>JAKUBN010000033.1:0-74581 GCA_030563245.1 Wickerhamiella azymoides | reverse complement strand
CCCCCCCCCCCCCCCCCCCCCCCCCCCCCCCCCCCCCCCCCCCCCCCCCCGCCCCAGACTGTGCTAATAAATTATTCGTATAAATCACGATTCTCTAGTTTTTGAGGGTGCCCTTTTGAGGGTGCCCCGCTGGATGCACCTGCTACTTGACCTCGACTCACTCCAGTCTGCCGCTGTCCAGTAGACCCTCCAGATTTTTCGCGTTTGCCGATTTTGTCGTTCTTGTGTGAAAGTTTACGCTGATTTTTTACATGTGCTTTGTATGTCAAGCTAAATTTCGCGCACAGGGAGCCAGGAAGGGGGATAAGGGGCACCAGTCGCGATATGAACTTTCAAGTACCTAGCTATATAAACCCATTGGCTTGGGAAGTTCCCGGAGGTCATGTGAACCCAATGGCACCCGATGGCACCCACGGCAGCAAATAAATTATCCATACGAATCATAAGTCTTACATTGTTAAGCAGGCTTGGAATGTGGGCCCACCCCATGTGGGTCCCTACTTGTCCTCCGTCGGGCACGGCGAAGGGTCGCTGCCGTCCCCGCTCTGCATCCAGTTGAGCGCCTTGCGCACGGTGCTGCTCGAGACCGCCGGCGGGTACGTGTTGAGCAGCCACGAGATGGAGGCCAGGCTCAGGGCAAACAGGGCCACATCGCCGTGGGGCACGAGCGGCGTGCGCTTACGGGCCTTGAGCAGGTTGTACTGGCTGAGGATGGCGAGTCTCAGCAGGTAGAAATTGCGCGCGCGGCCGTTGACCTGGTCGATAAACGCCCACAGACCGCTCATGAACCCAATCACGCGGAACCGCGTCGAGGCGAGCGTGCGGGTGCCCAGCATGCGCTGGCTGAGGCCAATGCCCGCCCAGGCCGAGGCCGCAGCCATGGCGATCGAGGTGGACGTACGCAACGTGCTGGTCGTGGCGCCCACCGCGTCGCTGAGGCCCAGCCCCCGTGACCGCACCATGGACAAAAGCACGTACAACGGGAAAATGTAGCGCGTGGTGAGCGCGAAATTGGCGCCAACCGTCTCGGCAAATGCCGCCACCTCGCTCGACTGCGTTGGGTGCAGCAGCGCGCCCGTCATTGTCTTGTTCCCGGGGTGCGCGTACTCGAGCACAGCCGAGACAGCGCCGAGGGAGTCGCTCCAGCGGGGCGCGCGGTACGTCAGGGGGCTCTTGAATTTGGGGAATTTCAGCGCGGCGATCTCGCTGACGCCGGCCATCACCTCGGTCTCGGTCGGCCAATGCTCCGAGGAGGGGAACCCCACGGGAGCGCTGGGCAGATAGGCCCCGCTCAGCGTGGTCATGAACAGCCTGAACGAGCGCGGACAGTGCTCGGGCTGGACCACAAACGTGTAAAAGAGTTGCGACATGCTCACAGGGAACAGCAGCCACGAGCCCAGCCACCTCGGTTTCCACTCTAGGTACCCCTTGTCGTCGAGGTAATTGTAGAGGTATTCCACTGCCTTGGCCGCGCAGTACAGGGCAAGAAACGGTTTTACTTGCTCGGGCAGCAGGGCAAACGCCGGCGCGGCAATCACGCCGGCCAAAACTGGCCTGAATTTGTTGGTTTTGAGCGTTATCGACACCGCCCGAAACAGGGCCGCCAGCAGGGCAAGAGCCGCAGCGACCCGCGCCGCCGGGATGCGGGTTCCAGAGGCGCGCAATTTTAGCAGCAGATTGAACAGCTGGCCCGCGAAATAGGCGCGAACAAGCAGCCTGACGTTCTGCCGCACCAGCAGCTGCCTGTCGTTGCTCTGGGCCTCGCTTTTATACACATCGTGGGCGCTGGGCATCCCCTTGAGGGCTAGCCGTTTGTGGGCAAGCTCGTACTGCCGTGGCGAAACCAAAAATCGCACCAGGTACGCCAGCCGGAGCTCCATGTGGGGTAAGATGTGTAAGCGACTAAGCAGCCTACCTCAAGGCCCACCCTAAGTAGCCTACCCTGGCTGGCTTACCGTAAACAGTCCCACCCCTCTCCATGTTCACTCTGTGGTCGGGTCCTGAGCTGGTGCTGATGCACCAGGAGTCGGGCAAAGCGCTTCAATTTGACGCAGAGGGCAACCCCAGCGCCGTGAGCGCTTCGAGCGGCAGCGGGAAACGCGTTGCCGCCTTCCTCGGCGTTGTCCACCTGAACGGCGCGTACCTGGCCGTAGCGCGCGAGCGCGCCTACGCTGGCGACCTCATGGGCCACAATGTGTATGCACTCTCTGAATTCGAGCTCGTGCCTTGCTCCAAACACGCCGAAACCCCCGTCGACTGGGAGTACCGCAGCTTGCTGCTCAGCCACCTCAAGGTCGCCCCGCTCTACCTCAGCGAGACCTGGGACTTGACGCGCAGCTTCCAGCGCCAGAACGAGGAGGACACCCGGTTCTGGTGGAACTACGAGGCCATGCAGCCCGTCGCCGCGCTCGGCCCGTCGCCCTTTGTCCAACGGCTGATTTTCGGCGTTTTCAGCGTCCGGGCAACCACGATGCACGGCGCGCCAATCCAGTTTGGGCTGGTGACCCGTCGCTCGCGGTTTCGCGCCGGCACGCGCTATTTCAGGCGCGGAATTGACGCCCAGGGAAACGTGGCCAATTTCAACGAAACCGAGCAGGTTCTCGTCGTGCGCGACCAAATCTACTCGTACGTGCAGACCCGCGGCTCGGTGCCGGTGTTTTGGGGCGAGGTCAACCGCATGAAGTACCGTCCTTTGCTGCGAATTGGCGGCGAAGCCCGCGACGCCGCGGCCAAACATTTCGCCGAGCAAAAGGCCATTTATGGCTCGCAGTACCTTGTGAATCTTGTCAACCAGAGCGGCTACGAGAAACCCGTGAAGGACGCCTACGAGGAGGTCGTCCAATCGCTCGCGGACCCCGCGCTCTCGTACGTCTACTTTGACTTTCACCACGAGTGCTCCAAGATGCGCTGGCACCGCGTGTACCTCCTGATTGAGGAACTTGTGCGCCGGGGGCTTGAGAAGCAGCAGTGGTTCCAGAGCGACGCCTCGCTGGCCCGGCCCTCGCGCACCCAGACTTCCGTCGTGCGCACAAACTGCATGGACTGTCTCGACCGCACGAACGTCGTGCAGAGCTGTCTGGGCGGCTGGGTGCTTCAAAAGCAGCTTGAGGATGCCGGAGTCCTCTCTTCCGGGCAACAATGGGACGCCGACAAGTCGTTTGAGGCCATCTTCCGCGCCGCCTGGGGCGACAACGCCGACGCCGTCTCGTTCGCGTACAGCGGCACGGGCGCCCTCAAGACCGATTTTACCCGCACCGGCAAGCGCACCAAGGCCGGCGCACTGCAGGATCTGCGCAACTCCATCGCCCGTTTCTACCTCAACAACCTGCGCGACGGGCCCCGCCAGGACGGGTTCAACCTGTGGCTGGGCGACTACAAACCGAGGGACGGGCCCGCCAACCCGTTCCTCGACTCGCGCAGCGTGGCGGTGCAGGCGCTGCCCTGGGTCATGGCGTTCGGCGCCATCGTCTTTGTGATTAGCGCCATCTACCCCAGCCGCAACCACTCGCGCGCGTTCAACTTTGGCGTATCGCTGCTGAGCTTGGTGGTGGCAGGAGGCTGCTACAAAAAAATCGTCGGCGACGGTCTGCAGTACGTCAACTGGCCGCGCCTGCTGCCCACCGATTACGTCGAGACGGTGCAAAGCGCCCAGGGCTCGCGGATTGTTGAGCGCGGGAATGTTGTGAGGAGCAAGTTAGATTAGATAGATTATTTTGTGTGGGCATGAGCGCCCTGTTTATTTTGAGTTTAAGGGGAACTGTCCCGCAGTCCGCATAAAATGTGACCCAGCATAAACCCCTGCATGAGTCCCAGCACATTCCAACGAAAAGCATAAGTATCGCGCGCCCCCCTCACCTCCTCAAAAAATTTTGAGCGGCAGCTAGCTGTTGCAGTGAGCCGGGGTGTTGTGTCTGCCGCACCACCCTGGCCCACTATGCTCGTACATGCTAGCTGTCCTTGTAACCACCTTCAACCCCCCGTGCGAGGAGGTCATATCGCTATGTCTGTTGCCTCAACTACGAAGCGCCTTTTGCGCAAGACAATGCCAGGAACGACGAGTCGGTTGCCACGGCTGAAGTTGAGGTAGATGGCCTTAGCCCAGGGCACTGCTCTCAAATCAAAGAGAATGAGTCTGTCACACGTGCCACCTATTTACAAAACCCCACGGCTGCTGGATTTGTTGGCTTGGCCTTGCTGCGCCTTGGGATTTTGCAAGCACGCGGCGCGCGCGACAGCCTCAGCTCCTTTGATTGCCCTAGAGCAGTGCTTTAGTTCAAGGCCGTCCACCTCAACTGCAGCCTTGGCCACATATTCGTCGTTCCTGGCATTATCTGGGAAGTGCTTGGAACCTTGCGCGTGGCGAGCAGCTATATCGCGCCAAAACTGCATTTTGCGCAAGACATGCGGTTGGGGCGCTATATATTCCAAGTTTTCCCCTGACAATCCAGGCAGTTTACAGCGAATAGAAGGAAAGAATGACCCCCCACGGTGGGGGACCACATGCTGGCATCTGGATCTGCCCACCCTTTTTTCTATTCACGATACGAGTGGCAGGCCGACTCTGCCGCCACCTCGCCCATGTCTGGTGTGTCCCTCTCGCAGCCCAAATCTGCCACCGCCTCGCCCATGTCTGGCTTGACTACTGCGCCACGGGCGCGGACGAATTTAACATCGGCGAGGCGGTGGCAGATTTGGACGGCGGGAGAAACACCAGACATGGGCGAGTGTGCGGGGAGCGGTGGCTCGGAGATCGTTGTAGACTTGAAGATCAGGCGTGTTGGATGTCTTGGTCGACCTTGCATTCACAATCGGCCATGGCTTTGAGGTGGTCCGCAGCCAAGAGCCTCCAAAAAAGGAGACTCGTAAATTTTAGCAAAACCAAAGGCCAACAGGGAATATTCCATTGGTGCCCGTAAAATCTAGTAGGAAAAAAGGCCAAGGAGGGGCCGCGCTGAGGTACCTGAACTGCTCAGGGGTGCCCCCCTCAGCACCGTTCAATCCCCCTCGTCCCCCACACCCAATAGATTAACACAACCCTACATAAACACGGTGCTCTGCAAACCAGTCACCGCTGCCAAGTTCTGGCCCTACTTTACAGCCCATTCTCCTGCACAAGCATGAGCCGCCGCCGACCCACTGGTGACTCGTGCCTCGGCGAAAGTTCGGGCGACAGTTGCAAATAAAGGGCCTTTCACACCGGTTTGGCTGCCTTGAGAGGCTCAATATTCCCAATTATTGTACGGCTCAGACGAGCAGGCGGCCGCGTTGGAGCACGCCAGCGAAGCCATCAAGAGCTCGCGACGCCCTCGCGGCGCCTTGACGGAACCCTCGCGGCACCCCTTCACCGAGTAAAGAGGCCACAGCGTGTATTTCTGCGCCAAACGCTTTTTTTTTTTTTTTTTCCTTGTAGGACCTCTATTATATACCTAGTAGCTAGATTTAGAGGCTTGAACCCCAGGGCGCAATGCGGGTGTGGGGAAGAACGGGAGCCGTGGGCTCAACCTATGCTGTGTGATGTGGGTCGCCTAGCGTACCCATTTTTGGCCGGCATCATCCATCCACGCCTGCGTGAAGGTGATGTGGCGCGGCTCGAGGAGGCCCGAAGAGTGTTCGTGCCAGCGATGGTGGAGGTTCAGCTGCGCAGCAGCGTGAAACAAGGAGGCCAGGCTCAGCAGCAGGCAGGCAGGCAGCGCTTTTTTTTCCTGCGCAAAACCGGCTGTATCTCCTTGACCAGATACTCCACGAGCTCACAATTTTCTCTACCTTTGCATACCGCGGTGCACAATTTTTCGCTGCCCAGCAACAACGCCTAACCCCTCTGTGTCGGGAGATATAAATTCGGGTGCTTTGAGGCATGTTCGTAAAAACGCGCAGTATTCAAAAACTCGCCGCGCCTCTGATCGGACCGTAAACCCAAATTTTCGCCTGCGGCCATCTCAACACCGAAAGCACGATTTCCCGTCTGATCAATCATAGTTAAGCGTGTTAGAGCCTCATTCAGTATTACAGTGGGTGACCATGTGAGAACGGGAGGTACTGCAGGTTTCTTTTTTGCACTTTTTTTGAGTTATGCGCCGTCATGCGCTCTTGTGGGTCTGTGCGGTACATTTGGTGTCAAGTGTGGGGTGATGTCAGCAGAGCGTACACTTTGTCATGTGCTGCTACCGCGAGCGCGCTCAAGGGCTCTAGCAGTAAGCCGTGCCACGTTCATTGCTTGAGCTTCTGCTAGTATCCTCAGAGCTGCTTGTGAGCAGCGCTGCAAGCGCGGTGCTAGTGCGCACACCGCGCAGACCCGGGTGCGATGTGTATTAATCAGGATGGAAAGTTATTTACATTGCTAATTGGTTCTCAAACCTATGGGGTTCAACAAAATAGTGACGACCTCGTAGCAGCACTTGCCGTAGCCATTGGCTTGTAGTTCTCGCAATCATCATATCAAAAGTCTGGGGGTCAACCCCAAAGCGGTCAATTATCGTGTAGCAGGATATATCACAGCGGGTCTTGTCGATGCCCTCCAGCCTCTCCATAATCTCCAAAATCGTGTCGAGTTCTAACCGCATAACACGCCCCTTGCGAGGATCATGCGCGATAAGAATACACTCTGGATTTCGCTTGCAAATCTCAATCATGGTGTCTCGATTTTGTAGCAGTGCAAGAGGTGCATTGATCAAAACAGTAAAGTCAATAAACGCAACGTCCATGAGCAGAGCCACATTCTCGTAGATAAACTCCTCAAACAGACGGATAATCTCTGCGGGAGAATGTCTGATCCCAGCGTGTGGTAGCTTGCACAACTGCTCAAATGCTTCTCTGTCGCCGTAAACAAGAGGGAGGTCCCTGAGACTCAATCCTAATGGCAAAAGCTCCAGAACGACTTTTCTTGTTTGCAAGTGCTGAGGAAGATACTTGTAGAGAAGAGGAGTAGGCTCAAAGTAGGCGGTGTTTTTGAGCCACAGCTTGCACGTCTCTAGATCGAGCGCAAAGCCCTCGGGGATCTGCACCCCACCACTCGATGCTCTGGACGTATACACAAAGTAAAGCGCATTTAGCACGGGCGGGGTGTCCTTGTGAATGTACTGCTGGGTAAATAGAGTTTTGTAGAACTCGCAGCCACAGTGATGAGCACCCAGTAGCTCTCGAACGCATGAGAAATCCCATAGTTCGTGCGGCACTTGTGGCTTTGTTTTGAGATAATTCTTGGCAGTTTGAGGGCCTGTTCCAAATCTTCTCCAGGCCAGATCCGACATAAAGACCATGTAGAAGGTTCGATTGACCTGAGCCAGTCGAAGCAGATCGTACGGAACCAACTTGACATCATGAGCGCCAAAGCGGCGTGAGTAACTGCCATCAAACCTTTTCCTAAACGAATTGAGGTCCTCTCCGTATTCCGGTACATTTGGGTTCACTAAAAAGTCGCATATAATCGAGACAACCAAGTACGGTGGATTCATGTAATTGATCGTGTGGGGTGCATATGCGGGGAGGAGCCCAGATCTTATATATGTTTTAGGCCGAATTTTGCTCAACTAGTTGCTAATTTGCTTTTCCAGCTCGCCTGAACGATCTCGTAGTGATAGGGCCTGGATGCAATCAACCGTTGCCGCACCCATTCATTTCTTGTTGAGGCAATCATCCAATCCATGGTTTTCAGATCAACTTCAAGGTGTTCAGTAATACTTTCAGGATGAATTAAATTGCAGCGGGTCTCGTCAATATCCTCTAGCTGCTCCATGATTCTCAGAATCGTCTCAGGATCAAACTTCATCTTGCGGCCAGCACTGGGGCTATGCGCACTAATGATACAATCTGGGTTTTGCATGCACAACTCCGTCATGATTTTCTTGTTCTCCAAGACTTCAGGAGGCGCCTTCCATAGTACACTAGTGTCTGTCCACACGATATCTGTGAGCAGGGTCAAGTTCTCAAACAAAAACGGCTTGAACAGTCGCTCCAAATTCTCCAGAGTGTGAATTCTGCCAGCATGCGGCAGCTTGCACACTTGCTCAAATGCCTCTTTGTCGCCAAACTCCTGGGGGAGGTCCATGAGACTCAGCCCCAGCGACAAAAGCTCCAACACCACCGGTCTCGTCCGCAAGCTGAGCGGGATGTACTCATAGTAGAGTGGCGTTGGCTCAAAGTAGGCGGAATTTTTCAGCCAGAGCTTGCACGTCTCGAAATCTAGCTGGAAAGTATCAGGAACAACAGCGAACTGATTGGACTTGGATGCTCTCGACACATACACAAAGTAAAGCGCGTTAAAGATACGCGGCATTTTGCTATTGACGTACTTGTCTGTAAATCCATAAAAATAAAGTGCGGGGTTGTGAAGGCCGAGTTCCAGCAGCCGGTGAATGTACGAGAAATCCCAAACCTCGCGGGGCACCTGAGACTTGAGTTTGAGGTAACTTTGGGCGATTTTTGTACCAGACCCAAACCTGCTCCAGGCTTTTTCGGACATGAAGACCCTAAAAAACGTCTTGTTGACTTGAGCTAGCCGAAGCAGATCATAGGGAACAAGCTTGATATCGTGAGGTCCTGAGTCCCAATCGTGGTATCCACCGTAAAACTTTTTGTACACATTCATGTCCTCACCATATTCAGGTACATTTGGGTCGACCAAACACTCGCAAATTAGCGAAATCACCGGGTACGGCAGGTTCATGTAATTTGTTGACAAGCACACCGCCTATCAAGCCGCAAAATACAAATAGGATGCTACAATGCTCAACTATATACTTAAGTAGTCCACAAACGAGCGGTACCGTCGCCGCCGGCGCTAAACAGCCAGGCCTCTCTAGGATGCCAGGCGACCTCGATAACGCCCAGGCTGCCGGTGACCTTGTGGCCCTTGAGGATCTTGAGGGGCACAAGCATGGGGTTCTTGAGCGCGTCGTCATAGACGGTGGCATGCAGTACGTTGATGTGTCCATCGTCAGAGGCCGAGCAGAAGAGCGGCAAACGCGAGTGGAACTTGACGTCGCGCACGGCGCGAGTATGGTAGCGCAGCGTCTTGAACGGCTTGTCGCTGAGTTCCTGGTCGTGCCAAGTGACACGCTTGTCGAAACTGCCGGCAACGACGTTATCACCCCGCGGGTGGATGTCGATGCTCGAGAGCCAGCGCACACCGGGCTGCAGCTTCTTGAGCAGGTTCTGGGCGCTGAGGTCGTAAATGCGAATGTAGCGCTGCGAAGCAACGTAGAGATGGGGCCTGAACGGGTGGAACTTGACGTCCTGGATGATGCCCTTGGAGCGTCTAAACGGCGACTGCGACGTGTGCTTGCTGAGCTGGTGCACAATAACGCTCGAGTTGGCGGCCTCGGGGTGCACAGTGACAAAGTAGTCGCCCTTGTTGTGCCAGTCGAGCTTGCGGGGGCGCTTGTCGACGCGCAAAATTACCGACACACCATTGGCTTGCAGCTTGCGGCCGGGCTTGGTCCACTTTGCAAACTTCTTTTTGGGCTTGCCCGAGTCCTCCTCAGCCTCGTCGTCGGCATCAACATTAGTGCTGGCAGCAGCCTCGTGGCCGCCGGCAGCGTAGGACCAACCGTGCTCAATAAACTCGAGGGCCTTGTTTTCTTGCTTGGTGCTAAACACCTGGGGAACAATCAAATAAATATTGTCGCCGGCGGCGACCGCCAAAATGCAGAGGGTCGGGTTCCACTTGACGGCGTCGATGCGGTCCTCAGCGTGCACAGAGGCCTCTTCGTCGTCGTAGGTGTCGTCCTTGAGCACGTTGCACCGCCACAGCTCGCGGCCGGTCAGGACGTCCCAAACACGCACGCTGCCGTCCTCGCCACCGGTCGCAAGCCAGTCACCCGAGGGGTGCACGTCAAGCGCGCGCACGCGGCCCTCGTGGCCAGAGTAGGTAGTGGAGCACTTGATCGGGAACGGCTTGAGGTCCTGCGGGCTCGGAAGCTCGGGAATCAGAGAGTCGGGGTCAATGTTGAGCTTGGCCCGAGCAAGGCGCGGCGCAAGATACAAGTCAAGACAGCGCTCGAACCGCTCCTGAATATTTTGGGTGTAGCCCGGCACACGCCTAAGCGAAGAGTACTTTTGAGGAATAAAGTTGGTCTCGCGCTCGCTCTTGTCTGCCTTTTGCCACGCCTCCTTCTCGGCCTCATCAAACAGGTACTCCTCCGGCGGGTTGTACGACTCTTCGTGGGTGGGGGGTGCCACCTTGGGAGCAGGAATGTAGCGCTTATCCTGGCGCTCATTTGTGTCCTCGTCAGCCCAAACATTGTAGTGGGTGCTGAGCCTCATCATACGCTCATCGTCGTCCTTGGGTTCGGGCTCTTTAAGGACAATGCGGCCTTCGCGAATAGCACGCACAATCTTCATGACCCGCTTGGCCTCGTGCTTGGAGGGCACAAAGCGGCGCTTGGGCTCTGGGATAGCTTGCACAGGCATCACCTCCTGCTTGCTGGAGAACCACTCGACTTGGTCCTCAAAGCGCTCGATCGAGTCACTGGGCAAACGACCGTCCTGGATGCGGTTGATCAGGTCCTGCTCCTCCTTGGTGAGGTTGAGGTTACCACCAGTGTTTTTGTCGGTAAGACCGGTCCATCCCTTGGGCAGATCAATTGTCTCGAGAAGGGTGTCAATAGCCGAAGCAGAGGCGGGGCGCATAATACGCTTGCCGTCAATGTCGTAACCAATGTGAGGCATCTTCTCGTAGGCCGAAATGGGCACGTTTCCAATCGTGTTGCCCTCTTCCATGTCGCTGTCGTCTGAGCTATAGTGGGGATCAATGGGAGGCCTCAGTTCGCGGGGGTTGCCGTCGGCTCCCTCGACCCATTCCGATTCGGGGTCGGTCTCGTAGTCTGAGGAATTCAAATCGAGGTCCGATTCGGCCTCGAGGCTGGGAATACTCACGTCCGAGTCTGATTCTTCTGCGGCACGCTTGGGCATGAAAAGATGTGACAAATAATTTTTCACTTTAAGTGCGCACCGTCAGCAGGGCCAAGGTAGAAGGAGCCAAGGTAGGAGAGCCCCTGTAGACATTGTTATGAACTTGTACGTAGGAAACCTCGATCCTCAAGTCGATGAGGCACTCTTGTACGAACTGTTTGTCCAGGCAGCCCCTGTTGCCTCAGTGCATCTCCCCCGCGACAAGGTATCCAAACAACCGCTGGGCTATGGATTTGTTGGTTTTCAGGGTGAACGAGACGCATTGTACAGCCAGACAGTGCTGCAAGGCACCAAATTATTCGGCAAGCCACTGAGGCTAAACTTGGCGGGAAGCAACGCGGTAGCGGCTGCAGCCGAGGTTTTCGTGGGCAATCTGGACCAGCTTGTGGACGAGACGATGCTCACGCAACTGTTGAGTGCGTTTGGCCCGGCCAAGGTTGAGGTTGTGCGCGACGAGCAGGGCGTGTCCAAGGGCCATGCGTTCGCGACGTTTGAGACGTTTGAAGTTGCTGATCGGGTTATTGCGGAGCTCGGGGGTCAATTCGTGATGAACAAACCGTGCAAGGTCGAGTATGCTGTGAGGGATGGGCGAAGGAGGGGTAGGGAGGTTGAGCGCCGGTTGCAGGGTGGGTAGCATGTGTGTTGCGCCCTAAGGCGAACCTGAACGACTTTTTTCTGCATGGCCCTTGCTCAGCCCTCCTGAACGACTCTTTACTTTTTTCTGCATGGCAATGGCACCCACGGCACCCTCGTTAAGGGCCTCCCTCCCCGAGCTCGCTCAGGGCACCCACCCCCTTGGCCGCCCTTGGCCCACAAAGCACCAAAATCTATGAATAAATAAATAAATACAGTTCAGAGCCCCCTGAGCGCGCTTATGGCGCCGGGCTCCTCGCCTGGTCGCGGGAGGCCATCAGCGCCGCCGCGTTGGCGGGGGTAATTTTTTTCTGGTGGCGCCACTTTTTGCTGTTCTTTTTGACGCGGATCTTGACGTTGAGGCGGCCGGCGCTCGTCCAGATCTGGTCGCTAACCTTGGTCGGCAGCTTGCGCCCGTAGAGGCACTGGTCGACGAGCCAGGTGCCGACGATGAACGACTCGCGGTCGAGGGTGCCATCGTGGTTGTGGTCCACGAGCGCCCACACTTTCTCGAGCACGTCGTCCGGCAGGTTCGACCGGTGCCACAGGTTGGCCACCGCAAAGCCGTGGACGTCCTCCGCCTGCTGCTCGGCCGGGTCGCTGTCGGTGCTGAGGACCGAGGAGCGGAACGACGCGATGGAGCGCGCGTCGTCGAGGTCGGGCGAGGTCACGGTCAGGCGCGGCAGCGAGCTGGGAATCGCCGCGAGGGGAGCCCCCTGAGCGCCGCCCTGCGCGCCCGGGAGACCGGCCATGAGGGGGCTGCCCACCGGCAGGGTCGAGGCGCCGCTCTGGAGGCTCGGACTCGAGGCGCAGGGGCTCTGCTGGGGCACGCAGTCAAACGCAAAATACGGAACGTGCTGTCCGCGGTTGGCTGCCCATAGCCGCTCGTACCTGCGGCGCTCCTTTTCGGTGAGGGTCTTGGCGTGCGAGTGGTGCTTCCAGGGCTTGTGCTCGTTGAATTTGGACTTTTTGTCCTTGCGCATCGTGCTCGGCTGCGGCTGCTGAGGCTCGGGGCTCGCGGTTTCGCGCTCCTCGCCCTTGCGGATGCCCAGTTTCTGGAGCATTTTTTTCTTGAGGAACATGGCCGGCGTCAGCTGTTTTTCGAGGTTCTCGCGCTCGTACGTGCTCGAGGGGCGCCGCGTGGTTGGGGCGTGCGCGTGCAGGTGGTGGTGGTGGTGCGCGTGGCCCGTCCTGCCCGGCGGCTCGGGGTCCAGCCCGCGCGAGGTCGACCACGAGGCCGCCGGCTGGAACCGCGCCTTGCGCTGCTGTTTGTCCCTGATCTGCTCTGCCACGCGCGCGATCTGGGAGTCTGCGTTTGTGCGGGCCAGCGCGGCAGCCGCCACCGCCGAGTTGGCCGCCCCCGCGCGCCCGGGCGGCTTCTCGCCCTCGGCAAACCCGTCAAACACGCTGAGCAGCTTGTCCTGGAGCGCGGGCTTGGGCTCAATGTGCCGCGGGTTGAGGCTCGACGCGCGCGCGGCAGCGCTCACAAGCTTGCGCGCCTGCGCCCGCGCCTGCTGGCGGGCCTCCTCGGCCAGCTGCGGCAGCTCAGAGGCCGCCGCCGGCACCAGGCTGTGCCGCCTCGAGGCGGCCAGCGCGGCGTCCCCTGAGGGCGCGCGCGTGTGCTGGGGAGTGTGCAGGGGTGCGCTCGCGCCCTGCGGGCCCATTGGGGGGCCCTGGGGGCCCTTCGGGGTTAGGGCCTGCGCGGCGGCTGCGGCGGCGCTCGGGGTCAGCGTGCGGGCCGACGTGTTGCTGTGCTCAGAATCGGTGCTGCGGGCAGAATTGATGCGCCGAGCGGGCGGCCGTTGTTGTACGGTGCTCAAGGGGCGGCCGACGCCTCGCCCGGGGCTGCCGCACTCGGCTGGCGGGGCCGGCGGGGTCGCTTTTCTTTGGCGCATCCGCGCAGCAGCCGCTGCTGCCCCTGCCCCTGCCCCCGGGCCGGCCCCTGGGCGGCTTGTAGCCAGCGCTCTCTTCGCGTCAGGAGGTCGAAACTGCTGGGCTTGCTGGGCTCGACGGCTAGCAAGCGCCGCCGCTGCCCCTGCAGAGCTCGCAGCAGCGCTCGCAGCAGGGCTCTTTGTGCGATCCTCCATGAAAGAGGTGAGGTGGTCAGCAGATCATCAGTCAGTTTGCTCCTCATGGGCAGCCCCTGCTGGCCCCTGCTGGCCCCTGCTGGGCTATTTTCGGGTTGAATACAACTGCTTTCAGTGAAAATTGAGCAGCTGAACTGTTTGCCGCACAAAGCTATATATTCCCTAATTAGCAGATGTACCAGGGGTTTCTCAGCGGTGTAGCACAGGACTGCTCATTGATCCTGCTCGTTGATCCCGCCAATATCAAAGCTGAACCACTTTACTTATTCAATAAACACTCTACAGTTTTCAAAGTTTAAATTTTTTGTTTACTTGCGGTTCTGAAACCTTCATGCAGTAGGTCCTGTCCCAAAAATTTTTGGCTGATCCAAATAGGAAATACTAAATTTAGCTGCATAAGCGGCGCCCTGAGGATCACCGGGGTGTAACCGAGTGTGAGTAACATTTCGCGTTCCAACTGGCGCTGGCCCTTCCACCCTTTCTCGCCAGCCCACCTTCCAAGCGCCAATGCCTCGCATTGCATACTTCGGAGGCGGGCTGCACAGGATGACTTTTATCAATCATGGAGGGGTCCTATTCGGGTCCTATTTTTGGGAGACCGTAGAGGTTAGCGGGGGTGGGTAGGTTGGAATTTTAGTGGGGGGGGGCGGGCGGCCCTAAATCCCGCAGTTCTTGCCCTCACGGACTTCAAAAAATCCTTCCCGGTTTCTTTAGCGCGACCAACGCGAGACTCTTGGAGAAGGCCTCGCGCAACGCCTATAATTCGCCGCTTGCAACTAACCCTTACCGCAACAGTGCTTGACGGTGGTTATGTCATCGCCTCTCATGCGGCGCCGAGTACGCTTTGGGTGCCGGGCAGTCCCGTGCGGTATATGCATGTCCAGCCCCTAAAATTTGCCCAGAATTTGCAATAATGCTCCCTTTTTCGACTAGCTACGTAAAATAAGGTTTTCCAATTAGCCTAGCTACCTGAAACCCACTGTATATACATCCTGCAACATTTCTAGAGCAGACGCACGAACAGGTTGAGGGTTGCTAAATGTGGCGCTCGAAAATTCGGGCCAAATAAAGTGATTCTTTATGATTCGAGCTCCATAAAAGGCTGGCTGAATTCCAGCGAGCCCAAGTGTTTAGTCGAAACGCACGGCGTAACTTATTATGCAGGCGTCCGCAGCTGCATGCCGGTTCGGCCGTACTAAACCCGCGTGTTTAGCGAAATGAGCAGGCTAGCGTGAAATTCGGCACTGAACGTATCCAGTTTGCTATACGGTAATAAGCAATTATTTTTGTGGCTTGTTTCCCTGGCGCATTGGCTTGTTAAGCAACGTTTCCAGCAAACCCCTCTGCATCACCCTCTTCCGTTTTAGGTAACCTTCGACTTTAGATCTTTTGAACCGAGAACGACTCTCGGGAAACAGCCGTAAACGAGCAAACCCCACAGAAAATATCTCTGGAATGCAGAAGAGGTGGTTCATTTGTCTCGCATTGGCATAAAGTTGGAATGCGCATGCACGACAATGCATATGGCGCCTGCAGGTGCATGTACCCCACTTTCTTGCCTCATTACCTATAAAAGACGCACCCCCTGCACCTGGTATTCTCCACAAATGATCTCTCCTATCTACGCTGCCGCCCTCGCCGTTGCCTACGCCGCTCTCTCTGACGACCTCTCCGCTGTTTCCAGCGATGCCGCTGGCCTTGCTAGCCTCGTTGGTGGCTGGAGCTCTGGCGCTGGTCTCTCTGGTGCCCTCGTCATCCAGGAGTCTTACGCTCCCCTCAGCTCTGCTGTCGCTGCCCTCGGCTCGTCCGCTGGCTCTGCTTCCGAGTCTGACGTTGCCGGCTCCGTTGACGGTATTGCTGGTCTCTCCTCCTCTGTGACCGGCCTCCTTAACGCCCTCACCTCCAAGGCCGCCGACTTCTCTTCGGTTGGTGCCGCCAGCATTGTTACTGGTGACATTAACGGTCTCTCCAGCACCTCTGCCCAGATCATCTCTGACTTGATCAACGCTGCCAACGGTAACGTGCCCCAGAACGTCGCTGACAGCGCCAACAGCCTTGCTGGTGCCTTCTCCAGCGCCATCTCGGCCTACAGCGCCTCTGCTGTTGAGTTCCCCTCTGTTGTTGCCGGTGGCTCCTCCGACTCCTCCTCGAGCGCCAGCTCTGAGGAGAGCTCCAGCAGCGCCTCTGCCACTGAGTCCAGCTCTGAGGAGTCCAGCTCTGCTGCCGAGACCTCTTCTGCTGCCTCCTCTGCCTCTGCCTCTGCCACTGGCGCTGAGTCCACCGACGTTGTTGAGCAGACCGTCACCGAGACCGTCTGCACCAAGTCTTCGTGCACTGCTGTTGCCTCTGCCAACGGTGCCGCCAAGAACGGTTTGTTCATGGGCGCTGTTGGTGCCGTCGCCGCCGCTCTTCTCTAAGATGCTTAATACCTATGTATAATGATTATTCCTATTTTTTCTTTTAATTTGCCTGAAGGAGGAAAAATCCCCCTGGCCTTATTTGATGCCGAGTTCAGGCCCGCCTGAATTTGTTGAGGGCACCCTGCAGGGGTACCCGGCAACGAGAAATCTTGGCAGTGCGCGCCGCGTTCCTGCAAGGTGAGCGTAATCGTGTAGCGTAACCGTGTAGCGTAACCGTGATGCGTAACCTCTGTTAGGAGCGCGTGACGATGCCAAAGCGGTAAAATCAAAGTGGCCCCTAGCTCTCATGCGCTGGGACACATGTGTTGGGACATAAAGCTCCATCAAAGGATGGCTGGCCATGTAGTGGCGGGCTTGTGTGGAAGCCACCGCTTTGCCAGCACAGGTCATTCTCTAGCACAGGTGCGCTATTCTCTGAACTGTAGGCTAGATTTCCCCAAAGCCCCGCGCACTGGCCCTCCCAGATTTTCCTCGGGCACCCCCAAGGACCCCATGGACCCCAGTGCACAGCTGGTCGCAGCTCGCCGCAGCTCGGCGTAGCTCGTCAAAATGAATAAATACATAAATACAGTCTCAGGGCGCCCGCGCCGCTCGCGCCGCCTGCACACGTCGCGACAGCGCCTGACCACGGGAAACGGGGGCGCAACTGTGGCGTCCAACATGTCTCTCAAACGCGCTGAGCTGCTGAGCGACGACAGCTCGCCCGAGTCCAAGCGGCACGCGCCGGGCCCGAGCGCGAGCGTTTGTTTGCGGGCGCTCATCGAGGCCAACCAGTGCGCGCGGCTCATTGGCCCACGTGGCGACAGCCTTCGGCAAATGCGCAAGGGCGCCGACGAGTCTGGGCAGCTGCGGGCGCACATCACGCCCGACAACGGCGCGCGCTGGCGCGTGATCCAGGTGACGGGCAGCACGCTCGCGGTGGGCAAGTTTTACGGGCTGATGGTGCGGCGGCTGCTCGACGAGGACGAGGGCCCCGCCACGAGCGAGTCGCGCGGCTACAAGCTTTATTTGCTAGTCCCCAACATGCTCATGGGCAAATTGATTGGCAAAAACAAGTGCGTGATGCTCAAGATCGAGGACGAGAGCAGCGCCAAGCTGGACGCCGACCGGGCCACTTTGCCCGGCAGCGACGACCGCCTCGTGCACGTTTATGGGGTGTGCGACGCAATCCACATCGCGGTGTTCCACATTGGTGAGATTTTCGCCAGTAACCGCGACGTCAGGGCCAAGCGCGAGTTTGTGCCCGAGAGCGATTTGGCGCTTCCCGAGGTCGGGCTGAGCGCGGGCCGCCGCGACGACAGGGCTGAGCGCGCCAGGATGGACGAGGTGGGCCAGCGTATGGACCGCAACAGGGCTCCGGGGGTGCCGGTTGCCCAGGGAGGCCAGGGGGGACAGGGTGCACAGGGTGCCCAGGATAACTCCCAGGGCGCCCATACCCCGTCCCAGGCTCAACCCGCGCCGCCTCCCCCCACCGCCAGCGCTGCCCCCTCGCTGTCAATGCCCGAGGGAGCCCCCCGTGCCTTGTTGACGGCGTTTGAGACCGCCAAACAAAGCCGCAAGCCGCAGCTGCGGCAAATCATCAAGACAATGACAAATATCGACAAGCTGGTCAAGGATATCGCGCAGGTGACCGAGACGACGCTCACGGTGCTCGACGCCGACGAGGGCACGCTGCAGATCGAGGGCCCGCCCGACGAGAACGAGCTTGCGATTTACCTGGCGTTCAGGCATTTACGGAGGTCCAAGGAAGGGAGTGAGTGAGGGAGGGCAATTGAGTGTCTCTCAGGTTCCCCTACTTTGCCTGACCCCTTCCCTCCCCCCAGGTCCCTCTGACCCCTAAACCCCCTGCTCCCAGCACCCCCGCTTACACATGGTCTCGAACCAGGAGCTTCTGACCAGGGGTGACCGCAAGTACGCGGCCAAGAAGCAGAGCAAGAAGCAGGCCGGCGAGGCCGCCGTGTACGACCCCGAGGCGCGGACCGAGTACCTCAGCGGGTTCCACAAGCGCAAGGTGCGCCGCCAGGAAGATGCCAAAAAAAAAGCTGCCGAGTGGGAGAAGGCGCAGCGGCAGCGCGAGAAGCGCGACAAGACACAGGAAAAGCGCAAGGTCATCCAGCGCGGCCTCGAGCGGCTCCAGGACGCCCAAAAAGTGTTTAGCGGCCAGAGCCTTGACTCCGGCGACGAGGCAGAAAATGAGGAAGATGAGGATGACGAGTTCCACGGCTTCGAAGACTCGTCGGGCATCCTCAAAAAACAGAGCTACGGCGACGAGACAGTCACCATCGAGGAGCTGCGGGTGGACCCGTACGTCGACCTGAGCAAGGGCGACGAGGTGCTTGATTCGAGCACGCGCAAGGCCCACGAGTACGCGGACTTTGTCGAGGGCCAAGAAAAGCGCCAGCGCATGCGCCAGAGAAAGAAGAAGTTTCGTTACAGGAGGTAACGGAGAGAGCCCTTTTTGCTGAGAGGTAGCCCTTTCTGCTGATACTTTTTTGCTAATAATTTGGAAAAGATGTGTATATGTAGTCTATTGAGCGTGAGCTCTGATCTATCTAGGGCTGGCCGCTGGGCACCGTCTGGGCCTGGGCCTGGGGCACCCACCTCTAGCCGAGCGAAAGAGAAAGCTTCGCTGCAAAAGGTAGCCTTTTTTGCTGATAATCTTGTAGAACATCTGTGTATATGTAGTCTACTTTGAGCGTGATCTATGGCTGGCCGCGTGGCACCGCAGGCACCCTGGGCACCCTGGGCACCGCCTTCCGCCTGCCCCCGGGGCACCTACCTCTCCCCAAGCGCAATGGCCAGGTCCTGCTGCTCGTGGTCAACCCGCAACATAACCCAGCCAAACCGCCGCGCAAGTTCAATGCACTGAAGCAAAAAAATCCGGTACTCGCTGGGGTCGTGGAAAATCCAGCTGAACCGCAGCGCAGCATCGGCAAAAGGTGCAGCGCTCAAAACCTGCGCCCCAAATTTGCGTTCAGGGTGTGCCGGAATCCGCCAGTCCATCACAATGTCCCAGGTGAGGCCGTACAATGAGCTCACAGCAAGAGCCCAGGGCTGGTACTTTGCGAGGCCTGGGTTCTCGAGGGTTTGGATGCGTAGGACGTTGGGCACGTTGCTTGTGACATACTTGAGCAAATTCAGCAGGTGAAGGCGGTCGCCAGTGCGCCTATAATCGTGGAAACACTGCTTGACGCGAACGCCGATGGGCAGCGAGGCCACCGTGAGGACAAATGGGTGGACGCTTTTACGGTCGAGCGGGGCTCCAGTGTACATGAGGACCAAAGCAAGTGCAAAATCGCTCAGGATCGAGGCGTACGACACGAGGCAGTCGGCCAGCAGCACGTCGCCGAGGCGGTGGTCTGCGCTCAATTTTCCCACGGCGACGCGGCCCAGAGTGCTCCTAAAGGCGGGGTTTTCGAGGAATAGGGCCCACCAGCAAACAACGGTGAACCAATCGGCCAACGGGACCCAAAAGTGCAGCAGGTACCCAACGGCGACAACTGCCGCGAGACGGTGAGCCAGGGGCAGGACGTTTGTGCGGTGCGCGCCCGCGAACGCGGCCAGCGTGATTCCCCACGCGGCAAGCACGCGTTGGGCGGCCTCGTAGCCGTACACACCCGCGGTGAACTGGGCCAGCACGCGAAACGGCAGCATGAGGGAGGGTGATGGGGGATGGGGGAAGAAATACACTACAAAATATACAAGTCTATAGACAGTCTACAAGCACTCAGAACCTTCAGTGTTAGTCAATCGTCATTAATGATCACGCCTGGGGCGACATCACGCTCATCACCATGCTTAATTTAGAAAACAGTGAAAAAAGGGCATTGGGGGGTTTTTATAGTTTAGCGAGGTTAGTCAGCGCCACGAAGAAGTTTGTAAAGAAAAGTGAAAGGCGAAGATTGTAAAGGGTGGCGGTGTGAGTGGCGAGGCCAAGCTGAGAGGGGTGCCTCACGGGCGGCCTCTACTCGCGCCCAGGCCGCCGCTACGGCTCTAATCGATGATAAATATGCATAGCTATAAATAAAGGGCCAATTGCCCGCGCCCTGGGCGCTGCCCACGCTCGGCTCTAGGGCACCGGGGCGATCATGTTGGGGGGCCCCTCAGGGCTGTCGGGACCGCCCTCCTCCTGGACGCGCTCGGGGTGCACTGCGAGCTCGGTGGGTCTGCGGTTGATGTACTCCCTCAGGCTCGTGATGCCCTGGCCCGAGAAAACGCAAAAGATCGCTTGCTGGTGCTGGGTGAGCTCGGGCGGGGGCGCGCGGCAGAACTGGGCCAGGTCGGGCCGCAGGAACGCCTTGACGCCAGTCAAACTGAGGTGGGTGAGCTTGGGGCAGCTGTTTATGAGGTCGCATATCGCCGCCATGCTGATGTTGCTGCAGTAGCTGAGGTGCACGCGCTCGAGGGGGTTGGGCCCAAACAGCGGCTTGCGGGCGAGGTGCTTGATGCCGACGTCGTCGATATGGGTGCACTTGACGAGCCCGACCCGGCGCAGCCGGTTGAGCCGCGAGATGTGCTGCACGGCGGTGTTGGTGAGCAGGCAGCAGTTGGCTACGTCGATGTACTGGAGGCGCGGGCACTTTTGCACGAGCACCGCCACGCCGACGTCGGTAATACTGTGGCAGTGGCCGAGGTGCACGTAGAACAGCGAGCTGCCCAGCTCGCCCAGCGAGATCAGCGTGCGGTCCGACACGTTGTAGCACTTGCCGAGCGAGACCTGGTGCAGGCGCGGGGCCAGGCGCACGAGCCGCTCGATGACAACGTCGCCGATGTTGCACCCGCCAAAGTCCACCAACCGCAAATTTTCGCACGGGGTCACGCCGTCCAGAACGTGGTTGGAGATGTGGCAGTTGCCATTCAACCGGAAGTCGCGCAGCAGCGTGAGCGAGCCGAGGATGGCGCGCACGTCGGCGTCCTCGAGCACAATCCCGCCCACGTCGAGCTCGAGAATGCTGTGGCAGTGCTTCATCAGCGCGTAGACCGAGCCGGCGGTCGCGCGCGTGTCGCTGAGCTTGATGCGCCGCAGGTGGCGGCACGCGCTGGCCAGGGCCACGACGCCGTCGTCGCCGACCTTGGGGCAGCCGTTGAGGTAGATGCCGTGCAGTACGGGGCACGACTCCGCGACCTGGCGCACGGTGGCATCGGTTACCGCGGCAACCCCCGACACGTCGATGCTCGAGAGGTACTTGTTTGCACCAATGAGGCCAATGAGGTCGTCCTCGCTCTCAAGAACGGCGCCGCTCATCGCGAGGCGCTCGAGGCTCGTGCACACGCCAAACGGCCGCAGGTGGGCGCCGACCGCCGCCGGCACGGCAATAAAGTTGAGGCGCCGCACGAGGCGCGCGTACTGCTTGGCGTCGCCCTCGAGCGCCTGGGTCAGCCTCTGCAGGGTCTTGACGCTCGTGATTCCGGGGCGCATCCACACGCTGTCGATCCCGAGGTCGAACCACCGGCGCTGGGTCATGAGGAACGCCCACAGGTCGGCGCTGTCGACGTAGGAGAGGATCCGCACAAGCAGCTCGTTGGGCAGCGCATTGATGCCGCTGGGCGCGGCGCTGGGCGCGATGGGCGTGGCGGCCGAGTGCGCGGGCGGGCTCGCGCTGGCGCTGCTCGCTCTGCTCGCGCTGCTCGCGGTGCTGAGCATGTCGTAGTCAAGGTAAGCACTGCGTTGCTATGTAATATCAGACAAGACTAAACTCCCAAGCTTACCCATGCTGCCGCTGATCCTCGGAGGGCTCGGGCTCGTGGGCGTGGGCCGTGCCGCGTGGCGCGCTGCGGCAAGGCTCGACAAGATGCCTGCGGCGGTGTTTGGGGCCGTCGGCGCACATACCGCGGCGCCGTTCCTCATGGGCGGGTTCAAGCAGGAAATGGACCGCGACGAGGCCCGCCAAATCTTGGGCCTCCCAAAGACTTTTAGCTCTGCCCAAGTGAATGCGCAGCACCGGAAATTAATGATGACCAACCATCCGGATAGGGGCGGCTCGACGTACCTGAGCCAAAAGATTAATGAGGCAAAGAGGAGGTTGTAGTGAAAGGGGGATAAAGAGCCCATTATTTATAGACATTAGCATAAACTCTAGCAGACCCAGCACCACACACACACACGCACACGCACACACACCCCCAGGCACACCCCCAGGCACACCCCCAGGCACTCCCCCTCCCCCCTCTACTACCTCCCGGCTGACTCGGCTGACTTTTTCACTCTCGACATGTCCACCCTAAACATCTGCCGCGACAATGACGACCCGTTTTACCGGTACAAGATGCCCCCGATCCAGTCCAAGGTCGAGGGCCGCGGTAACGGTATCAAGACCAACGTGATCAACACGAACGACGTGGCCCGCGCGCTGTCGCGCCCCCCGTCCTACATCATCAAGTATTTCGGGTTTGAGCTTGGCGCCCAGACCACCATCCAAGAATCGGTGGACCGGTTCATTGTGAACGGCGCCCACGACGCCAACAAGCTCCAGGACTGCCTCGACGGGTTCATCTCGAAATTCGTGCTTTGCGGCCGCTGCAAGAACCCCGAGACCGATTTTGTGTTCCTCAAGGGCGAGAACATCGACAAGCACTGCACCGCGTGCGGCGCCGACACGCGCGTGGACCCCGTGCACAAGCTGACGTCGTTCATCATCAAGAACCCTCCCGAGACGTCCAAGAGCAAAAAGAAGGCCATGGCGAACGCCGCGAGCGCCACCTCGGCCCAGGCCGGCGCCTCGGCCGACGCGCAGCAAGAAAAAAAGGAGAGCGGCGACGACGAGCTGACGCGCCGCATCAACGCCGAGGCCGCGGCCATGGGCGACGTGCAGACCAAGGACGAGGACGTCACGTGGAGTGCCGACCTCAGCGAGGATGCGGTCAAGGCGCGCCAAAAGGAGCTCGACAAGAAGATGGCCGCGCTCGGCATGGAGGAGGACCTGCCCCAGCAGGTGTACAACGATTTCGGCGTGTGGGTCGAGGAGAACAAGCCCGCCGACGTCGAGATCTACAAAAGGGCGCTCGACCTCAAGATTAACCAGAAGCCCAAGACCGTGCAGGTGCTCAGCCAGGTCTTGTTTAGTAAAGACATTGTGAACGAGATCGAGGAGCACGCCGGCCTGCTGGGCAAGATCGTCACCAGCGACAAGCACGAGATGGATTTGCTCGGCGGTATTGAGCGGTTCATCGGTACCCAGCACCCCGAGCTGATTCCCCAGGTGCCCAACGTGCTGTTCAAGCTGTACGAGCACGACCTGATCAGCGAGGAGGTTGTGCAGCGGTTTGGTACCAAGGCCAGCAAGCGGTACGTGGACAAGGCCGTGAGCCGCAAGGTGCGCATGGCCGCCAAGCCGTTTTTGGACTGGTTGGAGAACGCAGAGAGCGATAGCGATGAGGACGACGATGAGTAGACTGTAGATAGATGAGCATTGATGTGGGTAGAGTGTGGGCACATTGCTGGGGCACATTGGGACATTCCAAGCTCTGGATTCCGCTTTGCCTCACTGCCCAAACTCTGCCCGTTTCAGCTGCCCCACAAAGTCCCAACTACCCCAGCGCTTCAACGTTTGTCATGCCTGAGGACGAGCGGAGGCGCTCAAAGGGCCATGTCCGCTACACCTCACGGCACGGGATCGGCAGCAAAGCAAACACCAAGAGCAAGGCGCACCTCGGGCGTGCCGGTAGCTCGAACGAGCTGCTCAATGAGGAGCACCTGGCGAAATCGGTCACGCGCCTCAAACTGCTCCCCGCGCGCTCCAAAAAAAAGGCGGTAATCCAGCTCGACCACAGCGACAGCGATGAGAACGAAGATTACTCGGACGTCGATTCAGACGCCGAGAAAAAGCCCCCCATGGACGACGACCAGCCGCAGCTGCGCACCTCGCGCACCCTCGCGCCGCAGCTCACAAACGAGACGGTTGTTTCTGTGAGCGACATTGGCACGGCGGCCGCCCGCAACAACGACAATTCCAGCCGGTTCATCGAGGAAAGCGACTTTCTCAGCAGGGCCGCGGGCGACTCCCGCGACAACGACGAATTGCGCAGCATTGTTGGCCAAAACTCGATGCGCACGCAGGGCACCCTCAGCAGACAGCGCCAGCTGCAGCGCCGCGGCCGCTCCGAAGTGGCGCCGGCCCCGCGAGAGGCCAAAAAGGAGAGCCGCCAGATGGAGAAGGTTTTCAAGCAGTACTTTAATTGTCGGGCTGTGCAGAACCCCGTGCTTCAGAGTCTGGCCCGCATAGCCCCGCAACTCGAGCAGCGCACCGACGCATCGTCGCCGCTAAGGGGCAGAAACAAGAACCTGACCGCCACCACTCTGACCCAAATTGATGGCTCCAGGGACAATGAGGTGCTGTTTATTTTGAATAAAATGTGGACTGAAGGGTACCAGGACCCCGAAAAGACCCCGCAAGAGACGCCTGCAGGCTCAAGGGCAACCTCACCTCGAGGCACCCCGGCCGGGTCAAGGCGAGGGTCTCCGCGGATGCGGCCAATGGACGTCAGGTAGATAATGATTTATGATTTTGCAGGGTGCTGTACTATATGGGTGGATATATATATGGATCATGCGTGCAGGGCAAGGCGTTCCTTGTTTGTGCTCGCTTCTTAATCATGGTGAACCTCGACCAGAGTGTACGCTGTTTCCACGCCATCGTCCTCTCCTATAGCGCGCTCAGGGGCCCCTTTGAGCCGGGCGAGCTGCTTGTGCCCGGCCACTTCAACAAAAACTCCCAAACCGACCTCGACAAATTTCGGCCGGTAAACAGCGTCGAGGACCTCACCGCACAGTTTCAAGACTTGACCAATTTCCAAATGATGGCCGTGCAGCAGGCATGGGCCGCCCAAAACTTTCACCTGGTGCCCGAGATGCTCGCCAACTTGATTGCCGCCAAGCACGACTATTCGCCCTATTTCACCACATTCTCGGTTACACCCCAGCAGTGCCTTGGCAGCGACGTATCATTCAAGGCTATTGGTGATAAACTGGCTAGAGATAACCAGTGGACAGCGCAGTTTGGCTCGAGAAAGAGTATCCAGAGAAAACTCAAGAGTCAAAAGGCTGCCAAGGAGGAACTTTAGAAGGGTAGTGTGTAAATTCAGTTTTGATGTATGTAGTAAATAGCCGTGGCATAGCCGAGCCCGGGCTTGGCTGTGCTTGTACGCCCCTTGGGGTCGCGCTAATAAAGATCAAATTGATAAGATCATCGCTCCAATCTTCTGGTCATCTCCAGCGGCCTCCAGCCGTTACTCATGGAGTTTATCACAGACTTGTGGAACTCGATCCTGACGCCAGGCACTACACCCGCTCTGGTCAAGGCCACCCACGGCAGCTTTATTGGTCTTGTGGCCGTTTTGCTTGGGATGCTCGTGGCCACGCGCAGCCTGCACTTTGTGGCTCTTTTGGTGATTGCCCTTGGATTGTGGGCGGCCATCACCTGGTTTATTGCCGAGGTGGCGCGAATCAAGGAAGAGGAAGAGCGGGAAAAGGCCGAGACGGAAAAGGCTGAGACGGAAAAGGCTGAGACGGAAGCTGCGGCCACAGCCAGTGCCAGTGCCACTGGTGCCACTAAAAGAGTTTAGATATCTGTATATACGATTAGCCAGTGAGCCGTAGATAATCCAAAAGAGTAAGTATCGGTCGATGCCACGAAACATTCCTGAGGCTCAATGCGTCTCGGGATCTGTCCCCTCGCTTACAAGCCGTGTTTCACATCAAGTTCCGATGCACGTCGAATGCACGGATATGCACGATCGAGTATCTAGGTAGCGTACTAAATTACCAGCCGCCGGGGCCGCCAGGGCCGCCAGGGCCACCGGGGCCACCGCCAAAGCCACCTTGGCCGCCAAAGCCGCCCTGTCCGCCAAAGCCGCCCTGTCCGCCAAAGCCGCCCTGTCCGCCAAAGCCGCCGGGGCCGCCAAAGCCCTCCTCTTCGCGGCGGTGCTCGCGACGCTCCTCGCGACGCTCCTCACGGCGCTCCTCGCGGCGCTCCTCACGGCCAAAGCCACCCTGGTTGCCGCCAAATCCGCCTTGGCCACCGAATCCGCCTTGGCCGCCAAAACCACCCTGACCGCCAAAGCCGCCGCCCATCTCCATCTCGTGCTCGCGGTGCTCCTTGCGCTCGTGGTGGAGGAGCATGTCGCCGAGCACAGCAGCGCCGGCAATGCCACCGCCGATACCGAGGATCTTGCCCATGGAGCTCTTGTGCTCCTGCTGCTGCTGGGGGTACTGCTGGCCGTACTGCTGCTGCTGCTGGTTGTTGTGGTGGAACAGGCCGCGGTCATCGCTGCTGGGGGCTTGGCCGTTCTGGCCGGTGGGGTTCACGCCCTGCGAGGGGTGCTGCCACTGCGACTCGCCGGTGTTGGTGTTCACGTAGTACGGAGTCTTGTACTGCTCGTCAAACTTTTCAATCCATCCGTTTGGAAGAGACATCTGGTGTGGGACTTTACGTGGGGCTTTACGTGGCTACTTATACAGCCGAGCGAGGGGGGCAAGAAGGTGGCTTAGTCGCGTTCGGTTATGCACGCCGTGCGCTAAGCGGGCGCTAAGCCAGGGGGCGCCTGGGCGGGCACGGGCGGGGCGCCGAGCAAGGGATGGAATAAATTCAAATTTAACGGATAAATACCAAATAAATGACGTTTTGAATCTCGTGCGGCTACGCGGGCCTTGGATTTTTTGAGGCAGTTTCACCCCCGCTGCTGGGCTGCTGCCGCGTTCGCGGCTCCCAAATGCCTCGGCAGTGCTCGGCACCCACCGCTCAGCCCAGCAGCCCCGGCTGGCTCCGACTAAAAGTCGCCGCCACCAAAGTCGCCGCCGCCAAAGTCGCCGCCGCCAAAGTCGCCGCCGCCATAGTCACCTCCGGGGCCGCCGTCAAAGCCTCCACCGCCATAGCCATTATCGTCATAGTTGTTGATCACAGTAGTGTCATGGCTGCCTAGCATATCGCCAAGCAACATTCCGCCCAGCAATCCACCGCCAACGCCCATCGCCATCCCGCCGTAATTGTGTCTTCTACCCTGCTGCTGCTGGTACTGCTGCTGGGGAGGGTAGTAGCCTTGCGGGGGGTACTGCTGGTAGCCTTGAGGGGGGTACTGTTGGTACCCTTGAGGAGGGTATTGCTGGTACCCTTGAGGAGGATAGTACCCCTGCTGCTGCTGCTGCTGCGGGGGGTACTGCTGCTGCTGGTGGCGCCGGCTAAACAGGCCGCGATTGTCGTCGCTGGAGCCCTGATTCTGCGCCGGTTTGCCGCCTTGGCCGGAGCTTGCAGAGTTCTGCGCCGGCTTATCGTCGTACGCGGGCGGCTTATCCCCTGAGGAGCCGCCGCTGGGGCCGCCGCTGGGGGGGCCGCTCGGAGGCCCAGAGTTGCCATTGGGGTGCTCCCATTGCGATTTTCCGGTGCTCAAATCAACAAAATAATACGTCTTGTAGCGCTCGTCGTACTTGGCAAGCCATCCATCCGGAACCTTGGGTGCAGTTGGCGCCATTGCGTTTGTGGGGGAGGGAGCCATGTTGGCCTGTTTCTAAATTAAGGAGCCGCAAAAGTCACGTGTTCGTCAACCCTTGCCATGTTGGGTGGGTGGGCGCTGGGCCTAGGCGTTGGTAAATTGAAGTTTGGAATTGTTTGATGGATGAAACTGTGCTCTAGCTCGCTGTCTCGACTCGGGCAGACTGGGTTGGCGTGCTGCAACCGCAGCTAGCTCCCTATTGCAGCCTACTTTATTGTGAAATTGGTTTGCCTAATTGTTGCGTGTATCTCGCCTGTTTGTTGCGTGGGGCTCGCCTGTTTGACACGTATTTTTAAACACCCAACGCACAGCCGTTTTCGTTTCGAGACCCCAAACCAAACATCAAGTGCCTGAGCCGCCGCTGACTTGCCCTGCCATGGAAATTCGCACCATCGAGGCAAAGGCCAAGGAAACCCGCACAGAAATCGAAAGGGAGGCATTCCAAGACTATGAAAACCGCCATGGCCCGCTGAGCGTGCTGTATCGCGCCGTGGAGGAGCGCGGCCAGGTCCTCATTTCGCTGCGCAATAACCACAAACTGCTCGCGTACCCACGCGCATTCGACCGCCACTGCAACATGGTCCTGACCAATGTCAAGGATTTGTGGTCTGAGAAGGGCCAGGAGCGCGATCGGTACATTTCAAAGATGTTTCTCAGGGGCGACGGCGTGATTTTGGTCCTGAGGGTTTGAGCTACAATAACGCTACAAACAAGCTAGAAACATTTCCTGCACCTTTTATAACTTGCGGGTGCTTTTTATGTTTTGCTCATAAGCTCTATGGGCCCTTGTCAATTATGTGCCAAGACGCTCCGGGGCCCTTGTCTGCCGTGAATGCGCCGGCCCACCGCTCGACGCGGGTCAGAAAATATTATTTTTGCTTGCACTTGCTTGCACATATCATATAATTTATAGACTAGATACGAGATATCTAATGCTAACCGACGCGTAGCCGGCGCGGGGCACCAACAGCCCAGCAGCCGACAGGTGAATCAAGTACATCGTCCGAAAAGGAACCGTCCAAAAGGCAACAGCAACTTCCTACCTGCTGTCTGGTGGTGTGACCTGTGCCTGATAATGTGGGGATGGCCTGATACTATGAATAGGACATGCGTCAAAACGCAGGCCGCAGAGATAATCGATTTCCCACCTGCTGCAGCCCGCAATACCAGTATATACAATTTAATCCAAATCCAGATCAAGCTCGGTCTCAAGGGTCTTTTGGGTCTCGTGCTTGAGCAATGCCCCCAAAGTCGAGTCGTCCCTCAAGTACACCCACTTGCCGTCCTTCCAATCGTAGCGTTTCGGGCCCGAGAGGGGGCTCGACAGCCAAATCTGCTTGTTTGGCGGCTGCTTGTTGATGACATAGGTGCCTGCCGGAGGCACCCTGATTGTGAGCACGCCCTGGCCCAAGTCCGCGTCCACATCGCCGTGTGTATCGGCAAGTACTTCGTAGCTCTGCAAAATAGATTCAAGCGCCATATCAGCATGCCCATGGTACGCCTGCGTCGTCAGGCGGCGTGCAATGCGCAGCATAGTGTAAGCACAGTCGATTTGGGGATTACTTCAAGGCCTGCTCTGCCGGTCGTTGCTTGAGGCGTGTTGTCTGGTATTTTGAGCGAGCTCGAATGGTGGTCATGGTATCTTCACAGGACTGGCCACAGCCTCTCGAGCCGGCAACGCAAAATTTTCTGTGCGCCTTGTCCCCGGTTCTACTGCAAAGGCACATTTTACCCTTTTTGGAGCCGGCAGATTTAATGGCCATGTACCACACTTGCCGCCATTTACAACGGCTCGTGGCGGTGTGGTCGGGCTGGTCAAGGCTCTACAAGCAAAATTTCAACCAAGATTGGGTCGCAAGCCCCGAATCCGCCTCGCCGTTTGAGGCCTACCTCTTACGATCCAAGGCCCAGGTTTATGTCTTGTGGCTCGTCCCTAATAAAAAACCGCAAATTGTTGGGCCCACGCCAGCATTCAGCGTGCGCAAGATCGCTTCGAGCCGCATATTTGCAACCATATTGAGCACCAATGGCCAGCTCTATGCCATTGAGGAAAAAACCACCCAACCCGAGGCGGTTGGAGTACGATGGCACCGCATGCTGAGGCCAGGCGACTGTAAGCTTGGCCTCAGTCGAATGAGGCACCGCAATACCCGCTTTAACCCCAAGTTTATTGATGTTTGGGGCTCCCACGCCTTCACCCATGCCCTCACTGATCGCAACGAGCTTTATTTGTGGTACTCGAGCGAGATGCGTGGTTTCAAATTGTTGTTCCCGTTCGAGCTCGGCAAGGTCCATAAGGTGGCCTCGTGCAGCTCAAACAGCTGGCACGTGGCCCATGTAGACCGGGGCATCTTGTGGTGGTCGTGCGACTATACGGCGCACACCGACGAGATTTTCGCCGTCAAGAAATGGGAATTTTATGCCGATAACGTCGCTGATATGGTTGTGATTGGCACGCGTCTCTTGGTACTGTTGGACGATACAAACACAGTTTTGGACCTGGCACTTGGGACAGAGGGGGTGGCGCCCTCTCAGGCCACGTACAACACATGGGTAGCACCTGACGGATGCGTACGGCTGGGCTCTTGCTTGTCGATTCTGTCGTTATTTTGCCGTGATGGTTCGGCCATGGTGGTTGATATCAACTACCCTGAAAATATCTTGATGCAGGATGCCTCAGATGCAGTGGACATTTTTGTTCAGCCCAGTAGTACCTGGAAATTGCGTAAATCGGGCCAGATGTTTCACCGCTCAGCCTACAACTGGGCAAACTCCCTGCTGTGGACGCCGGCCGAGATCACTCCCCTTTCGGTTGCATCACCCAACTCGCTTGTGCTCGATTCTCTCTTTAAATGGACACCGGCGCCCAGTTCGACTCGGCAGCCGATTGTTTTGGACCCGAATGCGGTTGAAAACCTCAGCTTTAACGAAGCCACCGACAGCATTTTCATGCACCGCGTGCTGCAGGTGACGCACCAGTTCACGCCCCACAGTTTGAACAGTTTGCATTTGGTGCTGATGGAGTCGAGTTTGGGTGACATTTTCTCCGGGTCGACGCTGCACGCCACGCCGCGGACCAAGGCCAAGGCCAAGGTGGACCTGGTTGAGAGTGAGAGCGGTGGGTGGTGGCGCCGGATCTGGCGGCGCTTGAGGGTGTAGCCGAATGCGGGCAAGCGGCATAAACGCACATATTTATTATAGCACTAACTTCTGCTTGGACCCCTGGACATCACTGGGCATCTCTGGCATCACTGAGTCCTCGAACAGCGGCACCTGGGTACCTGGGCATACACCCCACGGGCGAGCGCGTAAAGGCGTCTTCTACACATTTGTTATCTTTTGCACATCATCTTCTACACAATTATTATATAGCCTAACTACTCACGCGCTACTGAGCATCAACCTCAAACACGTAGGTGCCGGTCTGCTTGTCGAACGACACGTAGCGGGTGTCGCTGACCTGCTGCAAACGCTGCACAAACTTGCGCATCTTGGGGTGGTCGGGGTCCTTGATCTGCTCGCGCGTGTCGGCGGCGCGCGGCCAGCACTCGTAGAGCGTAACCTTGGCTTCCACGTTGAGGCCCTGGCCGCGCCCAGGGCGCGAGTCGCTGGGGTACAGCGCAAACTCTTGGTGCCCAAACACCACGTCGTGGCCGCACACCTGGCGCTGCACGTCGGCGTAGCCGCTCAGGTCCACGGGCTGCCTGAACTCGACCACGCCAAAGCCCTTGCGCCCAATGCGGAAATTGGCCACACTCTGCAGGATTGTGGGGCTCATACCATTCAGCTTGGCCTGGCTGGGGCTGATCCAGTACCCCTCGGCGTCTGTGAGCTCCTCGTCATCCAGCGGCGCGCCGGTGGCAGGGGTACTCAGGGCGCCCACGGCAGGGGTGCTGGCGCTGACTGCCGCCTCTTTTTGCGGGGTACTGGCCCCGATCGGGCTCGAGGTGGCAGGCGCTCCCGTCAAACGCTTCGGGGTCGCCAGCGAGGTGGGCGCCGCGCGAGGGGCAAATGTGTCGCTCAGCAGCAAAACGCGGTCGGTCTCGCTGCTAAATACCGGGTCAATGGAGTCCTTCTTGGTGGGCGTGTTCTTCACCGGGCCTTCCTCCACCGGGGCAACGCTGGCGCGGCGGTTGCGCTGCGCAGAGGGCGCCTCGAGCGGCCGCGGCGCAAGCACGTAGGCCAGCTGCTTGAGGCTCGTGGACTCCTTTTGCACGGGCGTGAACAGCGGCTCGGGGGCCGTGCCCTTGACCGAGTCAAAGAACGCGTCGTTGCCGTACGGGTTTTGGTTGAGCGAGGCCACTTGGGGCCCGTTGGCGGCCTGCGGTTTGGCGCCAAACAGGCCGCCGCTCTGAGCGGGCTGGGTGTTGGTGGTGTTGAGCGAGGATCCAAAGAGACCTCCGGTTGCCGGCTGGGTGTTGGTGGTGGTGTTGTTGTTGCCAAACAGCCCGCCCGTGGCCGGTTTAGCCCCAAACAAGCCGCCGCCGGTGGTGCTGGTGTTTGCGTTGTTGTTGCTACCAAACAGGCCGCCGCTTGCCGGCTGAGTGTTGGTGGTAGCGGCAGAGTTTCCAAACAAACCGCCGGTGGCCGGCTTGGCCCCAAAAAGACCGCCCGAGGTGCTGGTGTTGGCGGTGTTGGTGTTGTTGTTTGAGCCGAAAAGGCCGCCCGAGGCAGGCTGGGTGGTACTGCTGGCGTTGTTGCTACCAAAAAGACCGCCGCCGGTCGTGCCAGTCGTGGCTGGCTTGGCGCCAAACCCTCCAAACCCGGTGCTCTGGGTGTTGGTGGTGGCGGTGTTGTTGTTGCCAAAAAGGCCACCAGACGGCTGCGAATTGGTGTTGTTATTATTGTTGCCAAACAATCCGCCCGAAGAGGGCTGCTGGGTGTTGTTGTTGGACCCAAACAACCCGCCAGAAGCCGGCTGCGAGGTGTTGTTGTTGGACCCAAAAAGACCGCCCGAGGCAGGCTGCTGGTTGTTATTTTGGTTAGTTTGGCCAAACCCAAACCCAGTGTTGGTACTCTGGCTCGTGTTTGCATTGTTGTTTTGGCCAAACAAGCCGCCCGAGGCAGTGTTGTTGGTGTTGTTGTTGGTGCTGCCAAACCCGCCAAATCCAGTGCTCTGGGTGGCGGTGTTATTGTTGTTTGAGCCAAACGCATTTGAGCCAAACCCGGTGTTTTGCTGGGTCTGGCCAAATCCAGAGCCAAACGCGGGTTTAGCCCCAAATCCGGTGTTGGTGTTTGTGTTGTTTTGGGCGCCAAACCCGCCAAACCCAGTGTTTGTGGCGGTGCCAGAATTGTTGTTAGAGCCAAACAGACCACCCGAGGCAGGCTGTTGGGCGTTGGTGGTGCTGCCAAACCCGCCGAAACCGGTGCTCTGCTGAGGCTGCGACTGGCCAAAACTAGAGCCAAACGGCGAGCTCTGGGTGTTGGTGTTAGCGTTGGCGTTGTTGTTTGACCCAAATCCACCACCAAACACACTTGGTTTCTGGCCAAACCCGCTGCCAAACCCGCCGGTGTTCATGCCGCTCGAGGTGCCAAACGAGGCCGTAGGCTGGGCGCCCGTGGGGCCACGGCGGTTCTGCTGGTAGTCCTGGGCCCTCAGCTCCTCAAAGGAAAACTTTTCGTACTCGGGCATGGCCGTGATCGACTGATATTCGTTCATTTGCGAGGCGCCCTTTGCAGGGTCAGCCTCGACCTTGGGCTTGAACGGGATCGTTGTTCCCTGGTTGGTGGCGTTGTTTGCGGCCGCCCCAAACCCGCCAAACCCAGTAGATGCCGCAGGGGTCGCCGCAGGCTGGCCAAACGCGCTCGAGCCAAAGGCGGAGGTGCCGGTGTTTGTGGCGCCAAAAGCGCTCTTTTGCTGGTTGTTGTTGGATCCAAAGGCCCCACCGCCGAACCCACCCGTGCTCTGCTGCTGCTGCGGCTGCTGCTGCTGGCCAAACCCGCCAAATCCGGTGTTGGTGGTCGCAGTAGAGCCAAAGCCAAATCCGGTGCTGGGAGCGGCCGTGCTGGCGCCAAACGCACTGCCCGTGTTGTTTTGGCCAAACGTAGATTGCTGGTTATTGTTGGAGCCAAAGGCGCTGCCGCCAAACCCCCCGGAATTCTGGTTGCCAAAAGACTGGCCAAACATCTAGTCAGCTAGCTGGGTCGCACGGGCCCTGCAAAATATGTAAAGCCTGAACCTGAAAAAAAATATACAGAGTGCTAGCGAGTGCTATCTACCAGGTCCTAAAAATCAAATCGGCCGCCTGCACCAGCAGCTGATCATAGGGGCCAAAAATTTTGTGCTGGGTCACACTCGAGACCTGGCCACCAGTAAAGTCCTGGCACCCGGCCCAAGTCTTGATGTCTTTGGATACCTCAAACGTGATGAGCTCGGGGAATTTAACCGACATGTCCAAAAAGGCTGTGCCGTCCTGGGTCTTGAGCTGAACAGAGTCAATTGCCTCGAGAGGTATGCTCACGCGGTAGTACAACTCACAGTGGGAAATGGTGTAGGCCAAAAAGCCAGAGCTCACATTGACAAACACCCACAAATCGGGCTTGTCAATGCTCAATACCCGCACCCACTCGCCTACAGCCAAGGTTGTGCACTCCAAAATGTGTATCGAGGGGATTTGGGTCCTGCGCACATGGTATCCAGTGAGCGCCTTTTTGAGCTTTGCTCGTTTGTTTTGAAACCAAATTTGAACGCTGCGTGGAGTCATGTCGATTTGTCTACCAATTTGCTGGCGCACATACGAATTGGGCTTGGGGTTGGTCTTGAACGACTGATGTAGCACCCGCAGCTGGTGCGAGCTTGCACGTTGGCGCTTGTTGTTGCGCTGCTGCTGGGTGAGCTGCAATCGGTGATCGGCAGCAGCAAGCATCTAAAGTCCAACAGCGATTGCCTTTGCTTAAATCCCATCTCTTTAGTGTTTGAATTTTGAGCCGTGTTTTAGAGCATGCACCCGAACTTAAGCTCGAGCTTGTTTCAAGAACGGTCTGGTGTTCTAGAACCCGAGCCTGTTGATTGATCTGTTTAAACAAACGAGTTACCTGGTAAAACTACTTTCCCCTTCCCCCCAAACTGAAACTGAATTAAGACTGAAACAAACTCAAATCATGGACCGTCATGGACCGGGTGCATCTAGATCTGATTAATGCCGTCTCAAGAGGAGATCCGCAATACACTTGAGGAAAACGTGCCAAGTGATGCCGAAAAGGGCAAACCGGCTGTAAGCGTGCCTTGCCAAGCACCCAAAAATTCCACAACCAGCCCCATGGGCAACCCCCGGGGCAACATGGGGCTCGCCTCGGATTCTCAAACCAGGCCTACATTACCTACTAAAACACACTAGAAAAATAAATTAACGTTTGAACCGCTTGAGGGGGTCGCCACGCTTGCTCTTGGCGCCCTTGGCGCCCTTGAAGCCCTTGCCCTTTCCCTTCTTTTGCGGCCGGAACTTGCGAACCTTGTGCTCATCGGCAAACAGGGGCTTGGGCTGTTGCACCGTGTCGGGCAGCAGGTAGCTCGGTACATGCTTCAGCTCGCTCTGAACGCGCGTGGGATGCAGAGGGGCGTCGTGTCTAAGGGCGTTCAGGTCCTCGGGGTTCTCTTCAAAGTGACGCTGCAGTTTTTCCGAGGCAAGCATCTCCTGCTTGAGTTCCTTGACCCGGGCCTCGCGCACAGCCACCTTGGTCACGGCCCTAAACGCATCTTCGCAACGGTACCGAAAGTTTTCCACCTGGCTCATGTCAAAGCTGTAGGGCTTGACCTGGCCATCCTGCGCCTTGTTGATACGCTCGAGGATCTTTTCGTCGCGACGCGCAGTGGGCGTGGTAGCGATCTTGTGCTTGCCAAACTCTTCGGCAGGAATCACAAAGCTCAGACTGAACCCGCTCTTGTTGGCACGGGCAGTACGGCCAATCCGGTGCACATAGCTTTTAGACGAGATGGGGAGATCAAAGTTCAGCACACACGACACATTCTTGAAATCAACACCGCGGCTCACGCCATAGTCTGTGCTGGCCTTGCTTTGGACCTCCTTGTGGCTGTCGTCGGTGGCAATCAGCAAATTAAAAACGTGCCTGTTGAACTGGTCCACAATGTGCAGGCGTGAAGCCACGGGCAATTCGCTATTCAGGGCAGCGCTCTTGATGCCGTACTGCTCCAAAAACAGCTTGAGGCGGTAGCAGCGGTCGATATCGTTGACGAAGATAATCGTCTTACCCTTGAGCAGCCCCAACTTGAAAATGACATAGGCCAGCAAAAACTTGTCAAACTCGCTACACTTGACATAGTACTGCTTGAGCTGGCTCTCGTTTGTCTCTTCCAACCTCAAGCTCACGGGGTTTGTGCAAAACATCTCCTTGAGGTTGTCGCAGTCGCTGCCAAGGGTCGCACTCATTAGCCACGTCTGAGCACCGGGCGCCAGCAGCTCCTGCAGCTGCTTGAGGTCGTCCTCGTAGCCATAAGTCATGAGCAGGTCCGCCTCGTCAAACACCAAGAATTCAATGTTGCGGCTGATGCTGTTGAGCTCCAATTGCTTGACAATTGTGGAAGGAGTGCCAATAATAATTTGCGGCGCCTCGCTCAGCAACGACGCCCGGATTTTGTCGGTTGTTTGCTGGCCAATGTTGACATGGGCAACCGCCCTCTGAGTGTACACCAGCAGCGAGCTCAGGACTTTGGAGACCTGGTCACACAACTCTCTCGACGGAACAACAATAAGGGCCTTGTTACCAGTCATATTTGACGCAACAATGTTTTGCAAAATAGGGATCAAGTACGCCAACGTCTTTCCCGAGCCGGTACGGGCCTTGGCCACGATATCTTTCTTCTGCTCGAGGGCCAGCGGGATCCCATTAGCCTGAATAGGCGTAGGTTCGGTGAACCCGAGCTTGTTCAAGGCCTGCTCGAGACGGTTGTCGAGACCTTTGAACATCATGTGTGAAAATTGCCTTAGGTAATTTTTTTCTCGACTTTGACTTTTTTTCTGTTCACGGTCAGATTTGCCACATTCGCCACCAGATCATCAGATCCTGGTAGATCTACCCCACGCTAGCCCTCCACGCATCTACCGCGGGGTACATACGCGGCGCGGCGAGTGACGTAAGGGCAGGTGACGTAATGGCGAGGCCACTTTTTTGTCCGGGGAAATTGTGCTCGGCGCAGTGCCGGGGGTTTATCCGCGTCAATGGCCATCCCGGAAAAACTTTTGCTCGGCAAAAAATGTCAAACTTTGTGTTGAGTGCAAAAATTAAAGTCAAAACTTCCTCCAAGTCTCGTAAAACGACGACTGCGCACTTGCATACATGCCGTTCCCCCCTGCGACCCCCGCGTAGGTTGAGTAGGGTAAGGGTTCAATATGCTTGAGTCAGGGTCAGGTCAATTGACGCGGACCCTGCAGATGGAGACATCTGATTTTTATGCTGGGCGTGTTTCGTGGGTTCAAAAACCTGGGCAAGGGGCCCCTTGAAACTAGAACAAAAGCGCTGCTCAGTGCTTAAAAAGCTGCTCAATGCTTAAAAAGTTGCAAAATTAGTCTGCTAGTACCTCAATGTCGCTAATCAAGCGCGATATTTGGCCCTGATAACCCAGCTCCGCCCTGTCGTGATAGCAACCCATATGCGCAAGTGCTAAAAATATAGAAGGGGGCGCGACTTTTTTTATTCGGAATGTTTAGAAAACTAGAGCATATATAGGTAGCTACGGAAGAAACGCGCACTTTATCGGCGCTTCGTGCCCCGTCAAAGCCTTGACGCATGAGCGAGGCTGATCCGGCTTTGCTAAGGGTCCAATTTGGGTGGAATTTGATGTCCAACTCACTCAATAATAGTCGGGCCAAGATTTTCGGGGGTTGATTGTGTTGCCTGGGTGAATTTGACGGCTCACACCGTATCCCCGTGGGGCCCTGCCGGGGTCTGCATAGATCACCCGCTGACGGAATGAGCGCGGGGGGGGGGGGAACCACCGGGAAGTAAGAGAAAAAACGGATAAAGCAACGCGTGTGCTCGGCGTATTGGTGGCTGCTTAAAGAGTCTAACTTTGATTGGCGCTGCGGCATCAGGCCTGAAAACTCTTTTCAATGGCAGCCGTGCATAATATCTACCCCTAACCCTGTGCATTGCATGAGGGAGTTAATTTATCAGACGACCCCGCGCACTCTTTTGACTTTCATCCCTCTCCACTAGAGTTGTACAAAAATGTCTGCATCGGTTCAGGACTGGCGCAGCACAACCACAGCGGTTATCCCAAGCCTAGCACTGAGCCTTGGCGCGCCCTCAGGCGGCCCGGCGAGCTCGGGCTCGTCATCGTCGGCGTCGGTGAGCAGCGCCGGCAGCGCCGGCAGCGCGGGCAGCGCCAGCGGTAGCAGCACCGGCGGCAAACGCCTCATGTATGGCGAGGCCAATGCGCGCAGCCTTGAGTTTGTGCGCAAGCGCGATAACGCGCCCGCGAGCCCCTCAGCACGTGCCCCCCCGGCGACCCCGCCTCATCAGCCCGCCTCCACAGCCACAGCGCCCGCGTCGCCATCGTTGCGGCCGAGCCTCATTCGCAAAAAGAGCGGCGAGCTCGTTAAATCGAGCCTCAAGGTGTCGCAGCTCCCGCGCACCAAGTCGCTGCCCAACGCCAAAAACGTCCACTTTCCTGAGCCCAGCGAGCTGGTGGACGTGCGCCGGTTCAACCGGCTCGAGCGCCCCGTGAGCGTTTCCCTCAGCGAGAGCGAGTCCAGCGACAGCGAGGAAGAGGAGGACCAGTGGATCATGACCACCCCCAACTGGGCGCCGCCCAAGTTTGAGGGCGCGCGCCCGCCCGTTTACCTTGAGAACGTGCACCTCACTGGCGACTATATCAAGAGTAGCGTGCTCGTCAAGAACCTCGGCTTCTCCAAGCGGGTTGTCGTGCGCTACTCGACCAACTTTTGGAAAACCGTCAACGAGGTCGAGGCGCAGTACACCGACGACATCAAGCGCAAAGACCGCCAAGCCGGCTATGACCGGTTTGTGTGGACGCTGCCCATCCATGCGCTGCCGCTCTGCCACAACTCGTACAACGCCACGCCGGTCTTCTTTGCAATCAGGTACACCGTCAACCACCAAGAGATTTGGGACAACAACGACGGCCTCAACTACGAGCTGAGCTTCCGCAGCGACAGTGCCTGGGAGCACGCGCCGCCCACCCCGCAGCCCCAGCCCCAGCGCGACTCGTCCTCGCCTCAAAAACCCCGCATCAGCCGCATGCCCTCCCACCTCGACGAGACGGCCCAGGGGACCCCCAAGGTGCAGAGCGACGTGCACAATGCCTTCAAGAGCCGTTACTCGTTTGGCAGCGCCACCGTGACGCCGGCGCCGGTGCCCGTCCTGCGCAAGGACGCGGCCGGCGACGACGACTATGAGAGCATTTTGGAGCGCTACTGCTTTTACGGCCAAGCCCGCAAGTGAGCGCGCGGAGGCCGACACACACTTTATTTATTATTAACGATAGACGAGTACCATCTTTAGCTTAATTTAGAGTATATCCTTGATCCTAAAAAGTGAGCATTCATAGCTTCTACCTCAGCCAGCATGGTCGCCATGGCAACATCATACCTGCACTCATTACTCAACCAGCCAAGCATGCTTGCGCATGCCCGCGCGTCATGCCCAAAATGACATAAAAATGACATGCGCCGCAGATGCGTCGCGCCGCGCCAAGCATGTGGAGTTAAGGGGCTGGCGCGGGGTGAAGTGGGGGGAAAGAGAGCAGGTGCAAAAGTTCATATTTGAAAACGAGATCAAATGCTATCCATATTTAGCTCTGCCAGCTGTCAGATCAGTGTCTGTCAGCGAGCTGCAAGCTGAGCTGCAAGCTGAGCTCGCTAAAATTAACTAGGTGCGCCTGTCAAAATGCCGCACGTCAGAAAAGATGTCTTGAAGCTGTGTCAAAGATAAGGATCTGCAGCAAGAGATGGGGGGTGGCTACAAAAAAGGGCTACAAAAGGTATCACCCTGGCTCGCTCAACAACATTGGGCCGCTTGGTGCCAGAAATTTACAGGGGTCTAGTGGCATGTTTTAGGGCGCGCGCCGGGCGTACGCCGGGTATCTGAGGTAAGTATACCTGGAGGAGAGTATCTAGTTGTAGTTTGTGTATTTTCATTGCGCTTTTAGTGCCTTTTGGGTGGTGCATGGGAAGACTCCTAAATACTCGTAATTTGAGACTTATTCTCGGCAATTGACCTAAACGTAAACAATCCTCTCAAATTGTACAGCCAAATACCCTGCCTATGGCCCATTTTGCACAGGTATCACATGCCTACAGCGCTACCTAAGGTCACATGACCCGCCGGGCGCGACAGTATTTAAAGTGGGTCGCAGCTACTCGCAACTTGTCCCGCAGGGGACCCCTTTTGGCGGACCTACCGGTCGGAAAAGGTCACTAACTTAGAAATTGCCGATGTTTCTGGGGAGATCGGCTCGGAATTAGATTAAGGTAAGTACCCCCCGTTGATCGCATTGGGGTGTGTTTTGGTTCTCTCCCCCGCCACTGAGATGACCAAAGCTCATGTTCAATGCGCGAAATGCTACTAAATTGTGCAGTTTCTAGTCTAGTTTTTACTATTTTGTATGTGGAAAATCGTGGTGGGTCCGGCCTGATCCCTTGAGGATTTTGGGCCCGCAGTCGGTAAACAAGCTTCTTTGTAGTCAGAAAATAGCCGAGTGCGCATTGGGGCTCGCAGCTGTGTCCTGAGGGAGTTGAGCCGGTCCTCTTCTCTTGAGGTTCAAGCGGGGCTCTAGGTCGCATCTACTATCTAGGCGCCATCTGAGCACCTCAATTGCAAATAGCCCTGCTCTTGTATCCGCAAAAATGCCCCAGTAAACTCTCAAAGGCGCATCCTTCCTACTTTATGCAAGGCTCCGGCCAACCCCATATTCTGTGCAGTTTGAAAACTATACCTCCACACCATTCATGCAAAATCAACTTTGAGCCCTCTAGATCCGTCCCCTGGCACCCACTCAACTGCTCGCTAACGGCCGCGAGCATACATGCTTCTCGGGGACCGCCGACGGACAACAGATAGGCTGCGTGGAGGGCTCTGAGTGCAACCACCAAAACCAATTCCATTCTACAGTTATAGCGCAAAAACGGCAAACTCCCCCTGCACGAAGGGGGAGATGGCCGAGAAAATTTTCCAAAGAGTATATATGCACCCGGGGGTCCCTACCGGCAGCTCTCGAAAATGACAAAATCGTCAAAGGCCAAAAAGGGAAAGCTCACGACAAAGGCCTGGCACATTGTTGCCCAGCACCTACCCGCACAACCTGTCCTTTTTATGAGGCTAGCGACGGTTAGCCGACAGTTTTACCGGATTTTTATGAGTGACGAGGTCTGGCAACGCGTGGATGTCTATGGCGTCTACAAGCAAATCTCGAATCACTTCCTGAGTTTTATTTATTTGGCTACATTTGGCGAGCTCGACTTTTTACGACGTCTCTACGAGGGGAAGGTCGATCTCGAGAAGGACATGGAGTTTGCCGAGGTTGGCTGGATGAACGGTAACTTGTACGCCTTTTACTCGGCATTTACTGGCCCCACAGTGAGCGAACCCTTCACTAAATGGGCGCTCAACTCGACGCGGTGTGTCCTCAAAATCATGGCAGAGAGCGGCCGCGTTGGGTTCCTGAATGCGTCGTGCCGCGGAAACAAGACCCTGTGTGCTGCTGCTGTCTCCGCCAATGGCCTTGTGCTCAAGGATCTGCCTGATGGACTCAAAAAGGATAAGGATGTGGTGCTCTCTGCGGTCAAAAACAATGGCCTTGCCCTCGAGTTTGCCGACCCCTCGCTGCAGAAAAATGACGAAGTTCTGTACGCAGCCGTCTTTCAAAATGGTGCGGCTATCCAATGGGGCCCCAAGTTCGCCAAATTCGGCGGTGCTGATGGGTTCCCCAAGTACGCCGTCTCGGATAAGATTATCCTGACTGCCATCAAGAGCAACATCAAGGCCGGCAAGTACCTGACCTCTGCGGTGCTCAACCACCCCGATGTGTTTAATGCAGTGATCGAGGCCGGTCGCTCAGCAGAGCGCGCGTCGCGCTACGACCGCTGGCGCCCGCGGGCTCGCAGCTCGCGCAGCAAAAGTAGAGATCAGTTGAAGGAGGTCAAGGAGAGCAAGGAGGAGTAGTATTTAAATTTATAGAGTATGTTTCAGCAGATCAGGAGCGAGGGGGGGGTGGCGGTGCTGGCCGCAGATGCTCTATTTTGACCCTGTAGAAGCTTTTCTCCCTGCGAGGTGATCTCTCAACGATATAGTACCAAACCTGACAATGCTGCGATAACACTTCTCGTCAACAAACTCAAACGCATCGGTATTAGATGCAAGCGCTATCAAGGCCACATCAAGAGATTCTGCCAGCTCGTCACTTGCAAATTCCAAGGTAATACCATCGCTTGCAATCGCTGCCAAGACCACTTCTCTGTCGTTTCGAAGGCGGTCTGAGCAAAATTGGAGGTTGGCAGGATCTTTAGATATAACGGCCATGGCTACTTCACGATCGTCGCGCAGTTTATCATCAACCATATCGAAACAATCCCCCCCACTTGGAAAAGTGGGCGAGAACAAGCTGTTTGTCCTCCTTGAGTCTTGAAGAGCATACTAGCAATGCGGATGGGTCCGCACTGATGCATTCAAGCATAAACTCTTTGTTATCTTGGAGGGCACGCGAGCAATGCACTGCTATTTCGCCACCAGCATGCGTCAATCTCATCATATATTTGAGGTCTTCCCGTACCCCTGGCGCAGCGTAGACCAACCCCCAACGTCTCTGCGCAAGATGAGCAATTAGGTGCGGACAGTCGACTTTTAAGGCGAGGTGTGGAAAACTCAAAAAGGTCATTTCGCTGCGTAGTACGCTGGCTCGTGTGTACAGAGAATACTGGTTGAATTCCTCCAGGGTCAATTGAGGGCTCGTCCAGGTTTCAAAGTCGAACCCGCCACAAAACATCTGCTCCTTCCTGGTCATCTGCCTTTTGAGCTTGAGATAATGCGCAGCAATCCCCTTTTCGATACAATGCACGTCGAGCTTCTTCCACAGTACATCGCCCATAAACACGCTGTAAATACGTTGGTTAACCTGGGCTAGCCGCAGGTAAAACTGCGGCACGGGCCAGAATTCATTGTCACCGTAGCGAAAATAAAAGAAGTCTGTGATTTTAAGCAGCAGTTCTTGGGCCAATGTGCCCAAGTTGGCAGGCATATAATCTGTGCCCTGGAAGGGGTGTTAAATATAGGCGCACGCATGTCTCACATGAGTCTAGATTTGGAGATTAACTGGTGCTGTCTTGCACAGCAGCCGTCGCCAACTTAAAATATGCAGACAGGAGTGAGCCCGGAGTGGTTGGAACTCTATGACACTCGCCGAGCCCACAACCCGAGCTAAAATGTGCTGGGATATATGCTAGGACATATGCTGGAACACATCAAAGGCACCCAGGCAGCGCCCTTATTTTAAACATAGAACTTGATTGTCTATCTAATATGCGTATCCGTTGAGGAATATAAATAGTGTTGAATTTGCGGCACCGGGCCGGCTAAGGAGGCACCTTACTTCTTCTCCTGCTTCTCGCGGAAGACCTTGGCGGCGTTGACCATGTTGGTCAAAGCGGCGCGGGTCTCGTCCCACTTACGGGTCTTGAGACCGCAGTCGGGGTTAACCCAGAGCTGCTCGGCGGGGTAGATGGCGACAATGGCGGCGAGGCGCTCCTCGAACTCGCTCTGAGGAGGCACACGGGGCGAGTGGATGTCAAACAAACCGAGACCAATGTGGTTGGGGTAGGTGGAGAAGTCCTTGATGTAGGTGGTGTCGTCCTTCTTGGAGTACTCGATGGAGACAACGTCGGCGTCGAGGGACTTGATCAGGCTCGAGCGCAGGTCAGAGTAGCAGAAGTGCGAGTGGATCTGGGTGCTGTCCTCGACGCCCGAAGTGGCGATGCGGAACGACTCAGGGGCCCACTTGAGGTAGGCGTCACGCTCCTCACCCTCACGCAGGGGGAAACCCTCGCGGATGGCGGGCTCGTCGACCTGGATGATGGTGACACCGGCGGCCTCGAGGTCGTTGACCTCGTCACGCAGAGCAAAGGCAAGCTGCTGGGCCTGCTCCTTCTGGGACAGGTCATCACGGGGGAACGACCAACGCAGAATGGTGACGGGACCAGTGAGCATACCCTTCATGGGCTTGGAGCTCTTGGTGGCGGCGTACTTGGACTCCTTGACGGTCATGGGGCTGGGGCGCGAGATGTCACCGCAGATGATGGGCGGGCGGACGTAACGCGAACCGTAGGACTGAACCCAACCCTTGGTGGTGAAGGCAAAGCCCTTGAGCTGCTCACCAAAGTACTGGACCATGTCGTTACGCTCAGGCTCACCGTGCACAAACACGTCGAGGCCGACCTCCTCCTGGAACTTGATGCAGTCGTCGATCTCCTTCTCGATGAACTTGTCGTACTGCTCCTGGGTGATCTCGCCCTTGGCGAACTTTTGGCGCTGGACGCGGATCTCCTTGGTCTGGGGGAACGAACCGATGGTGGTGGTGGGGAAGGCGGGCAGGTTGAGCTTCTTCTGGGCCTCAAGGCGCTGGGCAAAGGGGCTGGCGCGCTTACCGTCGGCCTCGCTGAGGCCGGCAACACGGCCCTTGACGGCGGCGTCGTTGCGGATCTCGGCGGCGTCACGGGCAGCAATGCTCTTGGCGTTGGCCTCGAGGGCGGCAGAGACGTCCTCGCCAGACACGGCCTTGGCGATGGTCACAACCTCGCTGAGCTTCTGGGTGGCAAAGGCAAACCAGTCCTTGATGTCCTCCTGGAGCTTGGTCTCGCTGGCAAGGTCCACGGGGGTGTGGAGGAGCGACGACGAGGTGGCAACAACGACGCGCTCGGCACCGACCTTGGCAATGGCGGACTTGACGGTCTCGACGGCCTTGTTGAGGTTGGTCTTCCAGATGTTACGACCGTCAACAATACCAACCGACAAGACCTGCTTGTCGCCGAGGGCCTCAATGGCAGCGTCGAGCTGGCCAGGCACGCGGACAAAGTCGTAGTGCACGCCGGCAACGGGCAGGCCCTTGATGGCGTCGAGGTTGGGGCGGGCATCGCCAAAGTACGAGGCAATGGTGATGTCGATCTTGGTCTCCTTGGCGAGGTACTCGTAGGCGGTCTTGAAGGCAGCCTTGGCCTCGGCAGGCAAGTCGAGCACAAGAGTGGGCTCATCGAGCTGAACAGCCTTGGCGCCGGCAGCGCTGAGCTTGTTGAGGAGCTCGGCGTACACGGGCAGGGCCTTCTCGAGCAGGCTCAGGGGCTGCAGGTCGAGCGAGTCCTTGTCGGCCTTACCGAGAACAAAGTACGAAACAGGACCAATCAAAACAGGGCGGGTCTCAATGCCGAGCTCCTTGGCCTCGAGGTACTCGTCAACGGGCTTCTGGCCGTTGAGCTTGAACTGGGTGCTGTTGGAGAAGGTGGGGCGCACGTAGTGGTAGTTGGAGTCAAACCACTTGACCATCTCGAGGGCAGGCACGTCAACGCCGTCACGCTGCAGACCACGGCCCATGGCGAACAGGGTGTCGAGGGGAGACAGCGAGTACTTGGAGTAGCGCTCGGGGATCACGTTGAAAAGCAACGAGGTGTCGAGGATGTGGTCGTAGAACGAAAAGTCGTTGCTGGGGATGATGTCAACACCAGCGTCCTTCTGCAACTTCCAGTTGTGGGCGCGCAGGTCCTTGCCGACCTTGACGAGAGCCTCCTGGTCGGACTTGCCGTTCCAGTAGCTTTCAGTGGCCTTCTTGAGCTCACGGTCAGCGCCAATGCGGGGGAATCCAAGAACAGAGGAGAAAACCATTGTGTAGAAAATTTTTCTGGGGTCTGGTGTGTTTATATAGTGCAGATGCGCGAGAGCACGTGACACGTGCGTGGCGTCTACGTGCATGGATCGCCCGGCGAAAGGGGTGCGCCGAGCGAATTTTTTGAGTGGAATTGGTGGCCCTCGGGGGCCCCGAGAAGGTTCCGAGCTTCAAATTCCGCGGCCTAGCGTCAAATTGCGTCCACGCTGCGAGTTTGCCGCGTACTTGGCAGGCTAAGGTGGCGTGCAGGCCAGTTCAACGTGAAGTTTTAATTTCGCCTCGATATTGTGCTATATGTGTCTAGTTTCAGCTGATTTTTCACGCGAATTTTCGCCAACTTGACGAAATTTTCACCCGTGACTCCACGCTCATGCATGATTATGCACGAGCTCGTCGAGCGAATTCGGAGCTGACTCAGGGCATGCATCGAAGGTTGGCCGAGGAGAAGAGATCCGTGAAACTTCAGGAACCTGCCCATAATCTAAAGGTGCCTGTGGGCGTGCCTCTGTAGGTGTGGGTTATATTTATGGAGGGTTATTGAGGAGTGCCCATGGGTCAATTTTGTTGACAGCCAAAGTGTAAAATGTAAACACTATGTACATGCAGGAACTAGTGCGAGTCGCTAGTGCGTTTTTGAAATACGAAGCGAGAATACGAGGATACGACTGTTTGGGTTAGCATGCAATTGCCTTTCAGAAAGGATCTAAAATTATATATCATTTAACCCCATCCACCTCACCCCAGCTCGCCCCAGCTAGCCGCTGACACATGGAAAACTCAAGAGATACCCCCATCCCGGCATGGTTTCTAGCTCCATACGAGGAAAAGGAGATCCGTAAACGCACACAGGTCCGGGCCGAGGAGAAGTGCCTCAAGCAGTTTTTAAAGTTTGGGCTGTGTATGGAGAAGCACCAAATTCTGTTTGGGTGGTACTGCGGCGACCTTAAAAAGGAAATGATCTCGTGCGTTGCCGAGTGGGGAGCCCAGGAAAAGTACGAGGAGCTGCGGGCCGAGTACATTCAAGAGAAGAGGGCCCAGCTGATCAAGGAGGGCAAGATTTAGTGTATATAGTAGGGTGCCGTGGGTGCCATGGGTATTATTGGCATAAAGATGTATGAGCGTTGTAATTGAGACTCGTTGATATGACTGCTCTGAGAACTCATTGAGAACGCAAACTCTGGGAATTTCTTGTACCTGCGCCCCATGCACTGCCCTGCACCGCACTGCCCTCTAAGCCGCCCAGCCTCCCACAAGTCAGCAACACACGCATGGGTGTAACGAAACGTCCTGGTCGCCGCAACCGCGAGGGAGCGCAGGCCGCGGTCAAAAAGGCCACATTCGATGCCAATCGCAAGAAAGAAGTCGGCGTGAGCGATCTAACTCTGCTCTCCCAGGTGTCCAACGAGGCAATTCTCAACAACCTCAAGGTCCGCTTCCAAAACGGGCTCATCTACACCTACATTGGGCACGTGCTGATCTCGGTCAACCCGTTCCGGGACCTCGGCATCTACACCGAGCAGATTCTCGAGAGCTACCAGGGCAAGAACCGCCTGGAAATGCCGCCGCACGTGTTTGCTGTGGCCGAGCACATGTACTACCAGATGAAGTCGTACAACGAGAACCAGTGCGTGATCATCTCGGGCGAGTCGGGGGCGGGCAAGACAGAGGCCGCCAAGCGCATCATGCAGTACATTTCGAGCGTCTCGGGCCAGTCGAGCTCGGCCATCCAGCAGATCAAGGAGATGGTTCTGGCCACGCAGCCGCTGCTCGAGAGCTTTGGGTGCGCCAAAACCTTGAGGAATGACAACTCCAGTCGCCACGGAAAGTACCTGGAGATTCTGTTCAACGCCCAGAGCGAGCCGGTGGGTGCCCACATCACCAACTACCTTCTCGAAAAAAACCGTGTTGTGGGCCAGCTCAAGGGCGAGCGCAACTTCCACATCTTTTACCAGTACGCCAAGGGTGCGCCCCAGCGGTACCGCGAGATGTTTGGCGTCCAGGGCCCCGAGGTGTACCTGTACACGAGCCTCAGCGGGTGCACCAGCGTGAGCGGCGTCGACGACGTGCGCGAGTTGGAGGAGACCATTAAGGTCATGAGCGTCATTGGCCTGAGCCAACAGGAGCAGGACGACATTTTCAGGCTGCTGGCGGCGATTCTGTGGATCGGAAACATCACCTTTGTCGAAGCAGACGACTCGTCGACCACCGTCGCAGACACTTCGGTAACCGACTTTGCCGCGTACCTGCTGGACGTGGACGCGCAGGCGCTCGAGCGCGCCCTCACCACCAAGCTGACGGAGGCCAATTTGGGCCGCGAGGTCTACGAGAGCGCCCTCAACAACGTCCAGGCGTGCGCCGCCCGCGACACCCTCGCCAAGGCCATATACAACAACATGTTTGAGTGGATCGTCGAGCGCGTCAACCAGAGCCTGGTCACGCAGGGCCAGCACAGCAAGGTCCTCGGCATTCTCGACATTTACGGCTTTGAAATCTTTGACCGCAACTCGTTTGAGCAGATCTGCATCAACTACGTCAACGAAAAACTGCAGCAGATCTTCATCCAGCTCACGCTCAAGACCGAGCAGGACGAGTACGTTGCCGAGCAGATCCAGTGGACGCCCATCAAGTACTTCAACAACAAGATTGTGTGCGATCTGATTGAGGAGGTGCGCCCGCCGGGCATCTTCAGCTGCCTCAATGATGCCACGGCGACTGCGCACGCCGACTCGACGGCCGCCGACCAGAATTTCGGCATGAAGCTCAACATGCTCAGCAGCAACGCCCACCTGCAGCTGCGCAACACCAAGTTCATCATCAAGCACTACGCGGGCGACGTGACCTACGACGTGGACTCGATGACCGACAAGAACAAGGACCAGCTGGGCAAGAGCCTGACGCGCCTCATTGCGGCGTCCCAGGGCCAGTTTTTGACGTCGATCTTCCCCGAGGCGTTCACCTCGGACGACTCCAATGCCGGCAAGCGCCGCCGCCGCGCCACCGCCTCGGACAAGATCAAGACGAGCGCGAACGCCCTCATGGAGAACCTGGGCGCCTCGCAGCCCTCGTACATCCGCACAATCAAGCCCAACCAGAACCGCAGCCCCACCGAGTTTGACGACGCCGCAGTGCTGCACCAGGTGCAGTACCTGGGTCTCCAGGAGAATGTGCGGATCCGGCGCGCCGGATTTGCTTATCGCCAGCCTTTTGACAAGTTTGTCGAGCATTTCTACCTGCTTTCCTCCAAGACAGGCTACGCGGGCGACTACATTTGGCAGGGCGACGTGCGCGACGCTGCGCTCGAGATCATGCGCGCCACCGGCACGCCGGCCACAGAATTCCAGATGGGAACTACGAAAATCTTCATCAAGACGCCCGAGACCCTGTTTGCGCTCGAGCACATGCGCGACATGTACTGGCACAAGATGGCCGCCCGCATCCAGCGCGCCTGGCGCCGCCACTTCAAGCGCCGCATGGAGGCCATTTTGACCATCCAAGGGGCGTGTAAGGTGTACCTTGGCATTGCCACCAAGCAGGAGTACATTGCGCCGCGCGACAGCTTCTACCACGGGCGCAAGGAGCGCCGGCGGTTCTCGATGCTCGGCTGGCGCCACGCCGCGGGCGACTATCTGGCTTGCAACAACCCGCAGTCCCAGGGCGGGTTCCTGGCGTCGCGGATCGGCGTGCGCAACGTCAAGTTTTCGGCGCGCGCCGAGCAGCTGTTCTCGAAGCTCGGCCGGTCCAGCCAGCGCCTCAGCCGCACGATCGTGTGCGACGCCACAAAGCTGTACACGGTGCGCGGCGATATCCTCAACGGCCAAATCTCGTACACAGTCGAGCGCGAGGTCCCGTTCGGCGCCATCACGCAGATCTCTGTCTCGCCGTACCGCGACGACTGGTTCGCTATCCAGACGAAATCCAAGGACACTTCGGACCTGCTGTTGTGGTGCCTCATGAAGACCGAGCTCATTGCGCTGCTTGGCGCGCCGGTCGTGGTCGAGAACCCGCTCGTTTACTGCAAAAAGCCCGGCAAAAAGGCCCAGGTCAAGGTGGCCAAGGACGGCTCCGCCACGGAGCTGTACGATCAGTACAAGAGCGGCACGATCCATGTGGGCCCGGGGCTGCCCGGAAACACTCCTCGCGAGGAGGTGCCCAAGCCCAAACGCCGCGAGCCGACGCCCCGCGCCACGGGTGCCTCTCGCCCTGCTGCGCGCACTGCTCAGCCTGCCGCCTCCGCCTCGGGCTCGGCAAAGACCGGCCCTGTGATCTCTGGCCGCTCCAACGGCACTGCTGCCTCTGCTTCGGGCTCGGCAAAGACCGGCCCTGTGATCCCTGGCCGCGCCAACGGCACTGCTCCTCAGGCCCCCTCTGCTCGCACCGCGCCGCCGCCGCCGCCTCCTCCTCCCCCCAGCAAGCCCACGGCTACTGCACTATATGACTATGCCGCCACCGACGAAGGCTTTATGAGTATCTCTGCTGGCCAGACAATCTACATTGAGCAGGACGCAGACAATGGCTGGACTTTGGCTTTGTCCCAAGACGAGACCACGACGGGATGGGTGCCTACTGCGTACATTCAAAAGAATTAAATAGATAGATGTTAAGTTAAGGGCGAGGGTGTGAGGGTGCCTGGTGTGCCTGGTGTGCTAGGGATGGTCGCAGAGATGGTCCCAGGGATGGGCGCCAGGGGTCCCAGGGTTGGGCCAGAGTGAGGCAGTTAAATATGCTGGGACATATGCTGGGACACATTTACTGCACGTAAATTGAATTGACTTTGCATGGAATTGAGCACCTTGCTACGCTCGCTACGTCAAACAATGGAAAACAGAAAAAACCAAATTGATTCCCAGCCCAAACAAAATCGTCGCACTCTGCCTTCGCGTGAACGCATAGATCCGTAACAACAACAGCGACCAAACGCCGCCGAAAACTCCCACGAGAATACAGGCAAGGTCATTGACCCGGGAGGTATATGGGCTCATATCGCCGTTATCAATCCAAAGGTCTTCGAGCTGTTGCTGCTCGAGAGGATCGGCTTCGGCGCTCGTGCCATAGATGTCGGTGAATTGGGCACGCAGCGAGGCCACATCCTCGTCGCTGAACCCCATCCCCCTAAGTCTGTCAAAGCCTCGTGGAGCTTCTTCGAGCGGCTGAGGCTGGGGCTGGGGTTGGGGCGCACTTTCCATTGGCAGGGCTTCACGCTCGAGCTCCTCGGGGCTGAAGATGCGGCCGGCAAAGCAGTGCACATAGAGCACCTCCTTGGGCCCCTCGAGATCCTCCGGTTTGAGCGGCCTGCCATTCACAAAAAACCGGAGCTGGCGGTTAGCCAGGTCGGGCCGTTCAGCTCGCACAGCAGCCGTCAAATCTTGGCTGGCGTCGAGCCGCAGGTCGCCCCCGGCAAGCCGCACAACCACCTGCATGTAAGCGGACAAGTGCTCGAGGATTAGGTTGTGATATGTACATATAAATTACTCTTTGGGCTTGGCGTCCGCACTCTTGGGGGCCTCCGCACTCTTGCCAGGGGCCGTCTTGTCGCCGAGCTCGAGCTTGATGCGCTCCATGGCCCGGTACACCTTGGACTGCAGATAAAAGCTGCCGGTCTTGTCCTTGGAGTTTGCGTCAAAGAGGTAGTCGTACTTTTTTTGTGCGGCGTCCATCTTGAGCGGACCGTCCTCGACGCCGAGGATCTTGCGAGCCTCCGAGAGCGAGAGGCCGCCGATCTTGGCGTTGTTGGCGGTCTCCGCGGCCGTGGCGAGGTTTGCGCTGCGGGCCTGCTTAAACGCCGCGAGGAATGCGCGCGAAAATACCTGGGATCCGGTCACCAGCACCTGCACAAGTACTCGATAGGCCATGAGTGAAAAGTTTCGACTGGGTTGCCTGACTAAAATGCCCAAGGTCGTTTGGCTGTTTGTTGTAGAGGCCGGCGACTGGCAGCAGCTACTGGCACACTTGCTCAAATTTGTCGGGCGACCGCCAGTCGAGTGGCTGGTGGTTGCGGGGCACGTGCCCGACTTTCGGGTGCTGCACCAGGGCCCCGCCACCTTTGATGCCTTAAAGGCCCTCAAGCCAAAACTCGAGCTTGTAGGGCCAATGCAGCCGGGTTGGCAACTCTTTCTCACAGAAACACTCTGCAAAATCGGGTCCCCGCACCCAATTGATGTCTACCACTGCCATGTTGGCCACTCGCTGCCCGAATACCACCCGCCGCTGCTGGGCGGTTTGTACAGCTTTGTGGCGTGCTACGACCATTTTGGCGCGTCGAGCCTAGCTTCAAAGAGCTTTGGACTGACCATGGCTATTGGCGAGCTTCATATGCAGGTCGACGGGTACTCTTTGGCCAGCACGACGCGGCCGCCCAAGTCGGCTTTATTTTGGAATGGGGAGCAAGTCAGAGAGCACGGACCGCCTGGCGCGCCCCGATCAAAGCCTGCATTTGCATACGGGGCCACGCCTGTCCCTCTAACGAGCGTTCTACGCCACAGTCTCGATCTAGGTAAACCGCTACGAATATCGCGTCTAGACGTGTTGGGGTTCATTGAGGAGCCGCCGGTGTTTATGCGGTCGTGCCCTGTACTTGTGCGAAGCAGCGGGGACGGTGAGCCCAAGGATGCCCTCAAGTTTAGGGCGATAATTGGGGCAATGGTCGACGCCAACAAGGTCGGCCTCGCACGCCTTCAGACAGGCACCCAGGTCCAGATGGTGGTGCTGGTGCCGCTGCCCGGAGGAAACGAGAGCCCGAGGCAGCTGCTGATGGAGACGTTGCCATTTGCCGAAGACGTGTTGCCGGCCATTGCGCAGTTTCCCACTCTGGGCGAGCAGCCGCGCGGGCCCTACGACGACTTGCTGGACGAGTTGGACAAGGTGTATGAGCTTCCCAGCGAGCAGGACGCGCTGGGGGCCGCTATTTATTCAGAGATGCTGGGTTATTTAGACCAGTAGTATTTTATTTGTCTTTATTTTTTAGAGGTACTGCCCCGTGTGCCGCCAGGCAGCCTTTGTGCAGCAGCGTTCCCAGGCTCCCCCTTTGTCATGTCTACCTGGACGGTCGACCCACAGGTGCGCAAAAAGCTGCTGCAAATCCAGAAGCAGGGCGAGAACAAAAAGTGCTTCGAGTGCCAGGCGGCCAATCCTCAGTGGGCGTCTCCGAAATACGGCATTTTCATCTGCCTGGAGTGCGCTGGCATCCACCGCGGTTTGGGCGTCCATTTGAGCTTTGTGCGCAGCGTCACGATGGATCAGTTCAAGCCCGAGGAAGTTGAGAGCATGGAGATTGGCGGCAACGAAAAGGCGCGCGTGTTTTTCGAGGAGAACGGCGTCCCCCAGGGCCTCAGTCTGCCCAGCAAGTACGCGTCCACCGTGGCCGAGGATTACCGCGAAAAGCTCGCGGCCGAGGTCAAGGGCGAGCAATGGACGCGCCGCGACCGCCCAGTAGTGATCCCTGAGGACGCACCGGCCGCTGCGACCACCTCCAAAGAGCAGACCGAAAAGTACTTTGACGGTCTGGGGCGTGCTAACCAAGACCGCCCCGAGGATGTGCACCCCAGTGAAGGCGGTAAATTCCAAGGTTTTGGCGGCGGCTCGCGCTCCCAGCCTCAGCAACAGGAGGATATTGGCGCCCAGGCTCTTGACGCTATCTCCGCAGGATGGGGCTGGTTCTCCAAGACCGTGACTGCGACTGTCAACACTACGACCGAGCAGTACATTCGCCCCGGAATGCGCCAGTTTGCCGAGTCGGATGTCGGCAATACGACCCGTAACGCCATGTCCCAGTTTGGCAAAAAAGTGCAGGAAACGAGCGCGTACGGCGCCGAGCAGGTCCAAAAGTTTGCGCGTGACCTGCAGCATCCTGAGGGTCACAGCCAATCGCAGTACGGCAAGCTGTTTGACGGGATTGAGGCCAAGACGGAGGCCCCTTCCCAGGACGCCGCCAAGAAGGCTGAGGGCTGGGAGGACGATTTTTAGATGTGCCCTTTTTATATGCACTTGATTTTATATACAAAAAAAAAAGTAGATCCGTTTAAAGAGCTCCCCAGGGCACCACAGCTCCCCAGGCCCAGCCCAGGGCTCCCTTGAGTCGGCTCTGAAATTTGTCATTTTTCATGAGACGGTACAGCTCGGCCAGAGACATTCTCAAAAAGGGCTTTGAGCAGATTGGTGCCTCCAAGACTCATGCCAAGACCCCTGCGGCGCTCGAAAAGCTCGTTGCGGCTGGTAAGGAGCTGGGAATTCCCCAGGAAACCATCAAGCACGCCTACGACTCGGTGACCCCTGGCGTCGCCCAGGCGCCGCGCACAACCCCCGAGACCCGCCGGCTGCACAACAAGTTCGACCTGGAGATGTTTGGGACCCCCAGCCCGCAAGATTTCAGCCGCGCTTTCGAGTACGACGACCTGCCCAGCGCCGCGCACATCCAGCTCGAGGAGCACCGTGACCTGCGCTCGCTCGTGCGCTCGGCCGCCTACGAGCTCCCTCTACTTGCTCAGTACCGCCAGGAGTACCGCCCGCCCACCAAGGCCCAGAATTTGCGGTTCAAATACAACGCGTTTGTCCAGGAGGACCACCCCGCCGCAAAGAAGGTTGTGCTCGAGTTTGATGCCGAGAGCACCGGCCTCAAGGGCGACGCCCTGCACAAGCTCAAGCTGCTCGCCGGCCCGCGCTTTGACGCTGCCTCAGGGGTCGTCAAGATCGCCTGCGACAAGTTCCCCGATCAGACCCAAAACAAGCGTTTCTTAGGCGTCGTGTACAAGCGTCTGCTTGAGAGCGCCCAGGACGAGCCCCAGGCCTTCAAGGATGTGGAGCTCGACCCGCGCCCGGCCCTGCGCCGCGCGGCAAACCACAAGCCGCTCTACCCCAAACACGAGTTCCCTGCCGAGTGGAACAGGCCCGACAAGGCACCAAAGAAGCGCGAGGACATTCTTGCGGTTTTGAGTTGAGTATGTATATAATTTGAGTAGAGAATGGATAAAAAATGTGCCGGGTGCACTGTGGGTGGCTCAGGGTCACTGCGGGGGCCTCAAGCACTCGGTGTGGCCGACAACTCCAAGCCTACAAAGATCCCCTGATCCTGAACCACCAGCTGTTTGCATTGTTTTTGGGGTTAATCAAGGCTAGTCCCTACGCATTCTACTGTAGCTCGCATATTATTAGCTACAGGCTCGATCTATCTACTCGGCCCAATCTATCTTTTCGAGGATAACATCGCGCTCGCCCTTGGCCAGCAACAGTTCAAGGTGTTCCTTCTCATCAAAATCGTCAAACCCAGAGCTCACGCACAGCACCTGGTTTAGGGCATGCAGGTACTTGGCCAAGTTTGAGTGGTACGTGTCGCCCTTTAGAGCCAATTCCGCGAGCCGCTGAATTGTGAAAGGCGGCTTGTCAAGCTCGTATAAGCGGATATTAATTTGTTTGTGGATATCTGCGCATTTTTGGGTGACCCCGGTCAACGGCTCGGTAACCTCATCGAGCGGCTCGAATTTCGTCTTGATGAGCTCGGCAATGGCATCAATAATGTCTTGCCGTGTAGCATCCCAGTTTGGCACCGGGCCTGCTGCTGCTATCGCCTCCAAAGACATGTCCACAGACATGTCAGCCTGGAGAGCAGCACCGGCCGCAAAACGCCTTTTGAGCACGAGTTCGAGCGTTCCTCTTGCATTTGATAAATGGTCGCCCCGCAAGGCGGCTTCTGGGACCCCGATTGTTTTTTTGCACGGCCTGTTTGGCTCAAAAACCAACAACCGCACTGTGTCCAAGGTGCTTGCTCGTGACCTTGGTTGCGACATTTATTGCCTTGATTTGCGCAACCACGGCGACTCTCCGCATGCTCCCGAGCACAACTATCATGCTCTGAGTGGCGATGTGGCCAAGTTTATCGAGGAACACCAACTCGAAAAGCCGATCGTCATTGGGCACTCTATGGGCGCTCGTACGGCCATGGCTTTGGCGCTCGAGCGGGCCGATTTGGTGGGTAAATTGGTGTCTGTTGATAACGGTCCGGTTACTCGCGGTCTCAGCGGCGATTTCGCCCGGTACATTCGCGCAATGCACGACATCCACAAACAGGGCCCCGAGTCTCAAAAGGAGGCAGACGCCATGCTGCAGAAGCACGAGCCCAATCTTGCTATTCGCCAGTTCCTGCTCAGCAACTTTAAGCGCGAGGATGGCCGCCTGCAGTGCCGGCTTCCGCTCGAGTACCTTGCCAAGTCGTTGGGGCACGTTGGCGAGTTTAATTATCTACCTGGCGAGTACCGCTACACCGGCCCCACTTTGCTTATTAGAGGCACAAAGTCCTCGTTTGTTCCCGACGAGGATTTGCCGGTGATGGGCCAGCTGTTCCCCAAGTTTGAGGTCCGCGATATCGAGGCAGGGCACTGGGTCATTTCCGAGAACCCCAAGGAGTTTATCAAGGATATCGAAAAGTGGTTGGACGAGGAACAATGAGCCGAACGTGGGGAGTTGCCACGTCAAAGCGTGGGAGCTGCGCAACGATCTGTGCAGCCCCCGCTAGCGTTGCCGAGCTACTACTGGGCTGGGCACTTGGCAGTTATATAGAAGGCTAGGCCCAATTGGAGTTTATAGGGGCGCCTTAATTATGCAATTTTTGCAATTTTTGCTAGAAACTCCAGAACTGGCCGCATAGGTAAAGGCCGAAGCCGCACAGACAAGCGCTTGATGACGGTCTGGAACGCAGAGTGAAGCTTTTTGGCGCCACGAATTTCTTGGCGACAAATCGAGAACGAGGCATTCTGACTACGTGGCTAAGTCTTTTCTCGAGCAATGCGTTTACTAGCTAGTCTTTTTTACTTGTCTACAATTGAAAAACTAGGCCTAAGGCCACGAGACCCCATGCGGAAGGGGTGGATCAGCGAATATGCATTATGCACAAATAGTCGCTAGTGCATTCAAAAGAGTAGGGCGGCCTAGAAAACATGAGCCAAACGGTGGATCGGTACTTGAGGGTATTGGTTGCAATTACAATGAAAAATACTGGTGGGCGAATTAGCCGCCCTGCGTGGAAATTGAGTCCAAACATGTAAGGATGCAAACTAATATGCACAACGATATGCGCGGGCTAGGGTTGCGCAGGGATGGCAGGAAATTCCAACACCACTAGCGCGCGGAGCCGCGAGTATGGGAGTGATTCAAGGGGCGCGAGAAGATTCAGGGTGCAATTTGGGCCAGGTACCCGTAAATCCAGCCCTCAGGGCCAGCATCTGTCGTCATTAGAACAACAGTGATTCGCCCCTGCAGGCAGACCCTAACCGCCAGCACTGCTGCGACACTCTGTCACCGAGGGGAGAAAAAAAAACAAAGCACCGTTTAGTCCGATTCGAGGGGGAGGAGCATGCATACAGCAAACCGTGAATGGCACTATGTGGGCACAGCCGAGCATCCGGTCGCCCGGCACGCCAATGCCAATCACAGCCCATGCATAGCATCGCTTAGTACGTGCGTCACCTGTCCAAAGAGTGCCTGCGGGAATTATTCCGGGTATGCAAGGACCAATTTAGCTTCTACCCGTGCGGCGCTAGCAGCCAGGGCTCCGGTCTCCATCCACTGGCCACTGGTAGCTGTGGCAGCTGGCTGCAGGTGGGCGAGTGGGCCAACCGCCGAACCCCATATTGCTGCCGTAATAGCCGAGACGCACCCTTGGGAGGCACATGATGGATATATAATCCCAGACCCCCACCCCACCCCTCCCGCAGGCCAAGCAAGTCCGTAGTGATTTCGCTATCCCCTGATGTCCTCTGGAAACTCGCGAACCAAGCACAGTTACTCCTCGTCAAATGAAAAGAGCCCCAAGAGCCAGGACAGCGGCACCAACGGCGGCAGCAGCAGCGTCGACTCGACCGACTCGCTGATGTTCCCCAAGCGCGAGGTGTCGAGTTTGACGACGCGGCGCAGCACGTCGAGCTTTACGAACCAGGCCAGCGCCCTCAAACGGCACCGGCGCATCCACCACCACCACTACAACAACCGCAAGGACGACCCGAACGTGCTTGGCACCTCTTGCGACTGCCCCTGCCCGAGCCCGCCCAAGAGCCCCGTGCTGCACGCCAATGAGCACATGCGTATCCGGACGCCTGCGAGCGCGGTCCCCTCGCGCGCGTCGAGCCTCGAAATCGGCGCCCGCATGCCTTTTGACGACCGCAAAAACAGCACCGCCAGCGTGACCAAGGCGCCCGGCGCCGCGACCACCACGAGCGACGACGAGGCCGACGCTTTCTTTACGAAACAGAAAGCCGAGCCGCGCCACTACGAGATTGCCCGCGTCGTGATGAGCACGCCCAGCAGCCCCTCGCGCGGCAACGGCCTTGCCGGGGGGCCCAGCGCCACCACCTCGACTGGCAGCGACACTCCGGGGGAGGCTGAGTCGCGGCGTGCGAGCGTGGCGAACCTGCTGCCGCTGCGGCACCACGCGTCGCAGTCGAAGCTCGCCGAGTCGGACCTCAGCGTGGCCCCCACGCAGCAGCCCGCGGCCAGCCCCCTCAAACAGATCCGCGACCCAAAGCAGCCGCTGTACATTCCGGCCGTCTTGCGCCCGACCTCAAAGACGTCCTATCAGACGCAGCGGCACCCGAGCGCGGCCTCGGCGGCGCGCCAGAGCTCGGTGCGCCCGCCCACCCGCCAGCACTGGGCGCCCGACGCCAGCGCGCGCGCGTGCACGGCGTGCGCCAAGGACTTTGGCCTGATTGAGCGGCGCCACCACTGCCGCAAGTGCGGCCAGCTGTTTTGCGCTAACGACTCGCGGTTCATGATCGGCCTCGACCAGACGCTCAGCTATAATTTATTCGGGTTCCCCTCGCGCGCGTGCCGCGGCTGCTGGGACGACTTTACCACCTCGATCCTCCAGTCGTCGCGCCTCACAACCGACCCCACCCCGGTCAACCAGAGCTGTGCCCAGGGCGTCCAGGGCATCACCATCGGCCAGCGCCTGCCGGACGCGCCGCTCGAGCAGCCCATCGCCGGCAGCCTGATGCCCAACATGCCGGTAGACTGGAACTGGTCCACGTTTTAGAATTATTTATTGAACATTAAATTTGGAGAGCCAAAAAATCTGGAGAGTCGTTTGGGCAGGGGCTACTGAGCCGTGGTTGCTGTCCGCGCCTGGTCGATCCGTACTTAATGACTTGCATTATGCTGTATAAATATCTATGGTTCTTGGGCACGCTGGGCACACACCCACCCTACGCAGCTCTCCCGGCCTACGCAACCAACCCCCGCAGCTTCGCAGCAAGCCGGCCAGTCTCGCCTTCCTCCTTCATGCTCAGCTCCAAGCCAGGACCCATCACCCCAGCAAACTCGTCCAGCACCAGCCGGCGCGCCTGGCTATCCTCAGTGATCACCTTGCTACCAAACGAGAACGGCATCGAGATCCCCGGCACAAGCATGCTCTGCGTATCGGGATGGAAAAAGTCAGACTCCTCAACCTCCTCAGCCTTTAGCCCTCGCTCCAGCAACCCAAGCAGACTTTTCAAGTGCACCAGTTTGGTCTTGGCGGCAGACTTGCCAAACGACATTTGGTTCGTGCTCATGCTGCCAGCAGCAAGGCTCTTACGGGCATCAGAGAACCCCAGCAGAGTCATAAACAGTTCCAGAGTGCGCACAAACCCTTGGCGCACCGTTTCATCGCCGTTCTTCTCCATAAGAACATCCAAAAACAGCGTGCTCTCTGCGCGGATCGCCGGCGTAATATGGGTCATTGCCGAGTGAATGTACAGCAAAATGATGGGAATAAACGCCTCGAGCTGCTCGGCCTGCTGAGCCTTGAGGAATTTTAGCACTTGAAGTCTCACCGTGTGCTCGGTGTCCACCACCATGGGAATGATGCTTGTCACAAACGAGCTAAACTGCGTAGGATACAGATGCTGGTTCTCGGTAACATAAATCACTGCTTGCTGGCGGATCACTGCTTGGTGGTGCTTTAAGAGACTCATTTGTGTTTTTAGCGTTGTTGGTCCTAACTGCTGTGCGCGAACGTTGAGGCTCTTTGCAGTAAAACTGGTGTCTGTATTATTTGTAGCCTTGACTGTTTTGCCGACCTTGAGTTTTTGTTTAACAAAATCTTTTTTCTTTTCCTTTTGCTTCCGCTTTGAGACCATGTGAGTGCTTAGAAATTTTTTCCGAGCCAAGCGTGTGGCGTGCATGGAGCCTCAATGCGAAAGGGTTACTACAATTGCTCTGAAAGTAAAATAAATTGCGCTCCAGGTCGCCCTCGATCGATCTGGTTGCAAATCACACCATAACCTCACGCATGACATTACCTGTGCCTATATAAATGTCCCACTGTGGCTGCTGATTTCATCAGTGCCACAATTTCTCACATGCCCTACAAATTTGGTACCTTGGCCATCCATGCCGGCTCTGAAGCCGATCCCCAGACCGGAGCAGTGATTAACCCCATTAGTCTTGCCACCACCTACGCGCAAAAGTCTGCCGCGCAGCCGGTGGGTGCCTACGAGTACAGCCGCAGCGACAACCCCAACCGCAACCAGTTCGAGACGGTCGTGGCCGCTCTCGAGAAGGCCAAGTACGGCCTTGCTTACGCCTCGGGCTCTGCCGTTACTGCCAACGTTTTGCAGGCGTTCCAGAACTCGCACGTCGTGTCCATTGGCGATGTGTACGGCGGCACCCACCGCTACTTTACCAAGGTTGCCGGTGTGCACGGCATCAAGACCAGTTTCACGAATGACCTTTTGACCGAGCTGGAGTCGTTGGTGACCCCCGAGACCCGCCTCGTGTGGATCGAGAGCCCCTCCAACCCTACGCTCGCGGTCACCGATATCGCCGCTGTTGCCGCGATTGTGCGCAAGTTCCAGGCCACTCAGGAAATTTATTTGGTGGTCGACAACACTTTCCTCAGCCCCTACATCCAGAACCCGCTTGTCTTGGGTGCTGACCTCGTGGTGCACTCTGTTTCAAAGTACATCAACGGCCACTCGGACGTGATCATGGGCGTTGCTGCCACCAACAGCGACGTGCTGCACGAGAAGCTGCGGTTCCTGCAGAACGCCATTGGCGCCATTCCGTCGCCGTTTGACTCGTGGCTCGCCCACCGCGGCGTCAAGACCCTGCACCTGCGTCTGCAGGCCTCGAGCGAGTCGGCCCAGAGAATTGCCGAGTTCCTCGAGAGCCGCATCGGTCACGAGGTGGTCAGCGTCAACTACCCCGGCCTGGCTTCCCACCCCAAGCGCGAGCTCGTGCAGCGCCAGCACCGCAACGGTCTTGGTGGAGGCATGATCTCGTTCCGCATCAAGGGCGGTGCTGAGGAGGCCTCGGCGTTCTGCGCCCAGAGCAAGCTCTTCACCTTTGCCGAGTCGCTCGGCGGTGTAGAGTCGCTGTGCGAGGTGCCTGCCGCCATGACACACGCAGGTATCCCCAAGGAGGCCCGCGAGGCCACCGGCGTCTACGACAACTTGATTCGCTTGAGCGTTGGTGTTGAGGATGTGGATGATTTGCTGGAGGATATTCAGCAGGCTTTGGGAGTTGCAAAATAGATTTATAGATACATACACTATACAGGATACATGATAGAGCAGGGGAGGCTAAGAGTCACATGCTGGAGTCACATGCTGGAGCACCTGCTGGGAGACAGTGAGTCACCTGCTGGACTGGAGCAAATGAGAAGCTGAGACACTAGAAATCCACTTGCCCAATTCACCAGCAACACATGCCCACGATTCCGCAATTGCCCCTGCCTGCAGCTGCATGACCCCAGGTCTCAGCCCCAGCTTATCGGCTCCCACCCCTTTCTTACATACACATGCCGAGTTTCAAGCAACTGGCGGCAGTGCTCCGCCGCGCGGCGGAGGTCGCCAAGCGCGCCTTGAGGGAGGTCGAACGGTCCGGCGCGGCCCAGGGAGCACGCTACCCCGGTCGCTGGGCTGAGCTCGTGCCCGAACGGGTGCTTGCCCGCCGCCCCGCCCCGCGGCCCAAATTCAGGGCCCCCGGCCTCCAGATCCGCAGCTTGAGCACAGTAGCAACACAGCGCACATCAGAAATCCAAAAGGCGGCGCTCGCAATGGCCGGCGCGCCGCGCTATGCGTCCTTTTTCCGCCCGCAGGTCGCCACTATCAAGCCGCACCAGCTGCTCCGCAGGGGGTTCTCGATATCTTTGCGCATGCCCACCATCCCCTTGAGGCAGCAACTGGCCGCCGCAGTCGACCTCGACCTCACACCGCGCGTCCTGCTGCCCTCGAGCCGTCTCACCTCGACCGCGGCTGAGGGCCTCGTCGGCAGCATTCGCGGCCAGATCGCCCACCTGGAGGCAGTCTGCCGCGATGTCATGAGCCTGTCGCGCCTCGGCGAGATGCCGGTGACCCTCGAGGGCTCTCGTTTGCGCGTCCATTTTGACAACCGCAACCCCACCGAAGTCGAGGCCCTTGTGCGCGAGGCAGGGCTCGCCCGCGCCGTGGTGCGCCCTGTATCGAAAATGGCCGATGACGTGCCCGACTGCGACATGATGTGGGAGGACGCCCACACGTCGCCGGCCCTGTCGTCGACCGGGACCACCCTCAGCAGCTTGAGCGAGAGCTGGGTTCGCTGAGATGCATTTTTTTATATATATTAAACGAGTAATGATCATTCTTTCTGTCAGAGTAAGAATTAGGAACAGGAAGGTGAAAGGGACCCAAAGGGTAAGGATCTCAAGAAGGGAAAGGACCCCCGAGGGACCCAAGTCTAAGGAAGCACCTGAGACTCTCAAAAATAACCGTGACTTTGTATTGGCGGCTGTGAAGCGCAGTAGTCGTCTCAGAGGTTCTGCCCTTCAGTACGCCCGCGAGGACTTTCGCGCTGACCGCGAAATTGTCATGGCGGCTGTGGTCTATGGCAAGGGACTCAAGTTCGCATCTGCGAAGCTTCGAGATGACCGCGAGATCGTGTTTGCGGCTGTGAAGGACTACGGTTATGCCCTCGAGTATGCATCCGAGGCGCTCCGCAGCGATAGGGAGATCGTACTAGCTGCGGAGCAATTTCCTCGCACTGCCAGAAAATTTGCATCCGCGAAGCTCTGTGGTGACCGTGAGTTTTTGCTAAGAGCCCTAAAAAAGACTACACGTTTCTTGAGTGCGCACCCCAGGCAATTACCGCCGACCACGAATTCATGCTGGCGGCTGTAAAGGTCCAAGTTAGTACCCTCGAAAATGCATCTGAGTCGCTTCGTAAAGATGGGGGGGGTTTTTTTTGGCGGCTGTAAATATCTGTGGCGATGCCCTCAGATATGCGTCTGAGCCACTCCGTGACGACCGCGAAATTGTTTTGGCGACCTCGAATATGCATCTGAGGCGCTTCGTGCCGACCGAGAATTTATGTTGGCGGCTGTCAAGCTTAAGGGCGGTGCTCTCCAGTTTGCATCTGAGGCGCTCAAATGCGACCGTGAGATTTTACTGGCTGCTGCGCGCCGAGAATCTTTCGCACTCCGGCTTGTTTCCCGCAAGTATTGTCAGGGCCGCAGATTTTATCTGGATGCTGAGGGTCAGAACCGCGACTGGATTTTGACAACCGCAAAGCAGAGTCACCTTGTCCTAACGTTTGCCTCAGAGGCTCTCCGCAACGACCGCGAAATTGTACTCGCGTCTGTGCAGCAACGGGGCTGGACTATACAATTTGCGTCTCAATCATTGCGCAGCGACCGCATCATTATGCTGGCCGCTGTACAAAGCCATGCGGCGCTCATGGCGAACAGTGGCAAGAGCCTGTGGAAGGACCAAAATGCTGTCCTAGATGTGCTGGTGCAAGACGAGAAATACACGCGCTACCCGCAACTCACACTATTACACGACCGAGACTTTATGCTGGCTGTGATTGCCCAAGACGCCAACGCGCTCAAATTTGCGTCCAGTGAGCTGCAAGCCGACAAGACCGTGGTGCTGGCTGCTGTCAAGGTGGATGGATCGTCTATCGCGTTTGCCGCAGAAGAGCTCAAGAGCGATCCCGAGATCTTGAAGGCCTGTAGCGCCTCCACGGTTGAGTTTTCGCGGAATTGAGTTCTGTGGGTACACGCGCAACTGCAATAGATAAACAAATTTATAACTACGGAGTATATTGCGCTGCTACCTATCAAAAATCTGTACTCTAGTCTTTTCAATTTGTCTCGCGCTACTCATTTCTTCGATACCATGGCATGTGTCCCAGCACACGATCCTGCACATGAATATGATGCAGCATATGATGCAGCATATTCACGGTTGAGTGAAACTACCAGTTGCAAGACTATCCGAAAGACTCAATCTCTACAACAACAAATCAAACGTCAACTCAAGCCATCCCGGCTGTCATATGCATAATTAAAATTACGTCAGAAAAAGGGTAGAGGGGGGCATGCAAGGCTTATCGGTGCGCGTCTGGACCCCTGTTGGGCACCGGAACACCTCCAACATTTTAGATTGAGCCAATTGATTTAGCACCCGGGATAACTCGCCGGCGCGCGCTCCGGATCCGCCGATTGCAGGGGGTCACGGGGTACTAAACCTAAACCCAATGCAGGTTTCATGCCGGGGCGCGAGCAGCAGCCCCTGTTTTTCGCGGTGTATTTAGTTTATTCAACCTCAATTGAGCTGTCCTAATTTTTTTATTTGCCGCACGACCCGCATGCACCTGCATTGTGCAGCATTATCAATCCAGCTTCCTTCCTTACCCTCATGCCCATCAGTGACGACGAGAGTAGTGCATTCGGGGTACTTTCTGTGCCCTCCGACAGCGAATACCAGTGGGACGACAATGCCAGCCAAGAAGACTATGGGTACCAGAGCAGCGCCTCGCTCAGAATGCCCGCGCTCGACAATGTGGGCGCGCGGTTCATTGCCGCCCCCAAGGACACGTTTGAGCAGTTTCAGCTGCCCAAGGGCGGCGCCTCTGTGCCTGCGGAGCTCGAGGTAGTGATTTTTGCCCCCCTGCTTGCGGCCCGCACCATCAGCGCCAGCCTCAAGAGCCGCAGCGCCGCGCTCAAGGTCAAGGCGCTGCAGTTCAATGGCACCGGATTGTGGAGCCTCGACAGCAACGACGAGTTTGAGGCGACTGTTTCGACTCTTGCCCACCGCATTGGTGTCCTTTACTACCCCTCGAACGAGTCGTACGACCCCGTTTCGGAGCACGCCCTGTTCGTGGCAAAGTACCACCAAATCCCGTGCATTGCCCTCAGCGATACTCCTCTCGACCCCTTTTGCCTCAATGCCTCCAAGATTGTTACCACGAGCGAGCGCCACCTCATGGCGGTCAAGACGTTTGAGGGCCGCTCGGCCCGCATTCCGATCGCCCTAAAGTTCTTCAACGACATGAGCATCAGCGCCCTGCTGCCTGACGAGCGCGACGGGCTCGAGCTGGTTCCGATCACAAAGTTTAATCGCAACCAAAGCACCTCGTGGTTCACTCTTGTCGCCGGCGTCCTCACCCTCCTCAGCACTCTATCCCTATTTTTTCTGCACCTTAGCCCCGGTACTCAGCTGCTTCCCCTGCCTCTCGGTACTCCTGGTGCCCCCGGTGCTCCTGGTGCCCATGGTGGCCCTCTCCAGGCTCCTCACGGTCAGGTTCCTCCCGCCCAGATGCCGCACGTCCCCGTGCCGCCCCGCACCTCTACCCTCTTTGAGCGTCGCCCACTGCAGACTCCTGCTCACTTTCCGACCATCGATGCGCCGCACGAGGCGTCTACCGTCGTTGCCTCGCGCCCCGACGTGCTCAGCGTCGCCTACGGCAGCCTCAACCACGTCGTGAACGGCGCCGTTGGGGTGGTCGAGTATGCCCTGGCCGCGGGCGACTACAGCTTGCACCTCGCGCACGCCGGCTACCGCTACACCGTCGACGCCATCAAGGCGGCCGCCGAGGCTACTGCCGCTGCTGCCAACAGGGCCCTGCTCAAGTTGCAGCAGCAGCTCTCGGCCGGCACCCAGAAGGTCAGCGACTCGGGCCGCAGGGCCGGGCAGCAGGTTACCGCCAACGTCGCGTCCTCAGGGCGGTGGGTGGCTTCGCACCTCAGCTGCTCTAAGCGCGCCGCGGGCTCGTACCTGCAGAACTCGCGCGACTCGGCCTCGTCGTACCTCAAGCGCTCGCGCTCGGCCTCGCCGCCCTGGGCAAACTGGGTCAAGACCTGCAACCTCAAGGGGAAGTGGCTCAAGGCCAAGAAGGCGCCAAAGAAGGCGCCGCCCAAGGTCAAGGCCAAGTGGTGGTAATCTATAGCTTTTATTTATGTTATTTATACATTGGCGTGTGGCCCTGAGGGCGGTGGGCCCCGAGGGCGGCGCAACCCTAACCCGACCCACCCCCCGGGCAGACCCACCGCGGGCTGCATATCCTTTTTTTTCTAAGGCCACTCGCGCCCATGCGCATGGTTCAGAGTGTTAGATGCGCGCACGCACACACGCGCACCTACAAATGTTTCTCGTGGATCAACGTCGAGCAAACAAAACTCACAATACTAAACCCACAAGCAACCGTAAACACAATTTGCAGCGCATCTTTATACGATTCAATCACCGGGCCCTGCAACGAGAGCGGCAACTCGCGAATAGCATCAACTGATTTGCTCACCCTCTCAATAATATCCTCAGCGCCGCTGGGCACATGCCTCACAAGCTGGGTTTTGAGCTGCTTGTTGAAGATAGCGCCCGAGAACGCAAGCAGCAAGCTTGAGCCGACTCCTCTAAACGTGTACTGGGCGCTGGTAGCCACCGATTGGTGGTCGGGAACAGCCGCCATCATTGAGACGAGAGCCGTTGTCATGATGGCGTAGGAGCACATACCCTGCAGCCCATAGGCACCCACCTGTAGCCACGACCAGTCGAGACCCCGGGCAACCATAAAGGTCCAGGTTGAGCTCGAGCAAAAGAGGCCCACAGTGGCCCACACGCCAACTTTGTAGTAGCGACCAGAGCGCTGAATGAGGTAGCCGCCGCCCAGCGAACCTATTGAACCGCCAATAAACTGAGCCAGCATCCTCGCCGAGATTTGGCGGGGCGAGAAATCAAGCACAGCCGCAAGGTATAGAGGGACGTGGTATGTGAAGGTGTAGCTAGCACCAGTCGTGAAAAACAGGTTGATACAGTTGCACAGCACTGTTCTCTCACTGAGAACATGCACTGGAAGCACCGGCTCGAGAGCCATCTTGAGCTCCCACCAAATGAAAAAGATCATAAACACCGCCGAAGCCCCGCCCAACCCCACAATGGGCAAGCTGGTCCAGGGATAGCGCGTGCCGCCCAGCGTGACTGCCAACATCAGGGAACAAACGCTGGTGGCCAATGTCCAAGATCCAACGAAATCAATGCGTTTGAGCGGCGACAAGTGTGCACTCTGCTGGGGTTTAGGGGGCTTAAAGTTGGACATGTTGAACGAAACGATAATCATGGAAATAACACACAGAGGGACTTGCAGTGAGAATGCAAAGCGCCAGCCCCTGAACGATTCGGCCAATCCGCCAATAACACCGCCAAGAGCGGCGCCAGTGGCAAACGCCAGGTTGCCCATTCCGGAGTAAACGCCGCGTTCACGGCGGGTGACATGGTCGCTGACCACAATCACCGACATGCCCATCATACCGCCTGCGCCGATACCATTGAGCACTCTACCAACTACCAAGGTTGTCATTGACGGAGCGATCGAGCACACAAGGCAACCAACACCAAAGACAAACGTGCTGGTCAATAGCACATATTTGCGGCCAACAATATCACTCATTTTGCCGTACAAAGGCTGAAATGCAGAATAGGCTACCAAATATGCGGTGGCAACCCACGAGATACTGTCGAGTGCCTCGAGATCACTGGCGATGCTCGCCATCAGGGTCGAGACAATTGTCGAGTCTGCGGCCGCGATAAACGTTCCAAACCATAGCATTGCAAGCAAAGTGCCAAATTTCAGCGTGATTTTTGTCGATTGTTGACTGGGGTCTGGGCGATCGCCCAAAAGAGGCTCGGACTCTGAACTCATGCAATGACAAAAATGTTGGCGACCAAGTCGAACGATTAGAGGCAAGTGGAGCAACCGGTAGAATGGCAAGAGGAGTGATATTGCGCATTCCAGTCACCCAGAAGCTTCACAACGTGTACTAGATTTGTGAGTCGTCTCAAATTTCAGGAGCATCTCGTTTAAGGACCCACAATATAGTGGGGATTTTGAGAAGCCTCAAGGATGTTATAGATGCTTGGAAGCTCCTAGTTGCCTTCAATTCCCATCCCATATTGCAAAGCCAGCTATTTGCGCGTATCCGAGGCTGCGACAAGGTAGCACTACGAGCTCATCGCTTCCAGGCCAGTCGCTGGTGTGCTCTGGTTTGAGCGCATGCCTCAAGCCATCCAGCAGAGCAAAGAGCTCGTCTATGCCCTAGAGAGAGCCGGTGTTGCACCATTAGGACTCAACAAAAATACTGTAACGACCGTGCGCTGCTCCTGAGATGTTCTCACGATTGTGCGCTGCTTTTGAGCTGCTCTCATTCGGCCCCCGCCCCTAAACAAAAATTAATACCTGCTTAAAATAAATAATTGACGCTACCAGGCGCAAGAGAAGAAGGGCGGCGAAATCCAGGCAGACCCCTTCTTGCTGAAGCAGGCAGACCCCTTCTCGCTGAAGCCATCTCTCAAGGCAACATAGCTGCCCCACTCGGCGTCTATGCAGCGGTAAACGCGCCTGACCGTGACGAAGGTCATGGGGCCCACCGCAAAGCCGCCAGAAATAAAGTAAAACGCGGTCATAGCGTCGTCCTGGGCGCGTGCCGAGGTGGCGTAGCCGATGCCGCCAATACCAATGAGCATCACGCCAATGGCGAACGCGACCAAAGCAAAGAAGTGCAGCTTCAACAGGCGGTAATTGAATGCGGCCTCCTCAGGGGGGTAATCGGGGTTAGAGTAGCCCCGCTTGAGGGCCTCCCTGAGGGGGTACTTTTTGTCGCGCACGACACGCACGGCCTGGATGGTGGGCATCATCAACGCTATAGCATTGGTAAAAAAGAATTGCCGCAGCGATTCACCCCGCACAGCGAGAATAATTTTCATGAGCTATAGAGTGCAGACAAAGACAAGGAGGCCCACATAGCAGCGCGCACCCTTAGGCGACCAGCCGCGTTTGGCTCGAGAAAGCTCTTCGAGAGTTTTGGGAGGACCCTGCACGGCTTGCAAATCACCGCCGGACATGATAGTGGCAGCGGAAATGTGCCCGTATTTTTGTAATCTATATGCATGCGCGGTACCTGCACGTGACGCTAATTTGATCCGTTTTAATTGTCTTGAGCAGTTTGAATTTCATGCAGATTTCATGCAGACTTTTGTAGATCTGGGCTCTTGGTGAGCAATTTTGAGTCCAACCGTGGCTACTCCCAAATTTTCGACCCTGTTCATTCAGGGACGCTGTGTCTCATTGTCCTCAAGAAGCTCGGTGGACAAGTCGAGATTGCTGTCGGCGGAAAATCAGAACATATACTTGTGAGAACAGCTCTGAAGCACACAGCTCAATAGAAGCAAATAACAAACTAAATAAACTAGCACTGCGGGCAACGCAACACAGAGTGCGCCCGGCATCTCTCAGCGTTCTCGCGGATCTCTACAACCCTAGAACGGTAAAATAGAGTCTACTTCTCATCCATAGTAGCCGCTGCAGCGACTTGAGTAGCTTCTCCGCGTAGAGGGTGAGAGCGCGCACAAGAATGTCATAGTCGCTCTCAGCGTCAAAGGGAAGATAGCATAAAGTCTGCGAAGAAATTACCCAGCACAAGCTCTTCCCAGAGCATCTCAGCTCTGCTGAAGACCTCATGGCATTGCAGAACCATCTTGAATCCTGCTCTCAAAGTGAGCATACCAGTTTCTTGTCGGCCTGGTACTCCTCCGGGACAAGCTCGAAGCTTGGGTCGAGCCAGGAGTTTGGCAATGCTAGGAAGTTGAAAAAAGCTCTCAGTACTTTTAGGCTGTTACGCAACAGCTCCGCTGGCAGACCAAGTTTCATTCCCGCGTACGAGGAGTTGCACAGCCGTGTCAACGCGTGGTAAAGGTTCGTGTTGACCGAGATCTCGTGGCGGCCGCACTTAAGCTCTTCTTTTGAAATAAAACTAAGCAAAATAGAACTAGGGGCTACTTTGGTGCTAACTAGTTGGTCTTGTTCAACCAGGGGATCTGCTCGGCAGAGTAGCGGTGAGCTCTAAAGCAACTATTGTGCTTGCCTTGGATCATGTGGTTGAACTCTTTGGGATACTCGTGAAAGTGGGGGATCACATACTCCCAAACAACCTCGCCCTCCTTGGTCACCTCAAACAAACGACCAAATGCAGACTCGCAAATAAAGGTGTTGCCGTTGGGCAAGCGCTGGGCGCTACCCATGTAGGGCGAAAAAAAGGCAGGCGCAAAAGTGTCCTTGTATTGCCAAACAATTTTTTTGGTCTTGGGGTCAAACTCGAGCGCAGAAGAGTGAGGTGAGGTAACGCCAAGGCGCATGTTTCCGTTGTCAAAGCACAACACGTTGCCGCTCTCAAGCTCAATGGGAGTGTGCTGTTGGGCTACAAGGTCGGGACCAACCTCCCAGACGATCTTGCCAGTCTCCTTGGATACGGCGATAATGCCAGAGGTGGTGCGCAGACTCATTAGCACCAGGTTGTCCTTGGTCAATTTGAGGCCGTTGATCATGGGCCAGTGGCGGCGATCAAAGCAGTCGTGGATGGGGTAGTCCTCAGGCTTGAGGTGGTCGGCGGCGCGCCACTCCCACACAGTCTCGCCCTTGCGGTTGACCTCCTTGATAACGTCGGACTGCACAATGCCGTCAGCGCCATCCTTTCTGGCATCACCCCCAGTAACGCGAGCGGAAAGCTCCTTGGACATGGGGGCAGCAGCAGTGTAGAGCAAGTTGCCATTGGGCAGCCACTGGCCATCGTGGTGGTGATAAATGTCTTCGTAGTGCCACACGACCTCACCGCTTGGAGTGACCTCGTAGAAGTCACCGCCGTGCCACAGGTCCCATATAGGATAGAGGCCAGCTGACTTGGGGTGGCTACCATTGTAGCCCAAGTTGCCGTTGGGAAGAATCACGGCATCGCGGCCAGCGCGCACAGGCAGCTGCCACTCGTGGACAGTCTTGCCATTGTCGTCCACTAGGTAAACTTTGCCCTCAGACGTCTGGGGTGCAAACAGGGTGTAGCCTCCAAAGCTCTTCTCCTTGTTGTTCAAAGTAAGGCCAAGCACGCGACGGCCAAGCGTCTCAGATTGCAAGCTCATTTGATGATAGATTCAGTGGCAAGGCTTCCAAGTTATATAGTAGAGGTGTTTACTCTTGTTTTCTGGATTTCCAACGAGCCGGTGTGCATGCAGCTGCATATAAATGCCGGTGTGCATGCATCTGCAGATAGCAGATATGCATATGCATGCACACCGGATTGATCATGCCCCGCCTGTTAGATTTCATGGAGAAGCTGAATTAAACGATATCTCAGTTTGGCTGCTTGCTTATTATTGGCATATTCGCTGATTGCACCAATTTCTATGTTTATGAGTTGCACTTTCTGCAGATAAAGCTTGCGCGAATTGCACATTTTTCGCACTTTGGCGTCACTATTCTACCGTAAAATCGATGTTGCTGGAGATACAACTAGTCTTTACATATCAATCCGCCACTTTTTGCCTGAATTCTTACGCTGACCGTGTCCAACGCCCAAACTGCCGGTCCTCTCGGCGTTCTCCGAACGTCAACCGTTAGGGGTGACATAATGAAGTCAATGTGCGTGTCTCGCTAAATAAGAGATTCTGCAGGGGACCGCATGAGACTTCGTGATACGGTTAGGCGGTGCAGCAAAGCCTAGCGCCAGCCAAATTTTGAGCATTGAGTAAGATAAACGAGGGCGTGTAACCTAATTGTTATTAAATTGAAAACCTAAAGTCTAGGCGACCGACGCTGGCATCACGGTTCGCCTTCATGTACTCAATCTGCTCTTCCTCAGACATGGCATTCCACTTCTTCTCGCGAGAGGCATTGAGGTACTTGTAAAACAAGTGAGCCACCTGGACCATACCTAGGCCGCCAAGGGCCACGCAAAACAGCTGCATCGAGGCTCTGTGGTAGAGTGGGGCATCGTCAGAGCGAAGCACATTGGACGCAGTGATGGAGCCAGCCTGGAAAAACACATTGGAAATAGCTGTTGCAATAGTACGAGTACGCACACTGTTAGAATTTGCCGATACCCAGGACGAAGTAATAGGGTCAGTAGAGGGGAATGCAAGCAGTACAACCAGCAGCGCATAGCTGGGCCAATGCTTGACAAGAGAGCCAGGCCACCAGCGCAAAACACCCAAGCAAACGCTGAGCCAAACGGCGGTGATAGAGAGGCAGAGATAGTGGCGCTTGGACCACTGGCAAAAGTAGACAATAGCCAGGACAGTAATTATGGCGGCAACATTGCTTGGGATAACAAGTAAATCAACGTGCAGAGTACTGAATTTCATGCTTCTGAGAATGAGGGACATGTAGCGAGAGATGGCGAGACCGGGAATAGCGAGCAGGATGCGGCAGCCGTAAATAGGCCACATTTGCCACTCACAGATAGACTGGATAATGTGCCTGACGTTGATACCCTCTCTGTTGTTCATATCGCCCTTGGAGGGGTCGTCACGGAGCACGCGGTTCACCATGATCTTCTCCTCGCGGTGGGTGTACCAGCCGTTGGGGCGCCACCAAGCCTTGGTTTGAACCACAGAAGGAGGCATCATAAAAAAGGAAGCAACGCCAATAGCCAAAGAAATCAGACCCTCGATCATAAAGATGTAGCGCCAGCCAGCCCAGCCGCCCTTGCCGTCAAGGTGCTGAATACCAAAAGCCAAAAGACCAGAGATAGCCTGGGTAGCTGAGTTTGCAACGTAAAAATAACCGAGACGCACCGAGAGCTCGCCCGCGGTGTAGAAGTACGACATCCACAGAATGATATCGGGGATAAAGCCACCCTCCAGCAAGCCCAGCAAGGCGCGGGTGGCCAAAAAGCCGGCGCGGTTGGACATAAAGCTCTGGAAAATGGCCACAAACGACCACATCACCATCTGCATGGGGATCCACACATCAGGGCCAAGACGCTTGGAAATGAGCTGCGAGGGGATCTCGGCAAACATGAAAAAGACCAGATTAATTGTGTTGCCCAGATTGTAGTCAGAAGTAGTGAGCTTGTTGTCCTTGAGGAATGAGCCTGCAATAGCATTGCTCAAGTTAAAACGGTCAATGTCAAGCGCAAAGAACATAATAAAAGCCCAACCAACAATGCACCACTCGGTCTTCCAAAGTGCTTTTCTTTCTTCCTTGGGACTCCAGTAAAAGTTGGGATCAAAGTAGTTGCGTCCTTCGTAGTTGCACGAATCGTAAACATCCTTGTAGTAGGCGGCCACTTCTGGATCCTGGAAAATATGAGGCTTGTAGTGGGTGGGAACACCCTTCTCACCATCAGAATCAAAAGTCTCGCGTTGTCCCACTGTAAAGTGCTTGTCTGGAGACTCGCCACTCTGAGCCGGGGTTGGAGAAACATGGCCAGCCGGCTGTCCCTCGAGGACATCAGCAGGCTTGAGAGCCTTAAAGGTGGAGATCTTGTTGCTAAAGGAGTCTAGAAAGCCCATGATTTCTACAAGCTGGACCTCAATAGTTTTATACAAATTGACCGGTGTGCATGCATTTGCAGAAACCCGCATCACTTTGCATCAAGAGTGCATGCTTAAGGGCAAGGGCGGCCGAGATGCATGAGCGTTATGCATCTCTCATTGCGTGATAGGGCCTGATAAGAGCTAATTTTGACATTTTCGCAATTCAAACAGCTAATTCGGTCCATATCTGCCGCAAATTTACGAATAGCGTGTTTTATTGAGCTTTCTCCGGCATGCAGTTTTGCGGGGGACTCTTGGCGTCAAGGGCCCCTGTCGACCCCGGTCTCCAAGAGTGAAATTTTACTATAAACGGGCTTAGACCGACTAATTTGGTTTTTTTGTTTTCATAATGGGTGAGATCAAGCTCTCAGTGCCAGCTCTGCAAGATTGTACAATCGCTCCGGCGGCTAAAAAGAACTTTTCCTCGAGTCGTTGCTCAGTTTGCTCTATCAATGGGTTTTCAGGGTTGTGCGCCAGTCCACGTGGCCAATTTTCATGCTGATTGGGCGAGTATCGAGGTCGCCCAATCGACCGGGTCGCGGGCTAGTCGACTAGGCTGTATGTACGCAACTGCCCGAGGTTTTAGACTGCCCTATCGTTGAAAGCGCCTAGTTCTAACACTTTTTATTGCGGATCGTACCTTGCATGGCTCATACTGGCTGGATCTTAGCCCTGTCCAAGGAGCATGTCTTGGTTGGTGTAGAGCATGGAGATAAAATAAATAAAAACTAGATATCTAAACGCAATAGCGATCTTCCTTGCGAGTCATGTGGCCCATGTGCATCCCTGACTGCACCCTCATACCGGCACCTGGAGGCCCTCAATCACAGTATCCACCAGTAACCGCGGGTCCCAATTCTTGAGCCAGGCGCCCGTGATATCGAGGTCGCCGCCATACTCGAGGGCAATATCGTCGCTAGCGTCGCATAACTCAATTTTTAGCGGCATAACCATCTTGAGCGCAGCAATAGCGAGGTCCGGAGTCGCAAACTGGAACCCACCAAACACGGCTAAAGTCTGTATCATGAGGTACAATTCCTTGATGCACGAGGGCGGCGCGCCCTTGGACACAAACCTGTGCGTCCTAATAAATAAAGTAGCGTCCTGCACGTACCGTTTAATCTCTGGCGACAGGTAAACTTGGGCGGCCTGCGAGCGCAGTTGTTCGAGGTCGAGAGCCGACTTGTTTGTCTCGACATTGAGATTCTGATTTTTTGGGAGTTGGAGAAACAGCTGAAACAGCAATTTTGTGCGGAGTATTCGTGCCTGGCCCCGTGACGACCCGACAAAAACTAGGACGACTTTTGAGGCTGGTACAAATTCGGCAAGGCACGCCTGGACTTTGTGGTCCAAATTTTGGGGCCTGAGAATAATTGTGTAGCCTGAGATGGCTGCTGCGTGCCGCAGGTCATGGCTCAAAGCGTCCCAGGTGGTGATGCGCTCGCACTTGATAATGGGCACTTGGCCGCCAAAAAGTGCCTCGAGAGCACGCTGAGTGAGCACGCAAACCTTGTCGTTGCGCACAGACGACGAGATGAGCACGCTGCGGCGCGTCATGCCCGCTGCGATGAGCCCAAGCAGGAGCTCTTCCATGTCAGCTGGGGGGGGGGGGGGGGGGGGGGGGGGGGGGGG
>JAKUBN010000032.1:0-79110 GCA_030563245.1 Wickerhamiella azymoides | reverse complement strand
AACCTCTTGGGCTGCCGTGCTGACCCACTTTGAGCAGCAGGCCACAGCTGCTGAGCGCCAAGCCTGGCACCAGCGAGTAGCATTGTTCTACCATGCTATTTACCTCATTTACAAGTTTTACCGCTGGATGAGGCCCGGGTATCCGACCCAAAATCAGCTGAATCTAATTGACTATGTCCGCGCGTGGCTGGTCTTAAAAGGTTCGCGTTATCCGAGTGGTTAGTAGCCTAGTGCTGCTCTCTCGCGCTTGTGTCCCGTCTGGCAGGGCTGCTCTAATGAACCTAAGCATGGTCGTGCTTAGGCGAAGGGTGGTCTTACAGGTGGATGCATAAGCGAAGAGGCCCACTTTTTCCTAGCTGCTGGCTGATTTATATAGAGCCCCATTAAAAGCTCTGCTCCCCCGGGGGCAGTAAATAGTCAAGCATCAAAGAAAAAAAAAAAAAATTTACGATAGAAAAGACACATTCAAACATGGACTATTTTGACTGCAAAAGCTGAAAAAGACAATGTTGAATGACTAAGCCATGACTAAGCCATCTCGACCCTTCTTCCTTTGAATCTCTTGTTCACGCTCGTGCAAGACACAATTGATAGTAGGTGTTAATCTGTTGCGGTTGAAGAGTAGTATGGGTCTCGAGCGCGGGCAGGGAAGGAAGCTTTGAATTGAGTAAGGACTTTCCCCAGTAGCATGTTTCGCGAATATCGAGCTTTTCAACGAGCATTGGCAGCAGTTAAAGCTGAAATATTGAATTAAAAGTAGAGATGATGCGTATGTTAGTGTAGGAGCCTAGTACATGGTCTTACTGACAGACCCAGCGATATTTCTGCGTGGCTCAAAGTGGGCATTTTAGGCTGAATATCTTTGCCTACTGAGCCCCAAGCCGCTCACATGTACTAGAGATAGGATAAATACTAATTATCTATGCTTTGAACATGACTTTCTCCATCAAGTGGTGAGCAACATGGTACTGCTCTGCTTGCCATCCTGTAGCAAGGGGGAGCTGTCCAATGCGCACGAGTGAGATAATTGAGAGGATACTCACAGCAGACACTACCAAGAGGCGCTTCTTGAGAGTCATGCGCAGCCGCAACCACATGTTCATGCCTCCAACAGCGTGGTACGTGTAGGTGGCTGTCAACAAGACTAGCGAGAGGGGAGCCGTCCAATCTTGCAGCAAATACTTGACATAGCCAAGATCAATGCCAGAAGAGTCGCCATTACCGTAAAAGACCACACCACCGCGCATTCCAATCCAGTGACCCAGACTGAGCAAAGTTAGCAGTACGCCGGACTTTTGAATGGGGTTGCTGGGCTTGAGTTGCTTCAGAAAGCCCTTGGACTTGTTCTGCAAGGCTCTCTTAACGCGCACTGCTGCACCCGCAGCCAGGTGCACGAGGGCTGTGCCATACACCAGGAGAGGCTCACCCAGAGTGCTCTGATAAACTGTGCGGGTGAACAGAATAGTTTGGTCGCCCAAATGAGGGGAAATGACAGGAGCAACAATCACACCCACAAGGTGCATACCCGCAAACAACGTAAATCCGTAGGCGCTAAATTTCTGTGCGAGCTGCAGACACCGCATAACGCTCGGGCGTTTGTAGCCCTTGCTTGAGGGATCGTCCTTTTTGGCAGGCTCTGGCAACTGGTTTGAGGACACTGGCATGGTAAAATACGCTACTGCTTATTGGTCACCCACCCAGCTGAGCACCCAGGCCATGTATGTGCTTGTAGATTAGAGTTGCTAGGCTAAAGCATTGGGAGCTAATACTGGGCCGCACCTTCGATTATGGGTCATGTTGGCCGCGCAATGTAATTGATTCCGAATACCCAGGGCTAGGGCGGATGCCGCAAATGGCTCGCATGATTTTCCGAACGGATTGCCATTTTCGGCATTATTAAAGGTAGAGACGTGCGAGAGGAAAGGAGATGCTCGTCCCAGGGTGGACATAAAGAGACACCAACCGTTCTGTATCTGTGTTTGCCCACCCACCTTTGTCACGATCCGGGGAAGGCCCCCCCCCCCCCCCCGCAATAATGCTTGGCAGCCCTTGAAAGCATCGATATTTTAACAGGTTTCGGTATTTTAAAGCTTGTATAGTCATTCTCTGGCACTATTGCTTTCTTTTGTCCCCAGCGCGTATCCTTTTAGCGAAACGCCGCAGACGGTTGCCCGTATTCATGCAACGGTATGCAGGGTTACCCCACATACGATGCAGGGTCGTGCGATAGAGTCAAACAGGCGCCAGAAAAGCATTAAAAGCATCGGATTTAATCATATAGCAACGGTCCAAAGTCTATCTCGAATAAACTTTGCATCTTGCATGTGCATGCAGGGTTCATCTATATAACCAGTATATTACGCCATACTACCTACTCGCTTCAGTGCTTGAGACAACCCACAATGCTTGAATCTATACACACGCTAGGCAAGGACAAGCTGCGCAACTACCCCTCGCCAGGGATAGAGCTTTACGGCCCACCAGTGCTCATGACAGGCGGTGAGCTTGCTGGGGCCTATCATCTAGATCTCCGATCGCTTCCCAAAGGAGCAGAGCTGAAAGCGGTTTCAATAAAGCTGGAAGGTGTTGTTATGACATATTCGGCCGATATGAACGGTAGCAGCCGCCAAAAACGCCGCCTTTACTCTGATCGTCAGGTGCTATGCTCCAGCCCGGAGACCCTCAGTGCGGCAGAGCACAAGTGGGGGTTTACGTTTGCCATGCCTCCAGGGTATCTACCACCTAGTTTCAGGCTCAACAATCGTGTCTACATTCAATTCTCCATCAGGGCGAGCGCCAAATTTGCGCAAGGAACGACGCGCACCTCCCTGCAGCTGGAGCACACCCCGGTACACGAGCTGCCTGGAGAGCAGTGGGGGCTCAGTTGCTGCCACAATTGGCTTACTTTGAGCTCGAGCAATACGCTGCATGGCCTCAAATCCCCGCAAGATAAGAGCAGCAAGCTGGGCGACACAAAGCTCAATATGGTGACTTTGCCGCAGCCCAAGCTGTCACTCACCGACAAGCTCAGGGGCAAATACGTTTACCCAGTGCGCTTGGAGGTTATGTACCCGGAGAATGGGGTCATTGCTGGCGATGCCCTCAACTCCCTCAGCGTGCACATTGTGCGCGACTTGCAGCCGCTGCCGCACGTCTCAATCAGAAGCGTTACCGTTTCGCTCAACGTGCTGACCCAGGTGAGCGTCAACAAGCACAAGTTTGTCGACAAGAACTGCCTGCTTTTGATGCACAAGAAGGTGAACAAGGACCTGCCCGGCCAGATCTCGTGCGACGCCTCGCGCCTCTTTGCCAATGTGACCGTGCCCAATGTCCACGCCACCTTCACGACCAAGACTCTGTCGCGGTCGTATCAGCTTGTACTGAGATGCGACGTTGTGGCCGGCGATGGTACCACCGCCAACGCGGTGTATGTGCAGGTGCCGATGGTCATTTACGGCAAATCCGAAGAGGAATTGTTGCCTGCGTATCAGCTAGACAATGAGCTCCCGCCCTATGTAATAGAGGTGTAATTTATTAATTGTTAGTGCAGAGCCTTGACCAGGCTGCCTTGGCCCATATGGCCCCGGCTCATGGCTTCCCAAGGCTCTTGGGACTTGGTCAGCCGCTCCCAAAGTGAAATTTCAAGCTTTCCCAAATTTCAGAAAAAAATTACCTAAGCTCCTCATGGTCAAAAGTTTTAATCGTTTTGAGCCAGAAGCGGTGTTTGGCGTAGTTGCTTCGACCCCTGCGACCGCCCACTGCCTTCAGAATGGAACAGACTTTGTTTTTGTCGGCGCCTGCGAGTATATCTATCAGTGGAACACCAAAACCGGCGACCTCTACCAAAAGTACATCGACCCCCAGATCCCTGCTAGGGTCAAGCCGCTTGTTTTGCGTTACGACGAGAGCGCTCAGATTCTCGCTGCCGGCTATTCTGACGGATCCATCCGTGTTTGGGACGCCCAGACCGCTTCGTGCGTGATCACCTTCAATGGCCACAAGTCGGGTATCACTGACCTGAGCTTTGATGCAGAGGCTACCCGCCTTGTTTCGGCTAGTTTTGATACTACAGTCATAGTTTGGGACCTGATTTCCGAGACTGGCCTCTGTAGGCTCAAGGGTCACAAGGCCCCCATCACCTCGGTCAACATCACCGGCGACTGGCTCCTTAGCACATCCAAGGACGGCATCGTCAAGCTGTGGGACTTGGCTACTCAGTTTTGCGTCGAGACCCACGTCGCTCACACCGGCGAGTGCTGGCAGGGCCTGCTCTTTGACGAGACCAAATTTTTGACTGCAAGCAACACAAACGAGCTCAAGTTCTGGACGCTCGACCTCAAAAAGCCAGACGGTGAGAAGCTTGTGCCCAGCGGCCAGATGGACAAGGCTAGCCGCCACAGAACGCTTGGCCTTGTGCATGACGACGACAAGATTGTGTGTGCATCTCCCGACCAAATCCAGATCTGGAGATTGCGTACTTCGGCCGAGCTCAAAACTTTGGCTCGTAGACAAAAGAAGCGGTCCAAAAAGCAAGAAGAGGAGGCCGAAAACGCTGCGCCCAAGCTCCAGGACCTCTACGTGTCGCTGGCCACCATTAGACCCTCGGCCAAGGTTCAGAACGTCGTGCTGGCAAAGGCAGGTATCATTGCAAACCTTGCAAACAACACCATCGAGACTTGGACATGCACAGAGACCCCTGAGCGCTCTCGTATTTTGGAGCTGCCTGGCCACCGCACCGACGTGCGCGATTTGGCTATTTCACAGGACGGCAAGCTGCTGGTGAGTGGCTCCAACGGTCTGCTCAAGCTTTACAACACAAGGTCTACAAACTGCATCCGCACAATCGATCAGACAGGCTACATTCTCTGCCTCAAGTTTTTGCCTGGTGACGCGCTCGTGGTCTGCGGTACCAAGGAGGGCACCATCGACCTTTACGATATCATTACTTCGACAAAGCTCGGGTCATATCCTGCACACGAGGGAGGTGTGTGGTCGCTCGACATCTCGTGGGACGGCTCCACCCTCGCAAGTGGTGGTGCCGACAAGTCGGTCAAGTTCTGGACTTTTAAGGTCGAGAGAGAGGAGGTTCCGGGTACAGACGCTGTGGTCAGCCGCATGACTCTCAAAAACACCACCAAGCTCGAGTTCAGTGATGATGTGTTGGCGGTCAAGTTCAGCCCCGATTCACGCTTTATTGCTGCCTCATTGCTCGACAACACAATCAAGGTCTACTACAAGGACTCTCTTAAGTTCTTCCTCAACCTGTACGGTCACCAACTGCCTGTTTTGGCACTCGACATTAGCCACGACTCCAAGCTGCTTGTGTCGTGCTCGGCAGACAAGAATGTGAAAATCTGGGGTCTTGACTTTGGTGACTGCCACAAGTCCATCTTTGCCCACGAGGATTCGATCCTCAAGGTGGCGTTTGAGCCTCAGTCCTACAACTTCTTTAGCTGCTCCAAGGACGGTATGGTCAAGCGCTGGGATGGCCGCGGCTTTGCCCAGATCCAAAAGCTCGAGGGCCACCAGTCTGAGGTTTGGGCCATGGCTGTTGCCCCCGATGGAACGTTTGTTGCCAGTGCCTCGCACGACAGGTCCATTCGCCTGTGGGAGCACACAGATGAGCCCCTGTTCCTTGAGGAAGAGCGCGAAAACGAGCTCGAGAAAATTCACGAGCAAAATATTGTCGACTCGTTGGAGCAGGATCTCGAGCAAACGCAGGCTCCTGGTGAGGAGGGCGCCGACCAAGAGGGTACTGCCGAGCAGCCTGCTTTGCACTCTCTCGAGTCACTCAAGGCGGGTGAGCGCTTCTACGAGGCGGTAGAGATCTGCGTGCAAGATTTAGAGGAGAAGCCCACACCGCGCCATGTGATTTTGGCGACCCTTGACATTTCTGCCGAGCGCTACCTCATGGACGTTCTTGAGAAGATCAAGAGTAACATGGTTGAGGATGCTCTCTTAACTTTCCCGATTGAGAAGTTCTCGGGACTGTTCAAGTTCATCTTGATTTGGCTCAAGAACCGCTGGAATGTGCCGCTTGTGTGCCGCGTCCTGTTCTTTTGCATGCGCAACTTCCACCGCCAGCTCGTGGCCAACCGCATGATGCAGGTGGAGCTCGAGGAGATCAAGGTGATTTTGCGTGACGAGCTGCAGGGGTTGACCTCGACCATTGGCCGCAATCTTGCTCACATCAAATATCTCAATGCGCAGTGGGACCTTGATCACATCCACTCGTATGAGGACACTGCCGAACCCACCAAAAAGCGGGTCCTTACTTCTGCATTTTAATATTTAACTACATAGACATTCTGGCTGAGCACGGAGTGTGCTTTAGATGCGGTGACTGGCTCTTAGTTGAGGTGCACCCCCGGTAGTATTATATACTACCGGGAAATAAAGCAATGAAATAGCTAGTAATACTTGAGCTTTTTTTGATCTGTCGACTATGGAGATCCTCGAACCCCCTGTTTCCCATATCCATTCATCCTGGTCGTTCTAGCACTGTCCTCGTCTAACTATGTAAGGGGCACTTCTATAGCAGTATATCAACAATCATTATTAGGGCAATGCGCGTTGAGATATTCGATGTGAGCAAGATTGCGGCCAATGGTCGAGGTAACCCACTGCGTTGGGTTGTATCTACCATGCGGCGACGCTTTTTTAAGGAATAATGGACGGTCCTTCAATCTGCGGTGCACGAGCGGCACAACACGGTAGTTGAACGACTGCCCATTGTTCCTCAGAAAGTCGTCGTCGCATAGTAGATGCAATCCAACGAATCTGGCAGCACTCGTGTCGTTTGCGCGCGCAGCTGATGCAACGTCCCTGTCGTTTTTCAGTTGATCGCTGAGATCAATGGTGGTCGAAGCCACCCTCCGGACTTAACGAGAGACGTCACGAGTCGGTTCGAAAACGCCCGAAGCGAGTGCCGCCCAAACGATAGTCAAGTTGTTGCGGTGCACGAGTGGCACTGCACGGTATTTGAAGGACTGCCCTCGGTGCGATGCTGGAGTAGTAGGCTATCCTGACGCTCGGCCCCGAGGGATATCCTTTAATTACCGCGCAGTACCCCTCCTGCACCGCAACAACCTGACTGTCGTTTTAGGCAGGTCATGTTGGTGACTTTTTTTTGGCGGGTCCACAGTGCATGGAACAAGGGAAGGCCTAGGTGCAGGTGGGCGGGGTATTTATAGGTACAGCGAAGGTACTTAGATGCTCTATTTTGGAAGCTCAACTTGCTTGTTTCTATCCATTTTGGCTGTTTGTGGAGTTTGGGCGCCCTGCGCTGGGCCAATGTGCTGGGACACATTTCGCATGGGGGGTCACAGACTGGGCTGGTTATGGCATTAAAGATGTGCGCGCTTCCAGCAGCTCCTCACGAGGTCTTTATAAACTGCTAATAAATAATAGATATACATGTTGCAGCGTTGTTGACATCGTCCAGGCGTAGAACCTGGCCTGGGCGCCGAAATAGAGGCTCAAATCAAATATAGATATCAAAAAAGCGCTGTGGAGGGGAGCTGGTACTAGTACTGCCATAGCGGCGGGCATTGACGGCGTGCCGACGTCCCTTCTCAACTACATGACTTGATCTGCAACACGTGCAGGCCAATGCAGGGGTAGAGTGCTCGGACAAGCCGAGGCTGCAGGACCCACAGCTCGTCTATTTTGTTCAGCGGCTAGCCCGTTGAAATCACCGTGACTCTACCTAGATGGCTTTTGCAAAGATCTGAGCAGTCCATCCTGTAGTTTTGTCCACAGCTGGCATGGGTTGCCATTTGTCCCTGGCCGTTTATTTCTCTATAGACAGTCTATCGGCTGCCACATCTCCTCTACGGTCTTAACTAGCACTATCTCTACACGGTCGAGGGATAACTTCCTGGCCACACACACACTTTCTCTACACCCACGCTCTGAGGCATGCATTGGGTGTTTCAGGGGTCTCATGTCCGAGACGATCTTCGTACGAGCTGAGCGCGGTTTTGCGGCTAATGTCTTCACTACCAATGCAACGAATCGAAGCGCTGCCCGTGAGGAAACCCCGAGAACCGTGGGTACACATCTTTAAGAGACACAAGGTCCACGCGATCAGGTACTTTGCTGCGCGAGGTAGGAACAATAGGCCGGTGCAGTGGCGGTAGCAAGTACCATTCACGCAGGCGCTCAAGGACACCCTCTGGCCGTCTAGTACGCCTCCACAGCTTTTTTGCGCTGGCGCGTGCTCGCTTGAGCTCTACCTTTTGTTGGCCCTTGAACTTACACCTCAGCACCCGGTACAGGTCATGATTTTGCTCAACCAAATGTACGGCCCGGTCGAAGCTCGGCCCCAAACTATAATCTCTGCTCACCTCGTCAAAGTCATACTTATTGTAATGCACAGGTATGAATCTTGATCTTTGTTGGGCATCAAGCTTGAGGTGGAAAGATTTATTGGTAACGGGAACGTCAAAATAGCCCACTCCGCTCCAAATGGCTGCTTCCTGCAGAGCCTCATCTGTCTCGAGTCTTTTCAGCAGAGCTCCATCTAGCGGAAGGTCCTGGCCTTTGTATCGCACAAACACAGGTCTTTCAATATCATCCCAGAACTGAGGTGGGCGTATTAGCAATTTTATACGCCAAACTTCAACTTCAGATAAGCCCCTGACACTGAGGAGTGACCCAACGTGCCACGGTTTTTCGAGAGGTCTATAGGCACAGCAGCTGTAGAGGGTGGAAGAGTAGGGCGGCTTGAACTCGGAGTCTATATTGGAGTAAGAGAGGGTATAAGCAAGCTTCAACTCACACTCCCACGGGCATCGCCTAAAGCACTTGTGTTGCCGGCTAGCTAATGACTGCCACACCAATTCGGAGTCATGCTGCAACTTGGCGCAGCCATAGAACAGGAGGTTACCGGGCATGCCGATTCCTAGTTGCATGACTTTTCGATTTCTCACCTTGCCCTCATAGTCGCAGTACATGCGGCTATCCAATATGATCATGAGCTGAGTGTAGGGGTCCAGCTCGGTAAAGTCCAGCGTCAAGTCCCAGATGACATTGTACCAGTTGCGCGCCTTTTCGATGTATAGCTTTTTCTCCATCTCCGAGAAGCTGGCGCTTTGGCTCAGAAAGTGCCGATAGATATTCTCCACCTCGTGAACATTGAAGCGTGCCCAGAACAGGTCGCTGGTGCACAGTTGGTGGAGGCGTCTACAGGTAGCTGCGACATTCATGTAAAGCCTTGGTTTGGGGTCGACATACGTAAATATTTTGAGAAGAACGCTGTCGCCAAGTGTGTGCAGACTCATGGTAAGTAGGCAGAGTACACTGAGTATACATCAAGTAATAGCGGTTTATTGCAAATCATTGCGGAACTCTAATCGATGCCATGCAATACGCAAACTCAAAAAATCACGGCCAAGATCATGCAGAGGGGAGGGCACAGCTGCAGGGGCACCAGACCCAACTCGCTTTGCGCGCAGCTTCATGAAGAGCTACAGAGCCCATATTTCAAACCAATCTCTGCCTAAAGTACCCTGTACGAGTCATTTATGTATACGTTTAGAGTTTGATCCGCTCAAGGCGATATGCGCCTTGGGGGGGATAATTCGTTTGTCAGGCTAGTCGTCGCGTCGCATGGCCAAGAAGAAGAAGAAGAGCGTCATAGCAACGCACGATGGGGAATTTGATGCAGACCAGGTGCTGGCCATATATATGCTGAAATTGCTGCCTGAGTTCAAGAATATGCCGGTTGAACGCGTCAACAATAAGAGAGACCTCGACAAGTGCAAGGTGCATATCGCGATTGGCGGCAAGTATTCGCACGAAGAGCTTGCATTTGATTATCAGCAACGCGGCTTCAAGGAGCGTTTTGCCAAATACCTCAAAAAATCACATACAATGGCTGCGTCTGGGCTCGTTTACTTTCACTATGGCCATGATATCATTGCCGCGATTTTGAGAGTCAAAAAGAAGAAGCAGGTGGTCAAGGCGCTCTATGCTCGGATTTACCTCGATTTTATCGAGGCAATTGATGCACATGCTAATCACAGATCGGCCTACGACAATCAGGGCAATTTTCGCACCGAGGGTACCAACCTGTCCACAATTGTCGAGACCTTGAATCCCACATGGGTGGAGCAGGCTGTTCCTGGGTTTGAACAATTACGATTTGATGATGCGATGGAGTTTATCGGCCAAGCGTTTGTGGCTGAGGTACGGCAGCAGGGCCTCAGCTGGTTCCCCGCAAAGTCCATGGTCACCAAGGCCTACGACAATTGCCACATATACGACAGCTTGCAGCGCATACTTGTATTGGAGCGTAGCATCCCCTTCAGACCCCACGTTCACAAGCTTAGAACCGTCGGTGGTTTGGATGTGCTGCTGGTTATCTATCCGCTCTCCACTGGATGGAGAGTGGAAGCCATGAGACGGTCTTCAATAGGTAAGAAGGAAGCCACCTTGTTCCCAGAGGCCTGGCGAGGCTTGACTGGAGAAGATCTTGACCGTGAGATTGGGATGCAGGGCTGTGTCTTTGTGCACTCTAGTGGAGGCCTTGCCGAGCACAAGACTATTGGAGGAGCAATAATTATGGCGCTCCTGCTGCTTAAAAACTACGGCCACCTCCACCCACTATACGCCGATAACCTTTGGGCATATTGGGGCGATTTGGACGTTATACGCCTTAATTATGATCAGAAATTTAATATAAATATTTAGTCGGTCCCAATGGCTAATGACTCGACGGGGGCAACGTTCTTCTTCTCCATAGTTTCCGTGGAGCTCTCGGGGCGGGCAGAGCTGTGAGCGCCGGGGCGGTCATCATCCATCTTGCTGGGCATGTGCACGAGCGCCTTGTCAATAGGGCCGTTCTTGCTCTCTAGGACCTCGACATCAACAGTGAGCTGAGGACCATTGAACCACTTGTGACCATCGACCCAGTAGTAGACCAGGCAGCCAATCCAAATAGCCGGGTTGATGAGGCATGTGTAGTTCATTGTGTCGGCAGTAACAGGGGTCTCGGCGGGCCACATACCAATGACGAACGCAGAAAAAATCAGGTACAAGCTCGCAATGACGTTATTGACACGCGAGAGCTTCTCACCAAGGTAGAAGGGACCCGGCTTGAAGGTGGCGGTCTGGCCGTAGTACGCGCGCCAGATGATCGGTGAAAGCCAAGCGAGCGAGTTGGAGCAGGTGTAAATAGAGAAGAGAGCGTTGGCAGCAGTACCACCGATAAGAATCAGGAGACCAATGATAATGCCAACAACACCGTCAAAGATGATTGCGTTGTAGGGCACACCGCGCTTGGCATCGATCTTTTTGATAAGGTTTGAGAAGGGCAGCGCACCATCACGGCTAAAGGACCAGGTCTGACGAGAAGCAGCAACGTACATAGACAGACCCATAAGCCACTGCACAACCGACATCATGACCTGGATAGCAATAGCCCATTTCTCGCCAAGACAGTCGAGCACGACCTGAGCAAAAGGGGAGCCGGTGCTGCTACCGAGAACGGCTGCAACGTCGGGGTTAACCACAGCGGCAAGAACGCACATAATGACCCAGCCGAGCAAACCGCAGCAGCCAATAGCCATCACGATACCCAGGGGAACAGCAGTGGCAGCATTAGAAGCCTCCTCAGACATGTGGATACACGAGTCAAACGCACCAATGGTCCAGATGCAGGCCATCCAGCTGAGGAACCAGGCCCAGCCGTAGGGCCAGCCATCGTAGAAGCTAGTGGTGTCGCCAAACACATACTTCGCGCTGTTGAGCTGACCGCCGTTCTTGATGAGGCCAATAGGCAAAGCAATGCAAATAATACCAATGAGCACCGCGTTCACGACGATGCAGAAGGTTTGCAACCGAGACATAAATTTGGTGGTGATCATGGCCACCGCGGCCTGCGACACAATAGCGCCAACAAACACGCCATAGCCCTGGAAACGGGTGGAGACAAAGTCGCTAGAAGCGATGCCGGGGATGGCCAGTACCATAGTACCAAAACCATAGTCGATAGAGCAAAGACCAGCAATCAGGCCCAAGCAGTTGGCGTAGCCAGCGAGCCAGCACAGCACTTTTCTGTAGTTTTCAGGAGCAAATTTGTAGGTCCACCAATAAAGACCACCACTTGTGGGCATGGCACTGCCGAGCTCAGCCAGAGCAATACCCACAGACAGGATCAAGACAGAGGGAGCAAGCCAACCCCAAGTCATGCCAGCACCACCACCTTGGAGGGCCAAGCTAAACACAGAGGCAATCGAGGGTACGAGCGACATGATACTGAAAGCAATACCGAATACCTGCACCGGGGTGAAGTTTCGTCTCAATTCGGGCTTGTAGCCCAAGTTCATCAACAGCTCATCATCGCCGTCAAAAGCCATATTGGATAACGCTCAACTGTCAGGTTCTGTCAGGGGCATGATCTATTTAAGTATTACGGTATCTTATCTGCAGGTCGCGCATATCTCTGCATCGGCTATCATCGGACAGTAAAAGAACTCTCAAGGTGGGGTCAACAGCAAAAAAATTCCAGCAAGATTGAATTTTTTTGCATTTCCAGCTGTGTTTCAAGGGGTTTGATTACATGCAAGATAATGCCATGCTGGCTGATAAGATCGACTCGGGTATTGACGTTGGACCGGGTAGCGGGTAAGCACCTCTTGGCGGCTGCAGTAGACTAGGTTGGGTAGCAAAATGGCAGCAATGATCATCAGTAGCTAGAATTAGCGAGAAAAGGAGCCAAAACTGTTATAGGTCCCACATCGGCAAGTTTGGCCAAATTTCTCGTCGCCGATCCAACCAGGCACTTAGCCGCGTGAGCCTCACACGTCGGAGCAAAAAACGGATCAGTTCAAATTGTGAACAGATTCAATAAACTACATGAAGTAAATTAGTAGATACGGAAAGGAGGACCCATGGTGGACTTGATCACCAAGGAGCCAACGTTCTGCCAGTGCTTCTTGAGCAGAGAGACGAGGAAGTTGGTGGCCAACATGATGTGCTGGACAATGGCATCCTCCTCCATCTCGACGTGAGCGATGGCGACAGCCAAGCAGAGAACCTTCTTAAGCTGGAACTTGATGGTGCTCTTGACGTCGATGATCTTGCTGGCAAGGTCCTCGTTGTGAGACACAGGGGTGGGGAACTTACCGGCCTTGGAGAGACCAGGACCCAAGAGACGGGGGATCTGCTTGATGAGAGCCTCGGAAGCGACGAAAGCGTTGTACTTCTTGGCGAGCTTCTTAATCAACTTCTTGTTCTTGTTGAGCTTCTTCAAGTCCTCAACAGACATGGAGTCGACACCGCACGACTTGGCACGGTCGCAGTCAACGGCGTCACCGAACACGCAGATGGTCATGTTGGGGCGGGGCACGTTGGGCAGCTTGACGGTACCAGAGAAACGCTTGTCACGCTGGGGGTCGTAGTTCTTGAGCGAGATCTGGAGCTCAATAGACTCGAGGAAGTTGCGCTTCTTCTCATTGGAGTGGGCGATGACTTTCTTCACCTCCTCACGGACACCGTTGGAACTAATCTTGGACGACATGTTTCGACTAAAGTCTCCCAATAACTTGGTGCCTTTTGTACAGGCCGTCTGGGATTTTGAGTGAAATTTTCGGACCTGAGCCCTTGCGTGTGAATAAGCCGATGACTCAGCATAAGGTTCCTGCAACTCTTGGGCCTCCAGTGTGGGTCCGACAAGACATTAGCAGCCCCATAAATTGACCTAGAGGGCATTGCAATATATCTAAAAACATTATGATTGCTCCATTCAGCAACCCGTTGTTACGGGGTTTGGCCCGGTTCAAGCACTCGGCCAGCTCGAGTCAATGGCTCGGCCGACAACACAAGGACTCGTGGACGCGGCAGGCACGCTTCGACAAGTACAAGTCGAGAGCGGCCTACAAACTCAAGGAGATTCAGAAGGTTTATAGAATTTTCCGGCCCGGTATGACAGTTGTCGACCTTGGATTCGCTCCCGGGTCGTGGAGCCAGGTAGCGGTGGAGTACACAAAGCCGTATGGCAAAGTTGTTGGAGTGGACTTGTTGCCAGCAGAGCCTCCCCGTGGTGTAAGCTCATTACAAGGCGATTTTCTCAGTGACGACCTCAAGGAGCGCCTCATGGATATCCTGCAATCGCCCTTCCTGGGCCGGCCAAGGCCGCAGCGCGATTCTTTTATGAACGAGGCGGAACAAGAAGCGCGTATTCGCCGGTATAATGAGGACTTGGAAAGCACGCTTACTGCCCAGCAGGCCCTCCAGGATCCCGAGGAAGCCGTTCAAACAGTGGATGTTGTCTTGAGTGATATGCTTGCCAACACTACTGGAACCCCAAAGGACCACTATGAGAGTATGCTGCTGTGCATTGCTGCTTTAGAGTTTGCCAAGGATACCCTTCGCCCTGGTGGCTCGTTTGTCTGCAAATTCTATACTGGTGAGGACGACCGAGCGCTCGAACAAACCATCAGGCGAGTTTTTAAACAGGTCAAGCGGGTAAAGCCCGAGGCTTGTCGCTCAGAGTCTCGCGAGATGTACTTTGTTGCGCTCAAAAAGAAGAAAGGATTCAAGAAGCTGCCCCAAAATTACGAGGAGCCCAAGGAGCAGGGCCAGGAGCCCCAGGAGCCCCAAGCAGAACCTAAGAGCGAGAAAGAATAGATTAATGAAATATGCATACTAATAAATACGAGCGGGCAACACTGGGCCGAACTAACGCTCAATAGAATTTGCAATAGACTCGGTTTTTGAGGTCAACTCGTTCACCCGTTGAAGCACTGCTTGCAGCCGCTCGGTCGGCTGATTTTGAGACGTGAGCATTGATTCGAGCTTCATCTCTAATTTATCGGCTCTGTCAAATAATTCCTCGAGTAGAGGGATGGTCCTTTTGTCGAGAGGCTTCTGGCAAAGAACGTCTAATGATGCCGATAGTTCCTCGGCCTCTTTCTCAAAGTCGGCGATTCCACCAAGATTTGAAATATTTGGAGGCTCTGGAATGCTTCTCAGGAGACCCAAGAACGACTCACTGTCAATGTCATAGGGGGCGACTGCTCGCGCGTCTTCTTCATTTATAGCTCGAAGACGTTGCTGATACTGTGCGTTGCTCTGGCTTGCAGTGTCTTCAACGATGATTGCGTGCCGATTCTTGATGTAGTTGTCGAACGCATACTGCTCCTGGGCATGGCCTAGGTCCTGCTCGTTCTTTAAGTTGAGATCAGCACAGTCACTTTCTTTGGTTGCCTGTAGTGTTTGGTCAATCTTTATTCTGGTTGGCATCTGGACGAGTGTAATTTAGGGAGCGGTGATTTATTTAAGGGACGCACCGGCGCTGACAAAATTATGCATAGAAGCTTGATCCTGTATGCGCAAGTTGCATGAGGCGTTTAGTTTATCAACAGCTCTGTACTAGCAAAATACGCCGACTAGGAATGTACTTCTCAAGAAGATTTGAAAAAGTTGCTCCGCTGGAATTTTCGGTGCCCATGATCTGTCCTGGATTCCTTGCATATCGTGATTGTTCTCCGCACGAAGAAGGTGGGCAGCGTGCATATTTTCGGCGCAGAAGGCCCAAGCAAATCACCTGGGCAGCCCTGCGCTCTGGGTGATTCCATGCGTATGCGCAGTAAAGGACCTGCTGGTGCAAATTAGAATGAATAGAACTCTAGACAAAGCTAAAATGGCCAAAATATTGAATACGATCTGAGATTAAACACAAAAATGCCGGGCTGACTGGGCGAGGTACCCAGTGGGCAATCATGGGCAAATATGACATGACCATGTGCCATGTGAACCCGGATGGGCCCGGATCAGCCGAGGGGGGGCGTCCATACTGGAAAAAGAAGAAAAAAGTTTGAGGATGGATCTAGAGTAGCATAAAAGGATATATACATTTAGTTCTCTACAGAGGCAGGAGCGGCCTCGGAAGCAGGGGCGGCCTCCGAAACAGCGGGCTCGGCCTGGGTCTCGGTGGCGGACTCGGACTCGGCGAGCTGGGCCTTGACCTTCTCGAGGGCCTGCTCGGCGCGCTCGACTTTCTCCTTGGTGACACGCTCGTCGTTAGATTTGTAGTACTCGATCTTGGCCTGCAGCTTCTCGTGCATCTCGGCCGCCTCCTTGGTGTCCTTGGGGATGGGGATGTTGAGGGCCGAGAGGCTGTCGAGGACGCCGAGGTCGAGGCGGAGCTTCTCGTTGCGGTTGTTTTGCTTACGCTTGAGCTCCTTGCGGCTGGGCGGGGCGCTGATCTTGGCCTTTTGGATCGAGACCTGAGCGAGCTCAGCAGCGGGGGCACTGCCAACGTCCTCGGTCTTGGGGGCCGCAGAAGTCGAGGCAGGGGCCCAGCGGGCAAAGTAGTCAATCAAAGTCTGAGCCTTGGCGATTTGAGGAGCAAAGGCGCTCTCCTTGGCAGCGTCAAGCTTGTCCTCAGCCTCCTTGAGCTTGCGAGCACGAACGGCCTGCTCCTTGGCAGCCTTCTCCTCCTCGGCCTTTTGGCGGCGCTCCTCGGCAGTAGCCTCCTTGTACGCCTCGTACTTGGCGTTGAACTCCTTGCGAGCAGCGTCCATGGCGCTACGAATGCTCTTGATCTGGGCGTCGGCCTCCTTGCGAGCCTCCCAGATCAGGTTCTTGGCGTTGTAGCTCTCCTTGCGCTCGGCCTTGCGGGCATCGAGCTTGGCCTGGGTAGCCTCAATACGAGCATTGGCCTCCTTGAGCTTGGAGTCGTCAATGGTCTTGCGCTTCTCGGCGATCTGGGCCTTGAGAGCCTGAACCTCAGCCTCGAGCTTGGGAACGCCAGCAATCGAGCGGCGAGCAGTCTTGAGGTAGCCAATCTCCTTGATGGTCTTCTTCTCGTCAACAAGCTTCATGCTACCACTCTCAACCTGCTTCTCGAGGTTGGAAATGGCGCGGGCAAACTCCTCGTCCGATTTGGGGCCAGACTTGGGGCGCAAGTTGGCGATCTCGCGAACCTTCTTCTGGCACTCAGCGTCCAAAGCGCGGATCTCGTTCTGCACGCCCTGAACAGAGCCACGAGCAGCGTCACGGTCGCTACGTGCAGCCTTGAGCTCATCGAGCAGTTTCTGCCACTCGGGGTCGTTCTTGGTCGACTGGCTCGAGCGAAGAGCATCATTATGCTTCTTGTGCTCGGCCTGCTGAAGCCCAAGCTTTTCCTTGAGGCTGTTGAACTCTTTTTCAAACGCGTTTTTGTCGGGGCGCACAACCTTGGACATGACGTAAAGCGGCCTGTCAGAAGCCTCGAGAACGCACTTGTGTCGAGAGACGTCCTCTTAAAAATTCTACAAAGGCGTTCTCAAGTTTATCGATGGAATTATTAGCGATACTATAGACAATTCCTCGGGCCGCTTCCCCTCACGACGCTAAAATGTGTCATACATTCAAACATATAAATGACGTGGCCTGGCCCGTGCGCTATATTTATCTAGGATGCGTATCTTTCTTGTTCGTCACGGAGAAACCGATTGGAACGCTCAGAGTAGGGTGCAGGGCCACAGCGATATCCCCTTGAACGCCAATGGTCTAGGCCAGGCCAAGCAGGCTGCAAGATACTTTAGTGCCGTCAAGTTCGACAAGGTGTATTCCAGTGATTTGAGCAGAGCCATTGAGACTGCGCGTATTTTGAGCGGCGGCATCAGTCCCATTGAGCGTCCTCAGTTCCGTGAGAGGTTCTTTGGCCCAGGCGAAGGTGCTGTGACCAAGGAATGGCGTGAAAAATACGGCACTGACCCGTTTGGCCAGGGCGAGACCCAGGAGGAGGTTGCAGAGCGCACATCAAAGGCATTTTTGGAGGTCGTCAAGGAGAGCGAAGCAGCTGGTGCCGAGAACGTGCTGATTGCAGCTCATGGTGGGTGTCTCAGGACGTTGGTCAAGGAGCTGGTGTCCAGCGGCATCATTGATGGCGGCGCGCATGCACATGAAGCTGTTCATGGCGCCATTCCCTTCGTTAACTGTGCCATGACCCTTATTGAGGACAAGGTGCTTGTAGAGTATGGACTGGCAATCACTGATGCCAATGCCAGAGACGCGTAGAATAATATAAATCTGATTCATGTATGTCGCACCTATTTATATTTTTAGGGGCTAGTCAGGGTCTCACGGGGCACCGACAATGGTTGACAGGGTCCCACATCAGACGGAGACCACCAGAGCTAGACTGAGCTGGCGCGGCACATACACGCCCAGTTGTAACGATAAACTGTAAAACAGTAGTCACAGCCTCAAAATACACGTCCGAACGCGTCTATTGACGCATAGGCGCGTGCAACCCCTTGACGCCGAGAAAATGTGACCCAGCACAATATGTGTGCTGCAGCACATACCTGCTCATTAGCGTCAATATATTGGGTGTCCGCGCTGACCCCTTTCTCGTTATGCTCACAACAGATGAGCTCAAGGATAAGGTGCTGGTGGCGTTGCAGCGCGACAGAATTTCAAAGCCCCGGCACTTTGCACACCTCGAACACACGGCCAAGCCACAAAACCAGAATTTTGAGTCGCGATTTCCCTACCGCTCCACGATGAGGAATCTTGAGTGTTCGCTGCCGATCTGGGATTTGTGCATGCAGAACCGGTACAGCTTGGAAAATGCAGTCTCGGGCGCAGACCTTAGAGAGGCCGAGATCCTTCGCCAGGAGTTCACACAAGGCACATATGCCAAGTATTTAAAGAGAGCTAAATAGATAGTGTTTTGAGTAATTTATTCTTTGATTTGCGAGTATTGCGGGGCTGTTGGCTGTGCGACAGGACAAGATCGGACGGTTGCAGTGCAGCGCATGGTGCTCCAGAGCTGTGTGGGCAGAGTGTAGTTTGAGCGTAAATGAACAAGAATGTATACTTTTCCTCGAGGTCCATTGAGATTTTATGAACTTTGCATCAAAACTACATGTGCGGCCTCTTTTCCCAAATAGGCAGTGCACCGCGCTACCGTTTGCTCAAATGTCGCACCACTTGCACTAAACAGGGATGGGCTTCAGCACTATAAAGCAGGAACTTCCGCACCTAGTTAAGCATCACTCAATGCCTGTTGAACTGTTTCTCTCTCCCTTCATGGGCCCTGTCGCCAAGGTCCACAACGCCCTCATGAGCATCCACCGCGACAGCAGCCACTACACTCCCCACATCGTTGACCTGCTCACCGATGCCAAGACCTTCCCCGTGCGCAAGGAGTTTGGTACCGGCTCCAAGGTCTTCTCTGTGTTTTCTACTACCGAGGACTCCTCCTACGACGAGAAGCTCTACCACATGACTCGCTCCCGCGCCGTCAAGGGCGCCTACCGCATGTTTATGGCTGGCGACGCTGACCCCATTGCTACTCTGCGCGCTGGACTCCGCAGCAATGTGCTCCTGTTCAAGACTGCCAACGGCGGCGAGCGCGAGCTGGGCTGGCACGTTATCCGCCATCGCACCGACGCTCTCGACGGCTACCGCATGTTTGAGCTCGAAAATGGCGAAACTTATCAGTGGACCGTCAAGGGCCAGTACCTCGAGCGCGTTAAGAACGTCGGCCAAAAGGAGAGTGAGATTCGCGAGCGCGTTGGCAAGGTCAATGTGTTCGCCAACAAGCGCGGCTTTGACCTCATTCTCAACGAGAAGGAGGTCCACCTCGAGATGGCCATCACCACTGCGCTCATTTGCTACATTGAGGTGTGGAACAATGATCGTGGCTACGGTGGTATCTACTCCGCCGACCTGCCCGAGCCGTTCCTGCCCTGGAAGCGCGACTAAACAGAGTTGTCCTGTTTTGTAGTTGTCTAGTTGTATTTTAATTGTTTGTTATTGCTTGTTTTCAAAAGTCAATTGTCGCGCGCGCTATTGGCTGAGCCCCAGGGCGACCCTCATGGTGAGCCTCAGGGCGACCCCCAACACGATCTCCCAATACGACCCACAACAAAGCCCTCGATTCAAACCCTCATTGCGAGCGTGCGAGCGGCAGACCGCCACCATGTTGGGAGGTGGGGGTAAGCCACGTGCATACTCCAGATTATCAACCCCACTTTTCACCCCACCCATCCAATCTGACAAACCCCAAACCAAATCAGACAGATCAAACAATGGCCGGCCCCAATCAGCATGGCGGCCGCCGGATGTCTCGCCTGGACAAGGTTAATTCAATGAGTGCGACAAGCAGCCACCAGGTGCGCCAGTACCTCAGTGATGCGCGTGAGTTCCCAGGAACGCCGCATCAAGACCCGTCGAGCGCAGAGAGCCCCTTGATGAACCCCTTGAGCCGTGCATCGTCGCAAATTAGTCTCAGTGGACTCTCAAATAGTCATCGAGCTCGCGCAACCACCCTCGATGTGCCTGGCCTCACCCGTTCTCGCATCTCGCCCGATGGAAAGATTGCTCGCAAGGACGTGGGCGCCAAATTGGTGATTGTTATGGTGGGTTTGCCTGCGCGCGGCAAGTCCTATGTGACTAAAAAGCTGTGCCGGTTCCTCAACTGGCAACAACACGACTGCAAAATTTTTAACGTGGGCAATACCCGTCGCACGTCCAAGCCCGAGGCGGGGCCCTCACATCAGCCATTGCCCGATGACGACAAGGAAGAGACGAGCCATGGCGCTGATTTCTTTAGTCCAAGCAACTCTGAGACTGTGGCGCAGCGCGAAAAGTGGGCTTTCGACACCCTCAACGAGCTGCTCGATTATGTGCTTGACGGCGATGGATCGGTCGGAATTCTCGATGCAACAAACACAACGGTCGCTCGCCGCAAGATGGTGCTTGAAGTGATCAAACAGCGCAGCGACGGACAGCTCAAAGTGCTCTTTTTGGAGAGCATTTGCACGCGGTCCGAGATCATTGAGTCCAACGTCAAGCTCAAGCTGAGCGGCCCCGACTACAAAAACATGGACCGCCAGAAAGCCATTGAAGACTTTTTGGGGCGGCTGCGCAACTATGAAAAGGCGTATCAGACGATCGGCCCCGAGGAGGAGGCAGACCCCAGCTTTCAGTACATCAAGATGATCAATGTTGGTCAAAAGATCGAGTGCGGCAACATCAAGGGCTTTTTGGCCGGCCAGGCGGTGTTTTTCTTGCTCAATTTTAACCTCGACGAGCGCCAAATCTGGATCACAAGGCACGGCGAATCAGAGGACAATGAGCAAGGCCTGATTGGCGGAGACGCTCCTCTTACTGCTCGGGGCCGCAAATTTGCCGCCGCAGCAGCGCGGTTCATGGCCCACCAAAAGCACGAGTTCCGCAAACGCCAGCTGGCCAAGTTCCAGGAGCACGTGCATATTTTGCAAAAGAGCGGGTCGCAGCCGGGCACACCGCTCAATGAGCCCGAAGAGATCAACTTTTGCGTGTGGACCTCGATGCTCAAGCGCTCAGTTGAGACAGGCCAGCCGTTTGACCAGGACCAGTTCGATGTCAAGGAAATGCGCATGCTCAACGAGCTGGATGCCGGCCACTGCGACGGCATGTCGTACCAAGACATCAAGGACAAATTCCCCGATGAGTACGCGGCGCGCATGGCCGACAAAATCCATTACCGGTACCCTGGCCGCGGTGGTGAGTCGTATCTTGATGTGATCAACCGGCTGCGGCCCGTCATTGTGGAGCTCGAGCGCCTCCAAGACAATTGTTTGCTGATCACCCACCGCGTTGTCTCGCGCATTTTGCTCGCATACTTTATGAATCTGGGCCGCGACGCCATTGGCGACCTCGAGGTGCCCCTGCACACTCTCTACGTGCTCGAGCCCAAACCGTACGGAGTTGACTGGGCACTGTACAAGTATAATGAAAAAACCGACTGGTTCTACCGGGTGCCCAAGAACATGGGCAGCGTCCAGCGCCAGCTGCGCGACCAAAAGCGCCGCTTCACGGTGGTCGCCACTGGCCAAATGGAGCTTGGCGACTCGCGGCTGGACCAGGATGACCAGGTGTTTGCCTCAACCGACGAGGAGACAGAGACGCCGGCGGAAACCCCTGGCGCTAGCCCGCGCGATGCGACCCCCGTGGACGCCCATGCCCCCATCCCTCTCGAGGAGGCGGCGGGGAAGGCTCTATTGAATTAGTTATTTATTATCTTAGACTATGTGATGAACCCAGACCATGCAATGAACTTTAGGCTATGTGATTAACTTCTCGTAGGGATTAATTAGGCGCGCGCGCGGCCCGTACAAGTAAAACACAAAGGGGATCGGCACAAGGGCCAATCCCAAGAACCCCATCACAGAGGTACCCCAGTGCACGCCCAACTTGGCGTACATCTTGGGCGCAAATAGGGGGAACACGCCGCCGAAAATCGAGCGCAGCAGGGTGTTGGCGGCGATGGCACTTGCGCCATACCTCGTGTAACAGTCGACAATATAATTGAGCGCGCCCTGAAAAATTACCGCGATGCCCATGCCCAAAAAGAAAATGCCAATGCAAGGCACGATCCAATGAATGTCGGGGCTCAAGGTCCAGCCATAAATAAAGCACCCAGCAGGCAGCGTCCAGCTGAGGCCCATCATTACGAAAAGGCGCGCCTCGGGGTCGGGTTTACCGCCGTTTGCGGCCAAGCGTCGGGCATAGCTTTTGGAATTGAGAATGTTGAAAATGCCGCCGCAGCAGAACCCCAAAAAGTTGCCAATCAGGGGCAGGAATTTGCTAGCACCTGTGAACCCCTTGACGTTTTCGAAATTATCGCCGACCGAGGTGATCACCAAAAACATCAATCCATACGCAAAGGAGGCGAATGAGGCCATGAGCATCACGATAGGCGTACACATCATGAGCACTGGGCGAGCGCAATGGACCTTGAAAAATTCGTTCCAGCTCATCTCCCACTCTTCGTGGTGGGCGTGCAGAGCCCAATTACCGGTCGAGAGCCGCAACTTGCGCGCCTTGTTGACGCTGAGCACGGGTCTATACGTCTCGGTCAAGCAGCAGAAATTCACAACAGCGATAATAAATCCCAAGATTCCGCCGAGCCAGCAGCACCAGCGCCATCCATAAGGTCCAGTATCGACCAGTAACTGGCCGAAAATAGGCGCAAACGACGACCCAGACACAATAAAGACCGCGTACAAAACAAGAGCTGCTGCGCGGTGCTGGGGCTCCCACAAATCTGCCATTGCGGCTCCCGAGGTGACAATTGGCGCTGCAGCAAACATACCAGCGAAAAAACGCAGCACCATAGCGGCCCATACCGAGCTCACGCAGGCAATTAGCATTTGCAGCAACGCAGACATCATATATGGGATCAACACGCCAATTTTGCGGCCGTGGAGCTCGCTAACAGGCGCAAAAAGCATAGGCCCGAGGCCGTTACCCAAAATATAGATGCTCATAACCAAGATCCCGACCTCGTTGCCAACATGGAACTCATTGGCAATCTGGGGGATTGCCGGAGATAATACCGACGCATTAAACTGTGCGCTGAGCGTTGTAATACCAAACGCTATCGTGTGTACGATGCGCTTTTTCATCGACCACATTAGCGGTGACTCGGGGTCCTTTGTGCCGATTTCAATGATATCGCCAGCATCCTCGTTGCTATCAATATCTGGCTCTGGTTCTCGTGATTTGGAGTGGGTTACCCGAAACGACATATACGAGTTTTGGATAAATAAATTAGATCGTAAAGTGTGACAAATTGCTCATATGCGGGGATATTAAAAAATTTGGGTCTTGTGTTACTTGTAGCTAGTTGCAGCGGCAAACTGCAGCCCGCGTTTGGTGATCTGATTTTGCTTAACTGTTCGACAATACATAATTAAGCTAGATCGGCCTTGGCAGCTTTAAAAAAATGACGGTTTGGGGCAAATGACTCAATGATCCGATAACGGCCCGCTGCAGGATCATGCATGACCAGCTGGGAATTTGCGGCCTGCATAGCCGACTTGGCGGCGCGCGAAAGCCAAGCCATGCGCCAGACGGGCGAGGATCTAAATCCTAAAAAAATAAATATTAAATACTTAGGCATTGCCAAACAAGCTGTTGAGCGCCGCATAGTTGATCTTTTTCGAGTGCGCACGCTCCTTGACCATATTTGCCGCAGAGTCGCCAGCGGTAGCACCGCCCGTGGAACCACTAGTGCTAGTACCGCCCTTGCGCCCAGTCTTGCGCTTCTTGCGGAACTGCTTCTGGGACACGCCGTTGGCTTTGTCGGCCTCGGCCCGCAAGCGCTTGCGCTCCTGCTCAATCAAAAACTCGCGGTTGATCGACATCCACACCTTGGTTTTGATCTCGATTTCCTCCTCTGTGAGGATAACGCTCTCGATCTCCTCGTCGTCATAGTCGCTGAGGCTCTCTTCAACAACCACGGCGGCCTCCTTCTCTGCCTCTGCTTCAGCGGCGTCGCGCGCCACTTTAGCCTCGGCCTCAAGCGCCAAACGCGATGCCCGCTTCTTGCGGAACTCGAGCAAAAACCGCTCGGCACGGCCAGGGCCCTTGGCGGCATTTGAGCCGTTCATCCAGGGCGGCATTTGGGCTGCTAGAGAGGCTGAAATGCGAGGAGGCTCCTCAACTACACGCTCAACAATACAGTCACCGTCGTCGGACTCGACCGAATCTTGCTTGATCGACATCGGAGTGGTACCCTGCGACTCGGAAATTTTGACGGTGGCTTGGAGCTCGAGCTGGTCGTCGATGGTAGCCTCAAGGTCCTGGGTCTCGGAGATTTTTACTGGATCATCCAAAAGTTGCGACTCAGAGATCTTGACTGGCTCGTCAATTGTGGCCTCAGCGTCCTGGGTCTCTGAGATCTTGACGGTGGGGTCATCGGGAGTCGGCTCCTTGACGGGGTCATCAACGGCGGCGTCAGAGGCAGCCAAGCCACCAAACATGGCCGCTTCAACTTGCTCCTCCTGCTCTTTGGTCAGAACATCATCTTGGTCGTCTTCATCCTCCTCCTCTTCGGGCGAGATTGCCTCACCGGCCTGACGCTTCGACTCGAGCTGCTTGCGCTTCAGGTCGCGCTTGACCTTGGCCTCGTACTTCTCCATCTCGACATATGCCTCCTGCAGCTGAGGGATGCGCAACACCGCCTCCACGTCTGACTTTAGCTCGATAGTGCGGCCATCGTCCTGATCCAACTCGCGAGCGATTTTCTCGAGCTCCTTGTCGAGGTAGACATCGGCGCTGGCCTCACCTTGAGCCTCGAGCTCATCTTCACGTGCTTTCTTCTCAGCGTACAATTTTTCCAGCTCGCGGTGCCGCGTAAAGCTGGGTGGATCAGCCGCAGAGTCGACGTTGGTATCACGGAAATCGGCCACTGTGAGGCCACCGGCGGGGGTATTTTTGAACTCGTTGAGACGACGCTGTAAAGTTTCCTCGGCAATCATGGCAACCTGGACAATTTCGGCCTTGGAACGGCGGAAATTATTCATGCGCGCCGCCAACAGGATACATGCTGCAGCCACGCCGGCAGGACGACGGCCCTGTTGAAGCCAATCCTTGCCCATACGCTGCACCAGCAGCTTGGCGTCATTAACAACGCGCCGCGAGCCCTCCATACCGAACTGCAGCTTAGCCACAAACCGTTGGATAAAAACGGTCGGATCCACGACCGGCATCTGCTTAATATTTTGATTCTTGACCAGCTGGAGGTATGTGGCACCGATATTGAAGACATTGACCCGTAGCGCGTCGGCAAAGTCCATCAACATGTGGTCAGTCTTACCGATACGACAACTCAAATAAAGGCACGCAGACAAAACGTGCTGGGATTTGCGGCCCTTGACAAAGTTTGTGGTGAGGGCAAGTTTGAAAATACGATGGGCACCATCGACAATGTGCTCAGGAATGTTGAGTCTGCGGCCGATTTTGTCAAGCCGCGTTTTGGCCTTTTCAATAGTTTGACGACGCGACTCACCGGTCTGCATACCATAAAGAGAGCTACCGACTACACCAGCAGAGTCATTGCTCACATATTGACCGGTTACCACGGCCTTACCGCTGGAAGTCTCGGAAAAGGTTACATCCGACACAATCCGCAAGTCAGAGGGCTCTGCACCGCACTCTGGGCAGTAGGTGGTGCCGCGCTCATAGTCTCGTTTGAACTCGATGTTACAAGTCGGACAAACGGCCGGCATGTATAGATAAAAAGTTCGGAATGTTTTTTTGGGTTGCCTGGTTTCTTAAAAAGCGGGTCTTAGATGGGGGTCTTGTGGATTACATGCCTGCCAAGGGGTCTCGACCGATTATGTTGGACCGATTGACTTTCGCCACCGTGCCCTCGGGAATGTATGTTGCCTTGTTTGCCAGAGTGCGAGATTCAAAGTCGAGATTATGTAGGGTAAAATAGCGCTAAATAACAAAAAAATACCGAAAATTTGTGCGGGATATTTCTAACTTGCACTCTGCACCTTCCCTGCACCTTGTGCAGTGGTACCTGCATGCAGGTTGCTAAGGCTCTTGCCATCTTACCAATGTCTGGACGTACCCTCTATATCAAGCAAAAAGTGATCTCTCTGCACGACAAGTTCACCGTCAAGGACGCCCAGGAGAACGACGTCTACTCCGTGCAAGCCAAGACGTTTAGTCTCCACGGCACTATCGCCATCTACAACCCTGCTGGTGAGGAGGTTGCCAGCATCCACAAGGAGCGTCTGACCATCCACTACGCCTACAAGGTGATGGTCAACGGCAAAAAGTACGCCACCATCACCAAGAAGCTCTTGACCATTGGCGGCGATCACTACGACGTGTCGCTCGAGAAGGGTTCGTTGACCGCTTCTGGCTCGATCTTTGACCACAATTTCAAGGTCAAGGATGGTAGTTCTACCGTTGGTCACGTCAAGAAGTCGCGTCTCTCTTGGGGCGACTCGTACGAGCTCAACATCGACAGCCAGGACCCTGAGCTCGAGCTGCTGCTTGTGGGTCTTGTGCTTGCTATCGACACCGTGGATGCCGAGAAGAAATAGATAAAGTAGCTTGACAATTAAATCTCTGGAGCTCCTCGGCTAGGGCAAGCAACATGCCAGCTTCAGGCCCCCTGCTCAGTGCCCTGCTCAGTGCCATTCCTCTCTCCCTCCCAGCTGAGAAGGGTCAGCCGAGTGCCAAAGTTCACTGATGACAGACGCGAGCACACTGGCGCTTTTGAGCGATAACCAGGCCGGAATCAGGCACCCAGTCGAAGATGTCAACGAGGTTTACGAGCTACTCGATCGCCTAGAGCTCAGGGCGTCCCTTATTGAGGACGAGGTGCAGGCAGCCCAGCAGCTGTGCTATCAGTACGAAAATGAGCTCGACAAGCAACTAAAGGCAGACAAAGAGCTTGCTGAGGAGCTTATCAAAGTCCAAAAGGTCGAGGATGAGCAGCGGCAGGTCAACGAGTTCATCAAAAGCTTCGAGGGCACCAAGTCAGTTCAGCATGACGGCCGGGAGATTCTTGTGAAAATTAACTATACTCGCAAACAAGAGGAACAGATTATGGAAGATTTGGCTCAGGAAGAGGCCGATATTGTTGCTAAAACCGAGCAAATAACCGGCTTCAAAGAATACACTGTGGAGCGCCTCAAGGCAGTGAAGCGGGAACTTAATGAGATCGATAGGGCAATGAAACGCGGATCGTGGCCATCCAAGACAGAAAACACCGAGGAAAGTCCTAAAGAGCTAGACACACAGCCCGAGGCCGAGAAAGAGTCACAACCGGGCGCCGATGCGTCTAGCCGAGCAGAATCGGAAGATGTCGAAATGGAGATTGAAATTGAGTGATGTTTCGGTCTCCCTTGGACAAAGTTTAGTTGCTAGTCTTGGGCGTTATCGCGCCACAATTCGATCTGCAGGTCATGCAAGTCGCCTCATCCCAGCCACACATCACACATAATTTTTTTTTCATATCTTAGCATCACACTTTAACCATGTCTAAACCTGTTGATGTCGGCGATGTCTTTGACACCATTCTCATTCTCGATTTTGGATCGCAGTACTCTCACCTGATCACCCGTCGCTTGCGTGAGTGCCATGTCTACGCTGAGATGCTCCCCTGCACCCAGAAAATTTCCGAGCTCAACTGGAAGCCTAAGGGTGTTATCCTCAGTGGTTCGCCCTACAGCGTGTACGCCAAGGACGCTCCTCACGTCGATCCCGCCGTGTTTGAGCTTGGTGTCCCCATTTTGGGTATCTGCTACGGTCTGCAGGAGATCGCCTGGACCCACAACAACAAGACCGGTGTGACTGCCAGCACCGAACGCGAGTACGGCCACGCCATGGTGACCGTGCACAAGGAGTCTGACCGACTTTTCGCGGGTATCAACAACTTCCAGGTTTGGATGTCCCACGGCGACAAGCTCAGCGCTCTGCCTGAGGGCTTTGAGATTGTTGCTTCGTCCGGTAACAGCCCCTACGCTGGTATCGCCAACGAGAAGCAGCAGATCTGGGGTATCCAGTTCCACCCTGAGGTCACCCACACCACCAACGGTACCCTCATGCTCGAGAACTTTGCCGTCAAGATTTGCGGTGCTGCCACCAACTGGAACATGAAGAACTTCATCCAGACCGAGATTGAGCGTATTCGCACTCTTGTTGGCCCCACTGCCGAGGTCATTGGTGCCGTCTCCGGTGGTGTCGACTCGACCGTCGCTGCCAAGCTCATGAACGAGGCCATTGGCGAGCGTTTCCACGCCATCCTTGTTGACAACGGTGTTATGCGCCTCAACGAGGTCGAGGAGGTCCACAAGACCTTGACTGCTGGCCTCGGTATTAACCTTACCGTCATTGACGCCAGCGAGGAGTTTCTCTCCAAGCTCAAGGACGTTAGCGACCCCGAGAAGAAGCGCAAGATCATTGGTAACACCTTCATCCACGTTTTCGAGCGTGAGGCCGCCCGTATCAAGCCCGCCCACACCGGTGAGGAGATTGAGTTTTTGCTCCAGGGTACCCTCTACCCCGATGTCATTGAGTCCATCTCGTTCAAGGGTCCTTCTCAGACCATCAAGACCCACCACAATGTTGGTGGTTTGCTCGAAGACATGAAGCTCAAGCTCATTGAGCCCCTTCGCGAGCTGTTCAAGGATGAGGTCCGTGAGCTCGGTGAGCTCATGGGCATCCCCCACGACCTTGTGTGGCGCCACCCTTTCCCTGGCCCGGGTATTGCCATCCGCATTTTGGGCCCCGTGTCGCCTCCTCAGATTGAGATTGCCCGCAAGGCCGACGCCATCTTCATTGAGGAGATCCGCAAGGCCGGCATCTACAACAACATCTCGCAGGCGTTTGCTGCCTTGTTGCCCGTCAAGAGTGTCGGTGTCATGGGTGACCAGCGCACTTACGAGCAGGTCATTGCCCTTAGAGCCATTGAGACCAAGGACTTCATGACCGCCGACTGGTACGAGTTTGAGTACTCGTTCCTCAAGACCGTGTCTCGCCGCATCGTCAACGAGGTCCCTGGTGTCGCTCGCGTTGTCTACGACGTGACCTCCAAGCCTCCTGCCACCGTCGAGTGGGAGTAGAGTAATTCATAGTTACGCCTAATCTATTTAATGCATATGCTGTGTATCCCTGTCCTGCCCGGAATTTTTTGAAATTTTGAGCGTTGGACAGATCAAAAGTTGAAGTGGAAGCCGCCCTGGCCGCCGCCAGCGCCCTGTTGGCGCATCTGACGCAGAATATCATCCATATTCATGCCGCCAGGGAACCCACCCTGGAAGCCTTGGCCACCCTGGCGGAACCCACCACCGCCGCCGCGCTGGCCGCCGCCAAACCGCTGACCGCTACGCTCAGCATCATAATCGGCACGCTTTTCGTCGTCGGAAAGGATTTCATGGGCCTCGTTGATCTCCTGCATCTTCTCCATGACCTCGTCCTTGGTGAGATCATCGCCTCTGTACTTATCGGGGTGGTACTTCTTACTGAGGTCGCGATACGCCTTTTTGATTTCCTTCTTAGTGGCACCTTTTTCGACCCCCAGAATCTTGTACAGGTCCTTGGTGGTTTGCTGTGTTTGCTGCTGGCGAGGCTGGGCTTCGATCTCAATTTCGCGGTAAAGATCGTAGAGCTTTTGATCCACATTTCCGCCACGTAAAAACGGGCGCAATAGCTCAAGAGCTGCCCTATAGTTACGGCCCTGGCGCTCAAGCTGTGCCTGCAAAATCACAGCAGGAATAAACTCCTTGTCCGAGTCGCGCACGCGGGCACATACCTCGGCACCGGCTGCCCAGTCCTCCTTGGCCACATACCGCTCGCACTCGAGCCTGAGTAGCTTGTCCATGAGCTGAGATTCCTGCGCATCCTCCTTGGACAGCCCCAGCTGCTCGACCTCCTTTTCTATGAGCTTGGAAAGCTTTTTGAAGTTGGGCTTTTTGAACTCCTTTTGAATTGTCCTGAGGCTCTTGGAGGTGCTGATACACAGCTGAGCCTCAGAGTCGAAATTGATGCACCTGCGCAGCAGCTGCATCGCCTTGTCCTCGGAGCCCATGAGGAAGAACTCGAGCTTGGCGAGCTTGGACACCGCCTCGTAGTCGGTCTTGTCCTGGTTGACAATCTCGGTCAAATCGGCAAAGGCAGGGCCAGACTCGCCCTTGGCCATGTAGCATTTGTAGCGCTCTTTGCGAGCGGCCAGATACTTGGGGGCAATGGAGAGAGCCTGGGTTGCCTCCTCAATACAAGAATCCCAGTCGCTGTTTTTCACTTCTTTCGCAATACTGGGCAACGCGTCTTTGATCTGGTCGATTTGCTCGGCGATTTCAGCACACCGCTGGCCGCACTTTTCAAGCACGCTCTGAGCATCCTCCAAGTACCCCAACCGAAGATTTATCCGAGCAAAGTTGAACAAACCGGGTTCAAAGCCCGGGTTGAGCTCAATGGACTTTGCAAGGTCCTTGAGAGCCTGGGGATCATTGTTCTGGGCAAGGAACGCGGTCGCGCGCTTGTAGTAGACCATAAAATCTTTGGGGTTTTCTCGCACAGCCTGGTTATACGGATTCATGTCCACGCTTGCTGTGCCAAGCGCTAAGAGAGCACTCAATACCGAAAAACGCATTTTGGAACCTACGTGGAGGCAAGCTGCTAAAGTGGTGGCGGTCGTGGCGTCGAAGCTGTCGAACCCCACAGGAAACGCACGCGGCCTAGATGTCAAAATTGGCGGCAAGCTGTCAAATCTTATTAAATAAGTTACATGCAAATAGAACGCGACTAAAGGAGGGTGCCCAACTTACGGAGGATTGCTCCGTAAACGCTTTGGCGGACGTCCTTGAGCGAGCTCAGAACAGTCTCCACCTCATGTTGAGGACGAGTCACGGTAACAGTGACCACAACGGTCTGAACAATAGTCGCAGGAACATGAGTGGTGGTAGTAGCAGTAGTGGGCAGAGCTGTAGACTCGGATGTGGATTCTGTGGGCAGTGACTCGGGCTCCTCCTCCGGGGTTAGCGTGAGCCCGGTCTGAGCAGCAAACGGCAAAACAGAGTTGGTCTCCATAACAATGGTATTGTAGTGTCTACCAGTAGGTTCAACCCCAATCAGGTCCACAGGGCCAGCGCGACGCACAGTGCGAATGTATTTTTGGGCAGTGGCAGAGTACTGTGGCGCACTGCGCCCAGGCAACCGCGCCGTGATCTCCTCGAGCTGTTGGCTACGCACATTGTAGCGGGCCTGAGCAATACCAATTTGGTCATGGTCCAAGTCATAAGCCACGTAGCAGCAGCGAAGGAACGCGTCGCCCAAAATATTGGTGCCATCGTCGCTAGGCAGAATCAGGAGCTGGAACTTTGAGTGGTCGCCTTCTTTGGGGTCAATGAGCAAATCAAGCGGTGCTCTGATGGGGATACCACTGAAATCAAACTCGAAGTACCCGCCACTGTTGTGTGGGTACGCACCCTCATACTGGCCCGACTCGCGGTTCATGCGCATACCAAGGCTGTCGGCCACCGACTTTGCAATAGCGCTGGGTAGGTAGACATAGGAGGTGCCAGAGTCGAGGAGCGCAGGGATACTGCACTGCACGAGGTCTTGAGGAGCCGTGTTTTTGGCCCCTAGCGAGATGCCGTGCAGCATGATGTTCATGGCGTCAGGTCTGCCCGGTCCTGTGCTCACAATCGGTACAAGGCCAAGCACACCGGAGTATTTCGAGTGGTCAACGGCGCCGAAAAGTAGAGAGCCAGAAGTTGCGTGCATATCGTTGAGCCACAAGCTGTATGCATTGGTGTGCACCACGCCACGAGACTGGAGCAGAAGGGGGACATTGTTGTATTTGCGATTGAGAGACTCGTTAGCACGGTAGCCGATGCCCATCACGATCTGCCCTGAGTTTGCTCTGTCTGCCAGCGCAAACGGTACAGTGGTGATGCGCTCAGTGCCCATTTGCAAAGTGTCTAGCGCCATGTGCCCGCGAGCAAAAGTAGAGTCGGCATAGTCGATACTAAAGGGCATTTGGAGTCCATTGTAGGTAGAAGACTCGCTCGGGTCAAACACAAGGTGGTCAGAGCAGTTGACATAGTTGTCGTCGTTGGGGCTGAGGCGGCAATAAGGATTTGATGAGTCCATGACCCACAAATCAGAGCTGCCCGTATCAATTTGCACTTGCATTTGCTGCGGTGGAGTACCCAAACCGATGTTGGCGTAGTAGTAGTACTGAGCGTTGCCGATAACCACAGTGTCTGGCGACTTGAGTGCTGCCTTATGGATACTAGCGGGACCAACAGTGGCACGGTTGATCTCGAGGTGCACCATTGCGGCAACGAAATTTGCCAGCACCAAGAAGAGCATGAAGAAGAAGGATCCTGCATGAGGAGCTCACCCGTCTACCTTTATTTGAGGCACCCTTCCCGAATAGGACGATTGCATAGCAACCCAGATCGAGCGAGTTACCTGCGCGGCGGTCAAACCTATAAAGCATTAGTGTTTCTGATTTATCTATACTTTCATGCCCGGGAATGGTTTAGAGCCCACCCAGGCGTCCACGGTTGCGGCGATCTTGACAAAATCTGGGTGCTTCTTTGCAGCCTCCTTGAACTCCACAGGGGTGTAGTTTTGCGGCATGGAGCTCTTTATGGCAGCTGCAGCGATGATTACTTGGTCCAAAATTTTGACAATCTTGATAAAGTCGGTCTCGTTAAACCCCAAACTCGTCATGGGAGTCGTACCGAGCCGGACCGCCCGCGGCACCGACGAAGTGTCACCCGGTATAGATGTGGCCGAGAGCGAGATGTGTGCTGCTTCACACGCGGCATTGACGTGAGGGCCATCGAGCCCCTTCTCGACAAGGGACACCACAATCATGTGAATGTCTGTGCCGCCATTAACAAGGGTGTAGTTGCGGCTGAGCAGCGCATCCTGCAGGGCACGCGCATTGGATAGCAGCTGCATCTGATAACGCTGGAATTCAGGCTGTAGGGCCTGCTTGAGGGCGACTGCAAGGGCGGCGATTGTGTGGTTGTGAGGCCCACCCTGCGACGAGGGGAAAACGCTGAAATTTATTGACGACTCGAGCTCTTTTTTGTAGAAAATCAGGGCGCCCCGAGGACCTCTCAAGGTCTTTTGTGTAGCAGTAGTTACAACATCTGCATATTGGAACGGCCCCGGGATGGCTGAAGCGGCCACAAGACCGGCTGTGTGGGCAATATCGGCAATGAGGAAGGCACCAACCTTGGTGGCAATCTCCTTCAGGCGAGCAAAATCAATTGTGCGGCAGTAGGACGAGGCGCCTGCGATAATGACCTTGGGTCTAAACTTTGATGCCGTGGCCTCTAGATCGGCATAGTCAATGAGACCAGTGGCTGGATCCACTTGGTAGGACATTGTTTCATAAATAACTGAGGCACTAGACACTCGGATGCGGCCTGCATAGTAGCCAAAGCTCATGTGGCCACCGTGGGTCAGGCTGAGGCCCATGAGGCGGTCATGGGGCCGCATGAGCGCCGCGTAAACCTGGTAGTTAGCCATAGATCCCGCTAAACTTTGAACATTGACTCCCCATTGGCTCGTGTTCAAGTTGAACAGCTGTAAAGCGCGCTGCTGGCACAACAGCTCAATCTGGTCAATGTAGCAGTTTCCACCGTAATGACGTGCACCCGGGTAGCCCTCAGAGTATTTGTTGGTAAGGCACGAGCCTAGGACCTCGAGCACGGCCTTTGAGGTGTAGTTCTCGCTGGCAATCAAGTTGAGCCAGGTGTTTTGGCGCGTCTGCTCGAGATTTAAGAGAGCGTAGACCTCGGGATCAGCGTCCTTTAGCGTTTCATAGAGTATAGGCTCCGGAGAATCATCCGGTTTAGTACGTTTGGTCATGAAAATTTCAACAAGCTAGTGCCACAGGGGACGGGTCAGAAACAGGTTGGGTACGAGTTGACTCGGCGAGTTTGACTCGGAAAATAGTAATCACGCAGTGACCGTTGGGGCTCGCGAGCAGTTGAAGCGATTTTACAAAAAAGAATTTAGAGATGCGCCAGGTCGCCAGTTGAGCCATCAAACCGTTTCTAGGCAGGGACCACGGCGCCCAATCAGTAGCTATTATGAACTATCGTGACTGTATAAACCATTATATACCATTGAACTAGCTCTAGGGCCTTCGTGACTTTCTGTGGTCGCACGATGCGCAAAACTCAACTTTGAGCCTCTGATCTCCGCACACCATTTTCATCAGGCGATCTCCACATAGACCCCCCATGCGCACATTTTCGCCCCCTCCTTCCCCCCCCCCACTTTTGTCATGGACCTCCCCACGATAACTACGAGCGATTCCAGCGAGCCTCCTAGCCCATTGGGCCGTAAATGGTCATCAATTGCCTTGAGTGATCTCGTTAGCTCTGAACGTTTGATCACCGTCGACGAATCGACCCCTGTGGCCAAGGCGTTTGAACTCATGGAGCAGCAACGTTTGAGCTGCTTGCCAGTGCGCGGAAAAAACGGTGTTTACACTAGTTTTGATTGGACTGATCTCAATGCCTACCTTTTACTGGTTCTTGGCCGCATTCATTACCTTGATCCGAGCTTTTCAGTCGAGATTGAGGAGGCCAAAAAGGGCATTCCTGCGCCGGTAAAATTTGGCTGCCGCCTCGGTGTCAAGGATGAATTCGTGCGTATTCCCATGGGCAGTGCCCTAGACGAGGCCATTTGCCGGTTTGGCAACGGTGCGCACCGCATTGCTGCCGTCAACGCAAACAACGAAATTATCGGTCTTTTGAGCCAGCGGCGTATGCTCAAGTACATCAACGCCAATCTTAAGCGGTTTCCGTTCCTTGAACAGAGCTTGGACAAGACTATTGAGGAGCTTGGGATAGGCACTTACGAGGACATCACAACTGTGCAGGGCGACACTACAGTGCTCAATGCATTCAACCTGATGCACGATAAGAGTATTTCGAGCGTTGCGGTGGTTGACCGTGATAATAACTTGTTGGGTAACCTCAGTGTGGCCGATGTTGCCCTCGTCACAAATTCGCGCAATTCAGCCCTTTTGCAAGAATCTTGCAAGCACTACTTGACTGTTATTCTTGAGGAGCGTGGACTCATTGACGGCAAGGACCCTGTCCCTGTTTTCTTCATCGACAAGACCACCAAACTCCGTAAAGCCATCAGCAAGTTGATTGCGACAAAAGCGCACCGCCTGTGGATTGTTGAGCCTAGCGGCGACCTTGTGACCTCTGGACGACTTATTGGCGTTGCCAGCTTGACGGACGTGCTGCATTTTGTCGCTGGTCAGAGCGGTTACACCACAGACCCCGAGACGGCGCGCAGGCACCGCCGTAGCTCGAGTTCGAGCGTGAGCCGCAGCTCATTTTCAGAAACTCGCCCGAATTTGTTCAGGTAGTTATAGCCGCAGTTGGGGCTGAGATTTGTTGTGCCGTTACGCTCAGCAGTCACGCTCGGCAGTTACGCTCGCAGTTGCACTTGCAGCAGCCTCTTGGGGGTACCCTTGCAGCCGTCCCCTTCGACCCAGCAGCTTGTCAGCTCCCAGTGTTTTCGTCATAGGCATATAGCTAAATTTTTATCTACTCGTTACTATGGGCTTAAATCTTGTAGATAGCATTTTTCCAGCTCACTTCACTATCAAAGCTGTCAATTTAGAGACAACCTGCAGCAAGCTTGCTAATCACCATCTCCACCTATTTGCAATCCAACTCTAAAATCCACTATAAGTCATGGTGCGCAAAAGACGGCAGACCTTTTCTTCGAGTGAGACTGGGTATATGAGTATCCCTCAGCGCGCCGAGGCCACTTCTCCGCAAGACAGCGAGGGGTTAGGCAACTTTACCGACCACAGATTCCGGCCAACGACGTTTGTCGACCGCTGGCTGAGCCGTGGCTCTGGTGCCCGTCTCGACGAGGAAGGACACCTCGAAGGTCACCCCGATGGCGGCCCTCCTATTGAATCGGATAGCGATAGCCTCAAGAGTGCGCCTAGCCGCCGGGCCAGCGTCGACTCGACAATTGACGATGTCTGCATGCCCCACAGCCCCAACGAAAAGCTAGAGCGCCGTGTCGAGTGGCCGGACCTCAGCATTCTCAATGAGTTTGCCATTAAAGAGATGAAAGAAGACATTCCTGCTCCTGACCGTCTCGTCAACGAGGCCGAGGAAGGTGGGCCCTTGCGTCCCCCTCGTATTGTGCCGTGGGCCTCGCGCAAGCGGAAACCTCAATACCAACTTGGTTCGCGGTCGGCAGAGTACCGTTTCACCTACTTTAGGGACGATTTGCCCAACACCATCCACTCGCCCACGATCGGCGGTTTGCTGCAGCCGGGCCAGGATTTTGAAGACCTTTTTGCCGGTTATCCAGACACTGTCCCAGAAAATACTGCCTCAGCCACAGCCTCTAACTCTGCAGCCACGCCGGCACCCACTGCGTCGACTATGCCTGGCTCGCCTGTTGTGCCGACTCCCGTGCCTACTCCGGCAGCTGCAGCGGCCCAGGTGAGTGCTCGGCAGTCGCCTGCACCTCCTCTGGTGCCCCAGATACCCGATGCAGAGGTTTCTTTTAACGAGCGCGGCCCGTTTTGGCTAGATGTCCTCAACCCCACCGAGGACGAGTTGCGGGTGCTCAGCAAGACATTTGGCATCCACCCCCTGACCACCGAGGATATTCTCCTCAAGGAAACGCGCGAAAAGGTCGAGCTGTTCCACCATTATTATTTTATTTGCTTTGCCTCGTTTGATGTGAAGGGCGCCCTCAAGCAGCGCCGCCGCCGCGAGTCGAGCGCTGCCTCAAGCACGTCCAAGTCGGGCGAGCGCCGCCAAAAGGAACGGCTCAAGCCGGTGCCCGTGTACACGGTGGTGTTCAAGTCGGGCGTTGTTACCATCCACTACTCGCCAACCCCGCACACAATCAATGTGCGCCGGCGCATCCGCCTGTTGCGCGACTACCTCAACCTTACTTCGGACTGGATCTCGTACGCGCTTATAGACGATATCACTGATGGGTTCGCGCCCATGATTGTCGCGATCGAGGAGGACGTCCAGGCCATCGACGAGGCCATTCTGGCGATGCACGGCACTTCAGATAGCGAGGACGACAGCGACGATGAGTCGAGCTCAGGGTCGTCGACTACCGCGTACCGTCAGTGGCGCGCGCAAGGTGATATGTTGCGGTGGATTGGTGAGACCCGCAAGCGCGTAATGAGCGTCATGGGTCTGCTCGGCAACAAGGCCGACGTGATCAAGGGGTTTTCAAAGCGTGTGACCGAGCAGTGGAGCGGGGCCTCACGCCACGAGATTGCCATGTACCTCAGTGATATCCAGGATCACCTCGTTACCATGGTACAGTCTTTGAATCACTATGAAAAGCTGCTGGCGCGGTCCCACAGCAATTACCTCGCCCAGATCAATATCGACATGACCAAGGCTAACAATGACATGAACGACGTCCTCGGTAAGCTGAGTGTGCTTGGTACTATTGTACTTCCCATGAACATCATCACCGGTTTGTGGGGAATGAACGTGATTGTGCCCGGCCAGGGCAAGGAGGACTCGCTGGTGTGGTTCAACTCCATTGTATTCTTTATGACCGTTTTTGGCGTGAGCGCGTATTTTGTGCTCAAGAGATTTGTTTAATGTACTTTATGTAGATACAACTAGACTCCTGGCTTGCTTAGACCCCCCACCCCGACCCAGGCCCGGCTCCCCTAGCCCCTTTTTGTCCCAACCTGCCGAGACCCTCCCCCCTCGTAAGCCGCCATGGACATCACGCCTGGACGAATCGCAACCGCCGCAAATCAGGTTCTCGAGAGTGTCGGCTCCAGTATTTCTAACGGGTTTGACCAATTGATCTCAACCACGATTGTTTCAGTGGATAAGATCCAATCTGTGCTTGCCGCCACTCCCCCCGTGACACCGCCCCCGCCCGAACCGTGGCTCAAACGCAACAAATTCGCCTTGTTGCTGGGAATTGGCGCTGTGGGTGCTGCGGCATGGGTCCTGTTGAGGCCTGCCCCTAAGCGGATCTGCGGCAATCGCGTCCCGGATGGCGGCCGGCAGGATGTGGTCCTGATTGTGGGCTCGCCTTCTGAGCCCCTCGTGCGCCTGATTATACAGGAACTCAATTTGAGATCGTTTATTGTTTATGTGTGCGTTGCCAACGACGCAGAGCACAACCTCGTGGCCCAGGAGCACTGCGAGGATATCCGCCCTGTCCACGTCAATCCCATGGATATAAACTCAATTGCCCAGCTGGCATCCTCAATGAGCCAAATATTACGGTCAAACGTCACCACTGTGCAGGGAGGTCCCTCGTACTACTTACACTTTGCCGGTGTCCTGATGATCCCAGACCTCACCTATCCGCAAGGGCCGCTCGAGCTGGTATCTCAGCAAGACCTCGAAACCTCAATTGCCTCTAAACTGGTTAGCCCGCTCTTTTTTTTGAGGGGACTTATGGAGCTCGTGCGCCAGCATCACAGCCGTATCATCTTATTGACCCCTTCCATCATTGGCAGCCTTTGCCCGCCATTTAACCTCATGGAATCTATGTTTACTGCCTCGATGGATCAACTGGCCCTCACTATGCACCGCGAGCTGCGGCCACAAAATATCCCGTTTTGCCAGATCAAGCTGGGCTCTTTTGACGTCGGTACCGATTTCTCGGGCCACCAACGCCAAGTTGTAAACTCCATGCGCGCAGATATCTTATCGTGGCCGGAAAAGGTGCGGCACTTGTACGCTGGGTCGTACCTCGACAGCTCGTTCCTACAGGCTAACCGTGCCAAGGGTAGCAGCTTGGAACACCTCCACAACACAATTGCCGAGATGCTGACGGCTTATCGGCCGCACCGTGTGGCCCACACCGGTCGGTATGGCTATACCTACGAGTGGCTCCACCACCACATCCCCGAGGGGGTCCTCACATGGATCCTCCAGTAGCTATTTATTAATATCATTATTTTTATTATCATTTATTCAAGCACTCGGCCTGGCTATAGCGTTGTACGCCCTGGTTCTGGCACATTGTCCTACTACCCATCCGTGGCGCGGCAACCACTGAGCACCTGCATATCAAGTATCTGGTTGGTTTGAAACCATTCACGGCCCATTCCGGTCTCAGAAATTAACCATGCTTGTCCCTATAGCTCGATATGCGATTGCTGAACATTAGCCACAGCCCTGTCCATCTTTGACCAACTCAGCCAGTACAATTGGGCCACAATTTGATGCCACAAGAAACGAGGCAGAGTGTACACAGTTTGCCAATTGGTACTCGACGCTATACTTCTTGTAGAAACGAGTCGCTGAGTACCAGAACCAAGGATTTTGGTCGCCAAGGCCGCGTTCCCCTTGACGACTTAAACTGGTGTAGGTCGCCTATAGCCAATATTTGCGCATTAATTAATGAAAGTTGCATCTGGTAAAGTGAAGAACGTCTGGAGAACCGCCTTCACTAAGAGAGGGCAGATTTGCCGCTCGCGTCTGAGCCCTGTTTGCAGATCGCACATTCGCAACGCCCGATCAGAGGCGAGTGCGAGCCCTAGCCAAGCTTCTACCGTTGGCAGATGCTACGTACCGACCCTACAAGGTAGAGGACCCACATGGAAAAATTCGGCACTGAACTGGAGCGCAAAAAAGCAGCCTAGAGATAAACTACAGTAGAATTCTACTCAAAAAAGACAAAAAATGATGGTATTAAGCCATCGCGTCTCCCGAACCAGGGGTCGAACCTGGAATCTCTTGATTCGTAGTCAAGCGCCTTGCCATTGGGCCATCCGGGACTTGCTTGTGCATTTTTTCAAGCATTTCTACAGGAGCATGCGTCTGCATTAATCAGCTTGCCAATTTTTAGTGCAAAAACATACAATTTTGGCCAATTTAGTAAAATATTCAACTTGTCGTGCACAGCCGCTCTTAGGAATTATCTTTATTTGCCCCAAAAAGACACATTTTGGCGAGTTAGAAAATTTTCACCTGCACGATTGTGCATATCCGTGCATATCCGTGCATATGTGTGCTTATGTAATAATTCTCGGGTTTTCAGCAAGTCGGTCAATTTAACTCCTCTGAGCTTCGAGTTTGGACCATTACAATCAAACCACACACTATAGAGGCTTTTATACTATCAAAATGGGCGCTAGTTTAGTACCTCGCTGGCCACACAGTCTTTTACCACTGGGCCACGGCCAGCGCCGTTAGATACAACGCTAGAGCTTTCGCAGCGCAAGACTTTCTTGTGAATATCGACAAGACGGTGAAATTATGACCTGTGGAGGCGCTAGTTACTGTCCAGCTATCTGTTTATGCTCGCTCACAGTTAACCTGTCAGAACTTTTGTCAGGACTAACTCTGGTCAAAACCAAGGTTTTGGAGCTATGAAAAGTCAGATTTGCGTATAGCATAAATCAATACTACGGAGTTAGAAGACAGAGCTCACTTATCGTCTTGGTTTGAATGCAGACCCACTTACCTGCATGTTGATGCGTACAGGCTTGCACACCGGCCGCTACAGAGTATATATATCGCACGGTGCTCTCTAGAGGAGTGTAGGGGAAGGGTGGGCACCCTTATGGTACACTGTGCTTCTGCTCAACTTAGATTAGCAATATAATTAAGCTAGACTACTCACTTGAGGGACGGCGAGTGCCGTGCAACAGGTAGTACAGCTCGTCGGGGCTCAAGGCCTCCTGCTTCTCGAGCAGGTTCACTGCAAACTCACGTTTCCTGTCTTGCAGCTGATAAATACGTTCCTCGACAGAACCCTTGATAGCCATCTCGTACACATCGACCTCGCGGGTTTGGCCTATGCGGTGCACGCGGTTGACGGCTTGGTCGGAAATCATGGGGTTCCACCAGGGATCAATCATGATGACCTTGGACGCAACAGTGATGTTGAGGCCAACTGCGGCACAGGTCAGGGAGCACAACAGCACAACCACCTCCTTGTCCTGGCTAAACTCTGCGAGCATGGTACGGCGCTTGTCGGCCGTGAGTTGGCCCTGGTAAACACGGCACTTGATACCTGCCTCACGCAGAGCAATGGCAACACCGTCAAGCATTTGGACAAACGACGAAAACATCACCGTCTTGCGGGTGGGCTCGGCCTTGATCATGTCGACAATGCCCTTGACCTTGGTGCTGCCGCTGGAAGCAGGCCTGGAGATGGTAACATCCTCGAGCATGGCGGCCAAATCGTCGACCTCCTCTTTGCCCTTCGTATCCTTGCTGGCTGCAGTGTCGCTCTCAGCCTCGGTTTTGGTGGTAGCAGCCAACCCAGGAATCAGGGTATGGTCGTTGCACAGCTGTCTCATGCGCAACACCAAGGTCAGCTTGCTCGTTTGCTTGTCTTCTGACTTACTCTTGACGTACTCGTCAAGCGACTCACTGGCCCTGAGCTCAGTGGGGTTAAACTCGAGCAGCTTGCGGTGGCGATGGCACGTCGGCAGCTTGATCACCTTTTGCTCGCGGCGCAACATCAGCTTAGCCAACAGCTGCTTGAGGATAGCAACGGCCTTATCACGGTCATAGGTGCTCTTCTTGATGGGCTGCGCGATGGTCGTTTTGAAAGTGGACTCGTTGTCGTAGGGCTTGACCTGGACGTAGCGGAACAAGGCATAGAGGTCATCAACAGAGTTATGCACAGGAGTACCGGTCAGCGCCCAGCGCCTGCCCTCACTCTTGATGCCTGACATGGCCTTGGATACCTTGGTTTTGGGGTTGCGGAAGTGGTGCGCCTCGTCGGCAATGACACGGAACCAGGTGGTTTGGAACAGCACGCCAGGCTCCTTGCTCTTCTTTTTGTCGTCGCTATCCTGGCCATCGCTCTCAACAAACTCGGAAACAAGAGTGTCGTAGGTGGTAACCACCACATTGTGCTTCTGGAGCTTAGCCACATCGGTGGCACGCTTGGGGCCCTGGTGAGCAATAACAGACAGACCGGGGGCCTTGCTCTCGATTTCATCGACCCACTGGTACATGACGGCGAGCGGAGCCACAACAAGAGTGGTTTTAATAGTGGCCTCCTTCTCGGGCTTGTTTTTAAGAATCAGGGCAATGGACTGCACAGTTTTACCGAGACCCATGTCGTCACACAAAAATCCACCTGAAATAGTGTCCTTTTCGCGCTTGCGCAGAAATTTGACACCGGCAATTTGGTGCTCCATCAGAGTTGGCACGAGGCCCTTGACAGTAAACTCCTTGGTATCCTTGGGCACGTCTTCAATCTTGAGGGTATCAAATAGCTCCTTAATGTCGGTAATGTCGGCCTGTTGACTGGAGTAGCTGTTGGCCGGCTTGGGCAGGCCATAGAGGCGGCGGGAGTGGGTCTCCTTGAGGAAGTCCAAGCGCGACATGGGGGTCTTGATCTCCTGCTTAACGGCCTTGATATCTACAGGCTTGTTCCAATTCTCGGATTTGGGGTCCATTGGCTCCGTGCTGGCGGACGCGATCCGCTCACGAACGCTGGGCTCCCGGCCGGGCTTCACGATGGGCTTGATGATGGGATTACTGGGTTTGCGCGCTTGCTGGGTCAGCTCGTCGCCCTTAATTTGCTGCCCATTTACCGTTTTATCGCCACTGGGCACTCGTTTTTTGGGTATAAACAACGACATGTTGGGTGTGTAAACAAACCCACAAACAAATTTCAACCTTAAATAAACAGGCTACAACATTGCAACACTGGGCTGTAAATCTAAAATTAAGTCTAAATCAATCGCTATAGGACTTGAAACACTCGTCTAGAGCATCGAGGACGTACTCAAAGTCTGCAAGCTCTGAAAACGCCGCTGTCGAGAACCGCACCCAGACTTCGCCCTGGTACTCAAACAGTGCAACGGAAGCGCGGTGCTTTTGACGCATCCTCTCTGCAGTTCCAACACAAAAAGCTCCGAAATTTTGCGGCTGCTGGGGCTGGTAGGGACTTTTGACGTTAAACATCGCCACACGGCGGCTCAACGGATTGAGCTCCACGCTGCCCCATCTCTGGCACACGAGCTTGGCTGCATCATCTGCCAACTGGGTGATGTAGTTCACAATTACCTTTTCGCCGCCCAACTCACTGCGGAACTTGCAGGCAGCCGGCACACTGTCAATTGCAGTATAGTCGTGGGTGGCTGTAAACGCAAACGCCCGAGCAAGCCGGTCAGACCCCGCGTCCTCATGACCAACATTACTGATTGGAAATGGTTGGATCACCCCATGCTGGGATTTGTCGATGTAGACCAGGGCAAGTCCTTGTGCAGTCCAGAACCACTTGTGGATATTGGACGCAAAAAACGTCGGTTTCACCTTGTTGATCGAGAGTTCAATGAGACCAATGCCATGCGCGCCGTCTACAAGACTCAAAACGCCTAGTTTGTTGCAGATTTCAGTCATTCCTTCCCAGGGGAATGCAATGGCTGGCGTGCTGCTCACTGTGTCGTAGACGGCGAGGCGAGGTTTGTGAGTTTTAAGCACCTCCTCGAACTCTGCCAGCAGGTCCTCATCACTCAAGGGGAAGTTGATCTCAAACTCGACCAGCTCGGCACCTGTGCGGTGGGCAATATACTCAAGGGTCAACTTGAGCGGCTTGTAGGTGGTGCTGGGGTAGACAATCTTGTCGCCCTTTGCAAACGGGAAGCTCCACAAAATAGTTGAAGTAGCCACCGAAGTATTTTGTGCAAAAAACGTGCAATTGGGGTCAGAGTCGATAACCTTTGCAATCAGCTCGCGCTCATGGGTTCTCAGGTTTTGGCCGTGGATGAGAGGGCGATAGTAATTGTCGGGGAATGCAGCGCGTCTGTGGATCACTTCAAGCTGAGCCTCAAACACAGGTTTTGCCACAGTTCCTGCCGAGCCATGGTTCAAGTTTACGATGTCTTGATCAATAGCGAATTGAGGTTTGATCGCGTGGCCAAGCATATCGATGTGCTGTAAGGCGTGTATTCATCTATATATGGCTGATGATGCAAAGTGACTCACGTGGGGTCAGTGTCAGTGTCACTCCAGTGACTCTTGCGTGAGTCCTGCACTCTATAAGTGAAATATGCTCCTTGGCAGCAGATCGCCAGAGGTTATTTTAGGCACTGGGTGGTGACTCGGAAAATCAACTGAAGACTTTCATCTTCTAAGATACACTAGCAGCAGATAACTCACGCTACGAACTATGCAAAATTAGACGGATAAAACTATATTCAAGAGCGTCAGACTAATGGGTGAGTTGTCCACATGTCTGATAGCCCGGCTGGGAATGAGGGTTCCAGCTCAGACTACCTATTGAGACTGGTGCACAGCGTTTAATCATCATTTACTCGTCAAAGCATGCGATTTGCATCCCTGCAAAGAAACAAACTTGGGGATAGAATGACGCGAGCTGCTTTTATATGCTGATTAGGTCAGCCCTAGGCCCTACTTTTCAAGGGGCCAAGCGAGGGGCCTAACCAAAGCTTCGCCAGGGCAAGGGCAGGAGCCAGAGGAAAAGGCATCGACGCATGGAAGTCCTCGAATGCTCGCCAAAGCACTGATCAAATGAATAGACACCGGCATCGTTACTCGTATACAACTATAAATAGATTCACCAGAGAGACCACCACGACTTGGGCTGCGGCTCAGGCTCAGGCGCCTCGGCCTCGGGCTCCTCTTTGCGGTACATGTCAACGGGGATCTGGCCGATGTAGTGCTTATCGCCAAACCCACCAATGTAGTAGATACCGGAAATCGTAAACTCGACCCACTCGGTCTTGTGGAACCCCGATCTTCCGGGCTCCCAGTGCAGGGCATCGGGGTGCACGCTGAAGAAGCGTTCGCGCTCCTCATCAGAGGGTGAGGTGGAGACAAACTCACCGTAAAGCACAATACGCTTTTGAGAGGCGAGTGCGGCAGGGGTCTTGGCGCCGGGAGCGTCGCCGGTCCTGATAGTGAGCGATACGGGCGACCCATTGTCGACGTTGCGGAAAGCTGAGCTCATATCGACGCGAATTGATAGTAGACTAGCCTCGGCATTACCACAGTCGGCGTAGTACTCGACCTGGGAGGTGGCAAATCCTAGGAATTGGCCCTGCTGGTTAACAGTGTTCATGTTGGCAAAGGCATTGTTGTAGACAAAGGAGCGTGCTTCTTTGACTGCGGCGCGGCGCGGAAGGCGCGGGGCAACCGTTATCTTTGGCTCACGCGTTACCGCAGTCTGAGTTTTAGTTTGGGACATGAGGGTGAGGGGGGGCTGATGGATTAGATATGGTAGTTTAATTGCATGTGGCGGATTAGTGGCGAGATCTGGAGATCAGCGATGACGCGTCGAGCGGGCCCGAGGGCGGGGGTCCTAGGGAGTGCTGGGGCTGGGGCTTAATGAATTTGTCACGTGACTTCCACCCCCTGGCTAAACTAGTACATCAGCCATAATCGAGCCGCAGTACAACGCTAACGGTTGAGGAACGCGGCTGAGTTTTTTCCCAAGATGCATAGTGCTATTCTCCCGACGCACGAGAGATTCCTTCCAAAGCAGCACGGCGACAATGTCGATTACAGCCGCAAAGTCAATGCCCTGCTCAAATCGCGTGGCCTGGCAAAATTTAAGTACCCCATCTGCTTTATGATTTCCATTTTGCTCTTTTTGATCTTCGATGGCGGCAAGAACAACCGCGCACCGGCGCAAATCTCCAAGGACGTGGCCTTTTACGACCTGGGCACTCAAACCTCGAGCAGCGTGGCCGACCAAGCAATCAAGAATCGCGAGCGTATCCTGGTGTGCATCCCGCTGAGAAACGCCGAGCCCGTGATGGAAATGATGTTTGACCACCTCTACAACTTCACCTACCCCCATGATCTCATTGATTTGGCGTTTTTGGTTGGCGACTCCACCGACAACACCGACAAGCTGCTGCTCAAGCACGCCGACGCCATGGAGAAATGGCCCGCGAACAAGCGCTTTGGCGGCATTGATGTCTACAGACGCGACTTTAATGCGGTTATTGGCCAGGGTGTCGACGATCGCCACGGTGTGGCCGTGCAGGGTGTACGCCGTAAACTCATGGGTCGTGCTCGTAACTGGCTGCTGAGCGTTGCTCTTAAACCTCACCACTCGTGGGTTTACTGGCGTGATGCCGATATCGAGATTGCTCCGGGAGACATTCTCGAGTTCTTGATGAGCTTTGACAAGGACGTTATTGTGCCCAATGTGTGGCGCCCGCTGCCCAAGTTTTTGGGCGGTGCTCAGCCCTATGATCTCAACTCGTGGGTCGAGTCGCCGGCTGCCCTCGACTTGGCTAAGAAACTCGACGAGGACGACGTCATTGTCGAGGGTTACGCCGAGTACCCCACCTACCGCGTCCACCTGGCGTACCTGCGCGCAGACAAGGGCAAGGGCAACCCTAGAGAGGTCATGGACCTTGACGGTATTGGTGGTGTCTCAATTCTCAGCAAGGCAAAGGTGTTTAGAACCGGCACTATTTTCCCCGGCTTTGCATTCGAGAACCACGCAGAGACCGAAGGATTCGGCAAGATGGCCCGTAAAAATGGATACAGTGTGGCCGGTCTCGCCCAGTACACAGTTTGGCACAAGTACGAGCCGAGCGAGGACGATTTGAAGGAGATGGCCAGGCTCAAGGCAGCTGGCTTGCCCTATGATTAAATGTATTTAACTAGCATCTTTAAAAGTGTACATTCTAGTTTGGCCCAATTTGTGGCTCATCTGGTTCCCAACCATTCTTGATGTACTATCAGATTTGGGTCTGCTTGTGACAGGCTGGGTCTAGACATTCCAATTGGCACTCGTGCCTTGAGATTTTTGTCTGCAGATAAACCGCTTAGAGTACACTACTTGTCATAACTAAACTTCGGCCAATTAGCCCGAGTGGTGCTGACCCCCTCCCCGGAGCTTTTATTCTCGGGAAGGGCACCCCACATCGGCCGGATATCCCATCTCTCCCCCCCCCCACCTTACTCACACACACCTCGCGATGGATAAAGAACACACCTTGGAGCGGTTCAATGGGCCGCAGAACCACTCCCTGTACGACTTTCTCGCATACTATGGAGGAATTCCCCTCCAGTTAACCAACCCCAAGCACTCGGTGGAGCTCGTGGACTTTACAAAGTCCAACCTCACACTCAACTACTGCAAGGCCGACCGGATCAAAACGACGGTAATCCCCTTCACGCCGCCTCTCAAGTCGGTCGAGGGCGCCTCTACCCGCCTTGAGCTCATGGCCTTTGAGGCTGCCGACGCCTTCAGAGTCTCGCCCTACCGGGCCCAGGTTTATCTGTACCCCCGCCCCAGCGGTGTGGCAGTTATTACCGCCGTTGCTACCGGTATTCTACTGAGCATCAGCCCTCGCAACTCATACAAGCTGCTGTACAGGCGCTTCCCGCGGTTAGCGACCTTTGTGAGAGATAGGCTCCGCACGCTGATTGTGGCGCTTTTGCTGATCCACGGCTGGGAATACTTCACCTTTCTGAGGCCACGGCTTGAAAAGTTCCGCGTGTTTGGCTTTCTGCGCCTCCGATGGTTTGTGACGTGCTTGTTTGAAGGGTTCCCCTCGTGGGTGCGCTTCTTCAAGTACACAGACGCTCTCACCAAGAAGAGGCGACAGTTTGAGCAGGAAAATCAATAACTTATCTATAGGATGTTTAGGAGTTCAGCGAGTTAAAGCGGAACACAAAATATTGGCAGATCGGTTCGATCGATGCACGGCGGCTACTACACAGGGCTGCTGGCGACATGCTCTCTAAAGTAGCACCGCTTGCAAAACTTCCACAACTCGATGAAGGCAACGTAAACTACAAGCCCAGCAAAGGCAATAGCCCACTCCCACTTGGGAGGCGCGTGCAAAAACACATCGGTGTTGATCACCGGGATGTACACCACAGGGAAAACGCTCACAAACCCGAGAACCACGCTCCAAAACAAGATCTTGTTGCGGTAAAGGCTCTTGAAAAAGCCCTTGATGCCACTGACGGGGTGCAGAGCAAACAGCGAGCGGCGCATGTGGATCATCTCCCACGAGAGAATCAACAGACCCCAGGTCATTTGGGCAAATGTGAGGGAGCGGGTGCGGAAAACGGGCTTGCAAACGTCGCTAAAGTTTTCGTTGCACAAGTCGCCCAGCGAGCTTGTGCCGTCGTAGTAACCATAAATAAACGAGGCAAATGAGACAGTACACACAATGGCCAGCATCAGCCCGTACACCAGCATGTCGACGATAACCTCCCAGGTAAAAATGGCGCTCTTGGGATCGGTGGGGTTCTTGTCCATGATACCGGGCTCGGCCTCCTCGAAGCCAAGGCCCATGGCGGGGAAGCTCGAGGTGGCCATGATGATCCACAAAGCCTCGACCGGAGACATGGGGAACACTGAGGTACTAGTAGAGTCCTTGAAAGCGAGACCAATTAGCAGATAGAGAACTTGAGCAATGTTGCCAGCGAGCAGGTGCAGCACAAACTTTTGAATGTTGGCAGTCATGCGGCGGCCCTCCTCGACAGCGTTGAGAATAGAGGCGAAATTGTCGTCAGAGAGCACAATGTCAGAGGACTCTTTGGCAACATCGCTGCCGGCAATACCCATGGCAATACCCACGTCGGCCTTGCGCAGGCTAGGCGAGTCATTGACACCGTCGCCGGTCATGGCAGAAAAGGCAGAGCGGCGGCGCAAAGCCTCAATCATCCTGACCTTAGTTTGAGGGGCACAACGGGCAATAACAAGAGGAACAACAGGCAAGGCATCAATCTCAGCGTCAGACATCTTGTCAAACTCGCCAGCAGTCATGACCTGGGACGGCGTGTAGGTGGGGCTCAAGATACCGACCTCCTTGGCAATGGCGGTGGCGGTACCAATGTGGTCACCGGTCAACATGTGCACCTCAATACCGGCCTTGTGGGCAGTGGCAACAGCGGGCGCAGACTCGGCGCGGGGCGGGTCGTAGATGCCAACAAGGCCCATAAAGGTGAGGCCGATCTCAACCGACTGGCGGTCGGCAGTGGCAAAATCAACGTCGGCACCAGAGCCCTCAATGGTCTTTTGAGCAAATGCTAGCACGCGCAGACCCTTGGAGCTCAGCGCGTCCACCTTGTCGAGCACTGTCTTGTGGTCCGACTCGGCAAAATCAGAGAGGCCATTGTTGTTCCAGCTGGAGCACAAAGGCAAAATGCGCTCAACTGCACCCTTGGTAAAGATGTTGACGTGGCCAGTCTCGTTCTCCTTGACAACAGCAGACATGCGCTTGATGGTGGAATCGAACGGGTACTCGGCGAGGTGGGCAAACCGCAGGTCCTTGGGGTGGTCCGGAGAGCACCAGTTGGAGCGGTCAAAATCAAGGCGGGTCACAAAAACTTGCACGGCAACCTCGGTGGGGTCACCATTGACCTTCCACTGGTTGTCAACCCGCACAATGTTGGAGACGTTGGCAAGCGAGGCGGTGAACATAAAGTCGGCAAAAACGGTGCCCTGCTCAACAGCAACAATAGGCTTGGTGTCAAGCGTTACACTGCCAGCAGTAGGGTCAAACGGGTCAGAGTCGCTCTGCACGTTGAGCTCGCCATAATCGGGGATCCAGGCCTTGCGCACAATCATCTTGCCTTGGGTGAGGGTGCCGGTCTTGTCGGAGCAAATGTCGGTGACGGAACCAAGAGCCTCGAGCGAGTCGAGCTTGCGGATCATAACGTGGCGCTGAGCCATGGCCTTGGTACCCATAGCCATTGTAATTGTGAGCACTACCACCATGGAAGCGGGGATCATGGAGATGGCAACGACGATGGCGTACACAGCGACCTCGCGAGTAACCTTAAACTTTTGAGCGGCCATGGCAATAATGGCCACCAGCACCGCAAAGCCAAACAGACCCACGGCAAGCCGGGCCATGAGGCGGTGCAAGGGGGTGCCGACGCTCAGGCCCAAAAAGGAGCCAACCCAGTCGCGGAAAGTCAAAACACCAGCAGCAGCATAGTCACGCTTGCGGGCCTTGCCATCCTCGTCGCGCTTGACGGGGCGGTACTTCTTGTTGTCGCCCTTGAGGCTCTGGGCGATGCGGCCAATCTCGGTGGACATACCAATGGCGGTAACAATGGCCGTCGCACGACCCTTGGACACTGTACTAGAGGCAAAGGCCATGTTAACGCGGTCACCGACAGGGCTGTCGAGCTCAATAGTGGAATCATAGACCTTGGCAACAGGCATGGACTCGCCGGTGAGGAGCGCCTCCTCCGTCTCGAAGTTGATACCATTAATGAGGCGGCAGTCAGCAGGTACTGTGTCACCAGCCTTGAGGTTAATTAGGTCGCCAGGTACCAGGTCCTTGGCGGGAATAGTCTCGTCAGAGCCGCCGCGAATAGCGTGTGCAGTAGGAGAGGAGAGCGAGCGCAAGCTGTCCATAGTCTTAGCAGCGCTCAGCTCTTGGAAAAAGCCAACCACAATATTGATAAGGGCCACAGCACCAATAACGCCGCCAGTGATCCAATCCTTGATGGCGAGCGAGATGATCATGGAGACGACAAGCACCACAACCATGGCGTTGGCGGTTTGCGAAATAAAAATACCAAAAATCGAGACACCACCTTCCTGATCCAGCAGGTTGTCGCCGTGCTCGGCATGGCGCTTGAGGGCGATCTCGTCACTGAGGCCGGCGTCGGCACTGGTCTCGAGTTCGGCCAGGACCTCTTGAAGGGTCAATGTCCAGGGGGCAAATCCAGGAGAGTCTTTGGAGGCATCTCTAGCCTGGGGCTGGCCAGTCTTCTCATCTGTGGAGGTGTAGGCAGTATTCTCGCTAATAGTGTATCCTTTATTATTGACAGTACTAAACGATCTAGCGGTGCTAGTCCTATTTGTCTTCGGCATGTCAATCAATGTCTGATACCCAATCCATTGGGGTGCTCCCCTCTTTATAGATTCTCCGACTGGAAATGACCGTGCATATACATATGCACCTGGCACATAAACTTACAGATTTGAATTGGGCATTGTTGCTTGCGAACGTTTGAGCCGCTAAGGTCGCTCGCTGAGGCGATTGCCGGCATTGCGGATTTTTTTCCGTTACAATTGCGATTTTTCCAAGCGCCCTGCGGTTCTCAAACGTCTTGGGACTTGGGAGTTCTCAGCACGTGACGCATGGGTCAGGCATGACATAATCCTGGGGTTTAAGCCCCGGTCTAGCCGTTAGCCGAGGACCGCCGGATCAAGCGAGCGGCCAACTTTTTTGAGCACAGCCAAAACTTAGCCCGAGTTTTTGGTCTTGATCGCAAATCTCAGGTGGGCCAAACTAGGACTCCAACAGAATCTGGGGTAGACATACCCGCAGGGTGCCAAGACATCTATATTTAGAAAACATATTGCGAGATCAAGATGCGTTGAGCAAGTAGAGATGTGAATAAATTGAGATAGCTATTATTCTAAAAAGAGTCACCGGCAAGTCCAACAAGGTTGACGAGGTACAAACCAACACTCAATCCGGCAACGACACGAGTAAAAACGGTGCACTTATTGGCGACCGGCAGGTCCGTGCTAGCGGTGCTAGCCGCTTTTTTAGGCGCAGACTTGTCGGTTTGAGGGACCTTTTCATAAATAGAATTGTCGAGCGTGCTGTGCTCATCGTCGTCCGAGTCGGCCGTCGCTGCCACGGGCTCAGGAACGTCCGCCACCTGGGCCGCCAAATTGGTGGCGCCACGGTACTGAAGGAGGGCGATAAGAGACGCGCCAATGCCGACGTAAAGCAAGTAAGGGTGCTGGCCATTGCGGGGGCTCATGAGGTAGCTAAGGGCAAACGAAAGGGCGCCGGTGCCGCCAATGGCCGACAGGGCGGAGGAGCGCTGAACGGCTGCCTTGAGGTCGCCAGCAACCCCCTGGGCAAACACGAGAGGAACATAGGGCACATTCTCGTACGAGGCAGCAACAGCCAAGTTGTAGCTGGCCCAAATACCCGTGGCCGCGGTACCAATAATTTTTGTGGTCACTAGAATAGACATTGCGCTTACTAACAGACGGGTCCGCTCTTTTGACAGATAATCAGGGGGGTAGGGTCACGGGGTTCCTGGTCTTTTGGGAGCAATGGATGGGGGGCATGTATTGAGTTCCAGTTTGACGAAGGTTAGTGCGGGTCGCGCAGGGTGGGGTGAAAGGCCGTCAGACGAGGGGTACATCAGGCTCAACGCCTGGACAAGCTAGATTAGCTTTTGCATAGAACAGCAGAGCCAAGACTTGCAGGTCATTGATGAGTACTGTTTCTCCTTGTTAAATTTCTATTTTGACTTGGTGGGTACTTTTGCCTCAACCAGCCCCACCGCCCTAAAAGATCTAGGTCAAGTGTCTAAATGTCGCTAAGAGCGCACATTACAGCTCTATAAATCGAGCCGTCGAGAAAAACGGGGTCCGCATGTTGCCGAGCAGCGAACGCGCTGTGCGTCTTAAGCGAGGTTATATTGACCGCCGCGTCACCGCCAAACGCGCCAGAAATGGTTACTAGCGGGTCACCATCTGATGCTGTAGAATGAAAATTTGAGGGTATTTTCGAGCCCGAGCAATCAAATTGTCTATAGTCTTGCCCTATAAGGAAAAGTGGAGCTTGGGGCCATATACTGACATAAGTACGGAGTGCATAAACAAGGGATGTGGCGGGTCCGATGCATTTAGTTGTCTTGGGGGAGTATGGCAAAGACTTTTTCTTGCTAGGCGGAAGACTGGTTGCATATCTATGAAACATCATGGTCTTAGAAGCGCGTCAATAGGGGCTTGCAGCCCCTAGCTCCTGGCGCCCATAATGCATATATGCATGCACATGTATTACACACCTACATTTTCACTAAAGCCCGCGCGTTACGCTTACAAGCCCCATTTACCCAAGAGCCCACAACTTGATGGAGACGTTAACCCGAACGGATTCGTTTGATTTTGGACACAACACTGCTGCTGAGGAACCGGTCATAGGTCCCGGCAGCGTGGACTTTCCATTTCTAAGGGCAGACCACTCGTTTGACGCCAACACGCTGCAAAATGATGAGGGCCGAGACCCGAGCTCAATATGTTTGAGTTTCAACGAGGGCGATGTTGTTTTTGTGCACTGGGTCCACGACTTGGGCTGGGGCGACGTCACGCTGCTCAACACGGGCAAACGGGGCTGGACCCCCATCAACTACTTTAGTCCTTGCACTGATGCCAAGGCGATACCGCTTTTGAGCGCAGCGGCCAACTTTATCTCGCAACCAAAGAGTTATCGTATCTTCAAGTACGACGATGGTACCGTTGAGCACAGTTTCAGCCAAGCAGCAATCAACGAGGTTGTGGGCGGTGTGCGCTCGTTGCTCGACATGAGCGGGACTCTGAGCCGAGAAAGCCCCGTTGCCCAACGGTCGCAGGCGATCCGTAGGCACCGCAAGGCCCTGCTAACCGAGCTGGCCTACATGGTGAGCGTGGCCAAGCAGCACAAGAAAAGCACCGACGACGCCATCATTGACCGGCTTGTGCGGGGTTGTTTTAGAGTGGTGAGCAAGGCCGTCACTCTGCTTGATGTGTGGCACATGGAGGCCGAGCCCAGCACGCCCAGCCCGGCGGCTAGCCCCGAGGCCGCCAAGAAGGAGGCGGTGCTGAGGCCAGGCGACCTGCAGATCGACGAGGTGAGCACAACACTCTGCGACTACCTGGGCATCTTTGTGCACCGCTTGTCGAGTTTAGGCTCGGACCCCACCGCCTCGGTCCAGATTTTGACCAACACGCGGCACTGTATGCTGGCATGCAGGGAGCTGCTGGTTGTTGTCGAGGCGATCTCGGCAAGCAGTACCCCGCGCAACAAGGAGCTCGAGCGGCTCAAGGACGCCATGTTTGTGCAGACGCGGCACCTTGTGCACGCTGCCCGCAAGCTGGTTGCTTCGCTCAACAAGCCTCACGACGAGGTGAAAAAAGTCGCCGAGGAGCTGAGCGTGGTTGCTCGCGAGTGCTCAAGGCTTGCTTGTGAGTGCGCCGTTTGGTGCCACAACGTCCACAAGCCCGAGTCGGCGGCCCCAGCCTCCGTTGCTTCCCTCCAGCAGCTATCTACCAGCGCCAGTGCTCCGTTGCAAGCGCTCACCGCCAACGCCATGGCCAAGAACTCGCCCTCATCTGCTGGTGCAGCAATGCAAAGTCCCTCGCGCAGTCCCGCGCGCCATCAACATACCCTCTCGCGCGAGATTTCGAGCCGCGAGTCGAGCCACAACAGCACGTCGCGCCCCAGTTCGCTCGAGAGCCCCGCCAAGACCAGTGACGAGGACGACACCGAGTCGATCGATTTAGACGCCCCGCCCACTCTCCAGCGCGCAGATTCGCTCAGCCCGGGCACCACCCCCGGCGGTACCCCTGTCGTGTCGCCGCGCGGCTCGATGCGCAACTCGGGCCAATCGATTGGCCACTCGATGATGTCTCCTGGCTCGCCCGGCTCGGATAGCTCGCCGCGGGCCTCACGCAACCCTCAGCGGTTGTCCAGCCAGTCGCTCGAGACCGACCGCGCAGACCTGCTCATGAAGAACGACCGCGTGGTTGCCGGCTCGCTGCGCGCGCTTGTGTCGTGGCTGGGCGAGTCTCAGACCCCCGAGTACTCGCGGCACGTTTTCTTGGTGTGCTTTAGGCTGTTTAGCACCCCCAGCGAGGTGGCCGAGGCCATTCTCGAGAACTCGTGCTTCCAGCTCGCTGTCAAATGGGTCGAGTCGTACTGGCAACCCGAGGACGTCCCTGCCCTTGCCCTGCTGTCCAAGCTCGAAAATGCGTTTTTGCGCGAGTGCATCAACCAGCGCCGCCTGCTGCAACCCCACGAGCAGCTCGTGGAGCCGCCCGTGCTCGACCGCAGCTATGACGGCAGCTCGATGATCGACTTGGCTCGCCACCGCACTGTGTCTTCCGGCTCCGCAAACTCGAGCTCGGTGAGCGTCGTGAGCACCCACAGCGCCGCGGTTGCTGCTGCCGCCGCCAAGGGAGACGCTGCCTCGCGTCGCTCCTCGATCAACCGTGGCATCGGTATGGTGCGCCGCGTCTCGCACGAGGACCTGCGCATCATCTCGACCCCCTGGACGCTCAAATTTAGCGGCAACAACGGTAGCGATATCGGCCAGCGGTTTCTCGAGTTTGACCCCATCGACGTGGCCGGCCAGCTCTACGTAATGGACTGGGAGCACTTCTCCAAGATCGAGCCCGGCGAGCTGCTGGACCAGCGCTTCTCGAAGCAAAAACGGGCGCTGGGACTCGCTCCCCACGTCGTGGCACTCGTGACCCAGAGCAACCACCTCAGCGCGTTTGTGGGCGAGACAGTACTTGGCAGCAACCTGAGCGTCAAGACGCGGCGCAACGTGATCCGCATGTGGATCCGCATCGCCTCGATTCTGCACGACTTGGGCAACTTCAACTCGCTCGTGACCATCCTCAGCACGCTGCGCAGTTCGTCGATTGTGCGCCTGCGCAAGGTCTGGGACATGATCAGCCCCAAAAAGATGCAGCTGGTGACCTCGCTCGGCAAGCTGGCGGCGCCGGACCGCAACTTTGCCGACCTGCGGAGCGAGCTGCGCACGCGCAAGTCGCACTGCATCCCGTACGTCGGGCTGTTTTTGAGCGACCTGACGCTCCTCGAGGAGGGAAACCCCAAATGCCGCGTCCAAAACGGCAAGTCTCTCATTAATTTCGATCGCTACATGCGGCTGTGCGACGTGATTGCGCGCATCCAGCACCACCAGCGGCAGTCGCAGCCGACCATCAGCCTCAACCCCTCGCTCAAGCAGTGGCTCAAGGACGAAATGACAAAAAGCCACAGCGCGCTGGTCGAGGATGTGGACGTGCAGTGGCGCAAGAGCTGCATCATTGAGCCCCCTGCCTGAGTGGATGCGGCTGCAGTGGCGGTGCCGTACCGGCGCGATGTTATATATTTATTTTCAGTACGTTATGTGTTGTAGTTTGCCGGGGCTCTGGGGTGGGGTCTTGCCTGCCCCCTTCGCCCCCAGCTCACCTCAAAAGCTCCTATATACATAAATACTAAAGGGCAGCCTGCTCACGGCGCTTCTGGCCAATGTAGTTGATGGCAGAACCGGCCTTGAAGAAGTCAACCTGGTCCTTGGACATGGTGTGCTTGGCCAGCACCTCAAACGACTCCCCGCTGGGCTTGGTCACCTTGAGGCGCAAAGTACCGCCATTGTCACCGCCCTTGCTGAGCATGTCCACGAGATCAAGAGTCTCCAAAGTGTCGTGGCTGCTGATCTTGTCATAGTCGGCCACATCGGCAAACCACAGAGGGAGCATGCCCTGCTTCTTGAGGTTGGTCTCGTGGATACGGGCAAACGACTTGACGAGCACAAGGCGGCCACCAAGGAAGCGGGGCGACAGAGCAGCGTGCTCGCGGGCAGAACCCTCACCGTAGTTGTCCTCGGCAACGACGCACCAGGGGATGGAGCGGTCCTTCCAGCGGATCATAAGGTCGGGAATAGAGTGCTCAGAGCCGTCAAGGTCGCTCACAACGTTGGTCTTGCCGGTCTCCTCGTTGACGGCACCAATCAAGGTGTTGTTGGAAATGTTCTCGAGGTGACCCTTGTACTTGAGCCACACACCAGCGGCAGAAATGTGGTCGGTGGTGCACTTACCTTTGACCTTGAGCAGAACAGTAGTCTTGAGCTCCTTGCCATCAAACTGCTCAAAGGGCTCGAGCAACTGCAAACGGTCGCTCTCGGGGTCAACGGCAACAGGAGTGGTCACCTGGGGCTTGGGGTTGGTCTCGGGGTAAAACTCCTTGCGGGGGCCCAGAGTAAAGCCACCATCGGTAGCGCGGGGCAACTCGAGACCCTCACTGGGAGGATCGAACTTGAAATCACCAATCTTGTCGGTCAAGGGGTTGAAGGTGGTGGTGCCGGCGTAGGCCAGGGCAGTCACCAGCTCGGGCGAGGTCAAAAAGTTGAGGGTGCTGGGGTTACCATCATTACGCGACTTGAAGTTGCGGTTGAAAGAAGTGAAAATGGCGTTGGGACGCTTGTTTTGCACATCGGCATCCTCGCTACGGTCCCACTGGCCAATGCAGGGGCCGCAGGCGTTGGCAAGCACAGTGGCGCCGTTGCGCTCAAAAATCTCAATAAGACCGTCACGCTCCATAGTGGCACGGATCTGCTCCGAACCAGGAGTCACAAAGAAGGGCACCTTAGGCTTGAGGCCGGCCTTCTCGGCCTGGAGCACAAGCGAGGCAACACGGGTCATATCCTGGTAACTCGAGTTGGTGCACGAGCCAATAAGACCGGCGCTGGCCTTCTCAGGGTAGCTGTTATCCTTGATGAACTTGTTAAAGTCGCCAATCTTGGTGCTGAGGTCGGGGGTAAAGGGACCGTTGATGGTGGGCTCGAGCTCAGCAAGGTCGATCTCAACAACCTGGTCGTACTCACAGCCGGCATCGGCACTGAGGTAGCCGGTCTTGGCATTAACCTCGGCAGCAAGGTCACCAATGGGGCCACGGTGGGTGGCACTGAGGTAACGCTTCATGGACTCTGTAAAGGGGAAGGTCGAGGTAGTAGCACCGACCTCGGCACCCATGTTACAGATGGTGGCCATACCGGTGCAGCTGAGGCTCTGCACACCCTCGCCAAAGTACTCGACAATGTAGCCAGTTCCGCCCTTGACGGTGAGGATACCTGCCAAAGTCGTGATGACGTCCTTGGGGGAAGCCCAGCCCTGGAGCTGACCCTTGAGCTTAACACCAAGGATCTTGGGGGCCTTGAGCTCCCAGGGGGTGCCAGTAAGAGCGTCCACAGCATCGGCGCCACCAACACCAATGGCAATGGCACCAAGACCACCAGCATTAGGAGTGTGCGAATCGGTACCAAGCATCATGAGACCGGGAGCACTAAAGTTCTCCAAGACAATTTGGTGGATAATACCCGAGCCAGGGCCCCAAAATTGGATGCCATATTTTTTGCCGCACGACTCCAAAAAGTCAAACACTTCCTTGTTGGTGCTGAGCGCGGCCTTGAGGTCAGACTCGGCGCCATCCTTGCCGACAATAAGGTGATCACAGTGGATTGAGGCAGGGACCGCTGTGTCGGGCATACCGCAGGTCATAAACTGCAGCAGGGCCATCTGTGCAGAGGCATCCTGCATGGCCACACGGTCAGGATTCAGCTTGAGGTAGGCCTTTCCGCGCACATCTTTAATAGCCAAGCTCTCTTCGGGGTCAACAAGATGCGAATAGAGGTTCTTTTCAGCAAGGGTCAATGGGCGATCCAAGATTTTTTTGACCAAAGCGAGCTTCTCGACCAATTTTTCATATGGGGGCGTTCTGCTGGTCAAGTCCCCGGGGATAGACGCTCTAGCCGCGAAATTCGAAAACTTGCGAGCCAACAAGCGAGACATTTAACAACGATGACTCAATCGATAATAGCCTTTAAAAGATTGGCGAGATTTGGTGGCGCAGGGTGTGGCGCGTGCATGACAGCCGCAGGTCTGGGCAGCGCGGGGCCCTGGAGCTTTGAGAGCTTTAGGGAGGACTCGCAGAATCATAATCATAAATGCAATATCTAAACTACTTGAGCAAATGCAAAGGTGTCGCAGCTGAAGATGGAGGTAACAACACCCTCAATCTTGGCCTTGACTGGACAGGAGATGGGGACCTTGGTGCCCTTGATGGTGGTGCCAAGAGCCCAAGTGCTGGCAGCGCGGCGGCTACGGCAATCCCATGCAACAACAGAGCCCTCACGAGTGAGAGCCATGCAGAACCCGACCTTGGATACGACCAAGTCGGCAATGCCCGCGAGGCTGGGCACCACAGTGAGCTGGCCGCGCGCGAGCTTGGCCACAGCGCCGTCAGCGCCAAGCGTCAGGAACGTGCCGTCTTCATAATAAATAACCTTGGAGGCGACAGCCTTAACGCGGCGGCATTGCTCAAGGGTGTGATGGATGCCCGCCGAGTTTGCCGAGCGGTCAAACTGGAGGGTGTAAATGCAAGAGTTGGTCGTAAGGGCAACCTCAGCCATGGAGCCATAGTTGTGCTCGTACACGGCAAATGAGCCAAAGCGCTCCGAGGAGCCGAGAACAAGGTCAGGCTGGGCGCTCTCGTCACCACTGAGCCAGGTAACGAGGCCAACCGACTCGACCAGCGCGTAGACACGGTTCTTGATGCTTTGGATGCAATAAATAGGGTGCTCAAATGCAAGAGGCGTCAGCGTCAAGTTCCGCTTGTCGTCAAACACGACCCGCAGGACAGTGCCCTCGGCGGTCAAGGCGAACGAGGCAGTGAGCTGGGTGATGCGCGTATTTTGGGGGCACTCGAGGATCTTGAGGGAACCTTCTGAGCCAACCTGAGCAACCTGGTGGTCGCTTGTCAACACCAAATCAGGGGCAGCCCACGAGTTTATGGGGCCCACAGCCTGCAGTGCTTTGAACGGCGACTGGTATGTCTTGTTGGCGTGGTGACCGAGAGACATGTGCAGAATATCATTCTCCACCTTGTTGAGGGGCTTGAGCGCACGGTGCTCGAGATCGGCGCCCTTGGCAAGGTTGGCGCTTACAATGGTGCGAGCGCAGGCGCGCCTCAGGTAGCGCGAGAAACCGCTGCCCTCGACAGTCACCGCGTCGCCAAAGTCTTGAGCATAGAGCGCATCCCAGTCTTGGTACATCTCGACCAAGCTGCGCGTCCAAGTGCTTGCGCCGGCAAAGGCGCCTAGTGAGCGGAGCGACATCTGGGGGAAGATGGAGCTCAAAAAGAGCTCGGGCGGCAGATCAAGCAGCGCCATATCATACTCATCCTCCTCCTCGCTCTCGCTTTCGCTCAAATAGTTGTTGAATGCGGGCCGGTGCTCAAACCGGTGCTCGAGGGTCAAGGTCTTTGGTGGGGTGCGCCCGAGCTCAGCAAAGTCGCTGTACGAATTGAATGCAGTTGTCGAGTACGACGACTCGTTATTGAAAAAGTCCCCAAGCGCAATGTAGCTTTGGACCATGTACTTTGTTTTCTCTTCAAGGAATACGTGGGACTGTCAAAGTAATTATAGTCCATGCACTCCACACAAAAAAAAAGTCCCTAACCCTTGAGGATGCATATTGCTGCAGGGCAATTTTTTCCCTGTGAAATAAAAACACAGAAGCCCAAAATGAATTATCAATCAATATTTATGACAAGTATAAACGCTTTTTGGCAATTTTGTCCAGCATTATCCACAGTATAGACCCCATAATGCAGGCCATCTGCAAACACCGTGTGGCACGCTTTTTCCGGGGCTGCACAACACTGTAAACGGAAAGCGGACTCGAGATGTGGGTGATGGCGGCAAACATTAAATTTGGAAAAAAAGGTGCCATTTCTAGTAACATTTGCGATATTATAACAATAGAAATGTGGCTTGGCGGGTTGCTAGGTTACGCGGCTAAACGAAATGTGGGGTCGCCTAAACCTTGGCTCAAAAAGGACCAGCCGTCGGCCTGACTAGAATTCAAACTCAACAACAAAAAGTAACCGAACAAGTCTCTAAGCAGTTATACGTTGAGAGCGAGTATGATACAGCACTCGGTTGCTGTCATGGGGACCACGGGCCCCGCTTCAGTGCGGACCGCTTCAATGATTTCAAATACGACCACCAGATCTATAACGCGCTGAACACTTCAGTTGGAAATGTTCGCCGAGGAGTATGTGTCGCACCCGCCACGTGCCTAGCAGCGCGCTTGATCCGTCATGCGGGCTATGCAGCGGGGGTGCATTGTGAAATTATGGGTCGGATAGAATATAGATGGTGTTTTTGAGTTGGTGTATAGACAATTATTGGTTGGTATGCGAGATGCTCAAAAGTTTCAGACAAGGGCCCCAACGAGGCGTAAGAGCGCGTGACACCATAGGTGGGGTTGTTCCACGCTGGAGTGTGGCGTGGTGTGATCTCAGCGGAAATGAGGCGAACTTTGGTACAGGGTTTGATGCAGGAACTGGCGCAGGAAGATGAAATGCGTGGAGAAAATTGACAGGGAGCGTGTGCTAACCTTGAAGATTTTAGTTGTTGGTCTTGAACTACAATGACAACGGGTGCTCAACATGTGACGATTCTCCAGAGTACAGGCAATGCCCAAGCTAATTTTTACCAATATCTCTTGGGCACGCCGCGTATGCTGCCCTGTTGTGAACCTCAAATGAATGCAGAGGAGCTCGAGCAGCTCCATGGAAACTGTAGCCTATTCAGAAGAACTAATAAGTGAGAAATCAACACAAATACCAATGTAACACAGATATAAAAGAGTAGTCCTTGAGAAAAACTCCAATAAGCCTGGTTTTGGTGCTCAACTCTCGCTCGCCTTCATTTTTGAGAACTGCCCTAAAAGCCGCATAAACTGAGTATTTTGAGCCTTTGACAGGATCTGAACACAATAAAACGTTTTATGGTCTCCAAAACACAAGTGTTGACAATGGGGAGTGAAAAATTTGTATCTCCATAAAGAGCCACACGACGTGCGTTGTCGGGGCATCAATGCACTTTGTTTCCACAGAGAACTAAATTTGTGCATAGCAACACGGCGTATCTAGCCTCTATCAAGAGTTTTGTCTCGTTAAAAAAGCGGGTTAATATGACAGGGCTGCCGTTCGACTTCTTTTTTGACAAGACGCCTTCCGCCTGCGGTCAAATCGTGGTGAATGAACGGTTCCCCGTCTGATCAACCATAGTTAAGCACCGCAGAGCCGTCACAAGTATTACAGTGGGTGACCATGTGAGAACGGGCGGTACCGCAGGTTTCTTTTTGCCAATTTTTAAAATGCAAAAGAGTGGGTCTCTTGTTTTTTTAGATGTGGATCGCTTTTTGAGTGGGAGGCTGCTGACAGCTATGCAAGAGCAGTCATCTATCTTTAGACGCTGTGATAGCTCTGCAAAATAGTGTGTTTGCCTTTTGAGTTGATCATCTGTCGGGTGCCAGTTCGGGGTAAAATATCCATATTGGACTAGAGCAGGGTAGATAGTTTTCGATATTTGGGCCGGAATGTGCAATATGTAGGTATTCTGGTCAAATATAGGTACAAATAGCTTGAAGTAGCGTTGGACTCTCTGTGAGAGCGAGAATCCTCTAACGGCTCACAAGACGCTTGATCCGTCCATAATTCATAGAAAGAGACTTCAGAAAGTGTCTAAAATATAATCGGGTCTGCCCCCAAAATTCTAGTTCCCGTTGAACCTGTGATTAGTATGGAAGATGTGGTCCGGGCCATTCCACCGCTAAGGGCTGTTGCGAACGTCTCGCAGACCGCATTTGATGTTAATTCGCCTCAAGTAGCCCAGCGACTCGAGGCATTGTACAATAGCCTTGAGGCCTTGCCATCAGACGAGAAGCTTCTGCCTCCACAGGTTGCAAACTACGTCAACGCACCCATTTTTAGCTTGTTGCAAAAGGACGAATTGTCGGATCGTCAGTCAGAGTATGTTTTGCGGATTTTGGGCTTTTTGTTTCGGTATCCTTGGTCTCAAACGCTCACATTAGAGCAGGCCCAGCAGTACATCTCTGTGTGCGTCTACATCGTCACCCCAATGAGTCCAGGCAAAGATGCAGAAGAGGGATTTCAAAAATCATCGATTGAGGTCAGGACGGCAGGGTTCAACTGCCTTGCCGACATTGTAGCCGCTGCTGCCGCTCGCCAAATAGCTGCCCAGCTTGCCTCGCCTCAGACTCAGGCCTTGGTGGTGTTTGCTCTTAATGGTATCAAATTGGGACAGCGTGCAGAGGATCAATTGGCTGCGTTACGGTTCTTGAATGAGCTGCTCAAACATGTCGTGATTGATCCCAAGCCCATATTGCCCAATACTGCCTCTGTTCTCAACAACTTTATCTCAAACAAGTATGGCTTTAAGCACTCGCAGCCCCGTGTGGACGCTACACGTACTCTCAGCCTCCTTTTGGTGACCTCCTTCACGGCGACTGGTGAGGCCCAGTGGGTGCAAAACGCAGCAGTTCAGATCGACAAGATCTTGCAAAACTTGTTCAAAGAAGCTCAAAAGGATACTGGACCGCTAAGTGCTTCCATTGTCGAGCTCGCACAGTCGCTGGTGGCCAAGTGCTGGGAGCCCCTCAAGCTTTGCCAATCCACGCTACTAGACATTATCTTCCTAAGTTCAGCCCCGCAAGCTTTGGGCAGAGATCTTCAGCTTGGCAGTGAGGTGTCTGCGAGCGTTGACTCAAAGATGTTGGAGTACTTGGATCGGCTGCCCCAGACTTTGACTTCCCAGGACGACCGGGCGTCGCTGGCTCAATTGAGCGCTCTACAGACCTACATTGAGCTGAATCCATCAAAACTATTTATTGAGGCGCTGGTTGCCAAGGTTCAAGAGGCCATGCCGCCTGTCTCGCAATCGGCCAAGAACTTTTCCAACGATTCCCCCGACTCTCGCACAGTTGTCAAGCTACTGGAGAGCTCAGACAACACCAACCAACATTCACTGACTTTGGGTCATTTCAAGGTGGAGACTGGTGTGCAGCACAGCATCCAGGAGGCTCTCTGCCGGGTGCTTCACCAGGTTGGAGGCACGCAGTATGCTGAGCTGGTTCTCGAGGAGCTGCTGCAGCAGGTGAGTGACAGCCAAGGGCTGGCTCAGTTGCAACCGCTCTGGATAGCCACTACAATCCTGGGGTCTCGAAGTTTGGCGGTGGCCGAAGGCTACCTCGACCACGCGTTTGCCACAATCAGCGGCTTGACTGTGGGCGCCGAGGCACTGGTGTCACCAAGCGTTGTTGCGCTCAACACTTATTTACTTGGCGAGCTGGCACTTATCCCTGAGATCAACTTCCAGCAGCTGCTGGTGGACGGTCTGTTCCCCGTTGTGGACCTGCTTGGCTCTGACAACTCACTGGTGATTGCAGAGGCAAAGACAGCACTACAAAAAATTGCTGTTGGCTGTGACTATGATGGGGTAGTGGACCTGATCCTTGAAAACAAGGACTATGTGCTGGACGGTATCTCAACCAACCTCAATACCCTCAACTTGAGGCCTGCAACCTTGACCATGTTAACTGTGCTGATCCAGGTTGCGGGCAAGGATATTGTGGTTTACCTTGAGGATGTGATCACGTCGCTCTTCATTATTCTTGACAAGTACCACGGCTACACACGGCTCGTGGACGGCGTTTTCAGCGTGTTCGGGGCGGTGATCGAGACTATTGGTGCGCATCCTTTGGAAATTGAGCCCGAGAAGCCGCGCGCTACCATCACAACTCTTGACGAGCTTAGAGCTGAGCTTGCCAAAGTGCCCGAGGTGGACGCAGACCTCAAGGAGAGCGCAGAGACCGCACAACTCGAGGACCTTGAGGAGCTGGAAGCTCCCAATAGTGACGACGAAAGCGAAAAAGATGATTTTGAGCCTCCAATGGCTGACCAGGAGGTGTGGACTTCGCCCTACGACAAGGCGACCTACACGATCGTCAAAAGCGTGTTTGACCGGTGCAACATATTTTTGACACATAAGAGCGCGCGCCTCCAAGCCCGGATCCTTCATGTTGTTGCCGCGAGTGTTCCGATCTTGGCTACAAGCACCGATTTGTGGCTGCCCAAGGTGCACGAGATTTGGCCGGTTGTAAGGGCACGCGTACTCGAGGGCGAAATTTTCGTGCAGGAAGAAGCATTCAGGGTAGCTGCAGCGCTTAGCGAGGCCTCTGGCGAGTTTATGTCGCGCAGGGTCGAAGAGCTTTGGACCGATCTAGCAAAGTCGCGGCCCTCCAACTTTTACCAGCGGCCCTACCCGGGGCACTCGCACGAGGCGCGGTTTATTGCGAGTTTGTGCACGTCGTTAGCCACTATCCTGGCTCATACAAGGCTGGATTTCGAGACGGTGGATAGCGTTCTGTGGACGTTGCGGCCGTGCCTCTTGGGCTCCCAGGTCACCAGCCTTGGCGGCCAGACTGGGCCTGCGGAAGCTCTGCGCCACTCGCTGCAAAGGGTAAACGCCGATAATGTATGGCTATGTCTAGAATCTATAGAGAAAAATTAAGTGTAAAGTTTATGCATTCTTCTTGAGGCGGCGGTAGCGGCGGTACTCGGGCTGCCACATCTGCGAGACAACCCAAATGTAGCACTCATCCCAGGTGTCGGGGATCTCGACCATGTCCTCGGCCCAGGGGCTGACCTCGTCCTCAACGCGGGCCACACCTTCTTGGCGGGCGCGCAGCACGACGGAGGTGGCGATGCGGGCAGAGATATCGGTGATATCGGAGATATCGGGCAGCAAGGGAGCAGTGGGGTCGTTGAGCACGGGACTGAGGGCAGCCAGCTGGTCAACAGCGGCCGAGATCATGCCCTTGGTGATGCGGTCGGCGCGGGAGAGCACGGCACCGAGGCCAATACCAGGGAAGATGAGGCAGTTGTTGTTCTCCGAGATACGGCGGCCATCAACGGGGTCAAAGGGCGAGCCCGTAGCAACAAACACCTTGCCGTCAGTCCACTCAATGAGGTCCTTGGGGGTGGCCTCGTGCAAGCGAGTGGGGTTCGACAGGGGCAAAATGACGGGGCGCTCGACATGCGAGGCCATTTCCTGAACGATTTCCTTGGTGAAGGCGCCGGGCTGGGTCGAGCAACCGATCAAAATGTGGGGCTTGATGTGGGCAACCATCTCGTGCAAGTTGGTGGTGTCGAGGCCCTTGTAATCGGCGGCATCCTTGGCAAACAGGGCCTGGGTCGAGCTGACCTGCTCCTCACCGAGGGCGTTGGTGATAAGACCAAAGCGGTCCATCATGTAGATGCGCGAGCGAGCGTCCTTCTCGTCGACGTGGTTGGTCAACATATTGTCCACGAGCTGGTTGGCAATACCGCAACCGGCCGAGCCAGCGCCGTAAATCAGGATGTTGGACTCCTGCAAGTGGGTGTCGTTGGCGTGCAAAGCACCCTTGATGGCACTAAGGGTAACAGCACCGGTACCCTGGATGTCGTCGTTGAACACAGCGTACTTGTCCTTGTAGCGGTCGAGCAGCTTGTAGGCATTGGCAGTACCAAAGTCCTCAAAGTGGATGACCGCTTTGGGGAACCGGTTGGCCACAGCCTTCATGAACTTGTCGACAAACTCGTCGTAGCGGGGGCCAGACACGCGCTTGTGGCGGTTACCCATGTACAGGGGCTTTTCCAGCAGGCTCTGGTTGTTGGTACCGGCGTCCAAAACAATCGCAATACCACGGTTGGGGTGCACACCAGCGCACACGGTCATGAGCGCCAGCTTGGAGGTAGAGATACCAATACCTCCCACACCTTGGTCACCAATACCCAAAATGCCTTCACCATCGGTAACAACAATGTAGTCAACATCCTCAGCATCACCAAAGTGCTCGAGGCGGCGGTCAATGTCATCGGGGTAGTTGATGTTGAGGAAGCACCCTTCAGGCTTGCGGAAAAGCTCAGAGTAATTGGCGATGGCGTCGCCCTGGGTAGGAGTGTAAATAACGCGCATCATTTGCTTGAGGTGCGACCTAATCAACGCATAGTAAAGAGTCTCGTTTTGGACCTTCATCGAGGCGCAGAACGAGTTTTTGAGCAAATCGGTGGGGTACATCATGTATTGATTGTAGGCGCGATCGACCTGGGCCTCGAGTGTGTTGACGTACTGGGGCAACAGACCGTTCAAATTGAAAATACGGCGCTCCTCACCACTGAATGCAGAGCCCTTGTTGAGCATGGCGTTGTTTAAAAGCTCGCGTCCCTCGCAGGGAACATCGATAAAGGGTTCTCGAGTAAGACGAGTGAGTCGAGCGAAACGAACAGCTGATGACCGCATATTTGACAAGACAAAAAAGTAGAGAAAGTTGCTAGGTTGTGTTGATTATTGTAATATGAGTCAGGGTTAGGGGTGGGATATTTCGTGCGTGCAAATAGGAGGGGCAGCATGCAATCTGGCGCGGTTGAGCATAGGCGCCAACTGATATTTGCAGCTCGCAAATGACGTTTATAGCGTTAAGGCAAAACCCAAAAACCAGAAATTGTACAAATATTCAAATACTTTAGCCTACTATACATGTTTTCCAGCTGCTACCAGATTTCTGATAGTCGAGCTCATGCAGGAACTGGGGCACCGCCGATTTCGCTTACCGGCGAAATTCGGCGAGTTAATCCGACTCGACCTCCTTTTTCACGCGCTTTGCTTTTGACACGGATGACTTGGCCTTGGCTCGCTTTTTGGGTGCAATGGTTTCAGTTTCCCCAGCTTTGCCAGGAGCGTCTGCCGCCCCCGCGTCGTCAGTCTTTACCATGATCTGCACATCGGGAACAAAGCAACTTGTGCGGCCTCCAACCTTCAGAAATTCAAACTTTTGGCCCCACGGCAAAACCTGAGGGTCATTCTTACGCCGCTTGCCCCAGCGATGCAGCATCAGCCAGTTTTCGGGGAACGCTGCAGTGTTGCCCTGCGTCTCGACGGCAACGGTGCAGACGTGCATAACTTGAGCGTAAAGCTCCTTAAGCTGAAGCTCGCTCAGAGTGTGACAATATTGCTCAGGATGGACTTTGGCTTGGTACAAAATCTCGTCTCCCATCCAGTTGCCAATCCCCGAAAACACCGCCTGATCCAATAGGTACGCCTTGACTGGGACCTTGCGTTTGCAGGTAGCCAAAACAAATTCTTCTTCAGTAAGGGGTTGCTGGCTGAAATCACGCCCCAACTTTTTAATTGGCTCGAGGCCGTTGATGTCGAGCGTGTCAAACAGACGGCACCTTCCCAACCGGCGAGGGTCGCTAAACGCGATTTGACGGCCATTCTCAAGCCCCAAAATAAACTTTGTAAATTTGGGTGGCCATGTTTCACTCGTGTGATCTTCGCGGATCACGGGGCCAGTGGGCTTTTCGGCCATTGTAGCCATCAGGTCCTTTTGCTTCTTATCACCTGCGTTTTCCATAGCAATAAAGTGGGTGTAGACATCCTTTACATGGATCCATCCGGTCATTCCAAAGTGAAGTAATACCTTTTGGGCATTGTTGACCTCAAACCAAAAGTATTTGCCGTTGCGGCCTACTCCCGTGACCTTGGAGTTCTCGAGGGCTTCGCGGAAGACAGTGTTGGTGAGGGGCTTGACAAAAAGCAATTCATCAACGCCAGCCTCTACAGTCTTGATTGTTTGATTGAGCAAAAATTGCCGAAGCAGTTGTGTGGCATGCGCCACTTCCCCGAGTTCAGGCATAATAGTCTAGGTAGCTAGCTCCTTTGGGCTCGGGCCTAGTTCAAACTTAGTAACGGGTGATCCATGGGATGCGGCCGTTCTATATTAGCATTCAGGCGCGGTTCCTGTGCATTTTAACCACAATGCTAATAGTTTCGGTGGTTACTCTGTGCGGAGTCTCGAGCGCGCTCACATCAAACATCCTTTTGAGCATGAAACGCGATACCTTGGACATCACCACAACCGCCAATTTGAACGAGGTAGAGACGGCAATAATGGCCACTTTTACGGAACTCTTATATTTATCGCTACTCAGTAGCATCCAGCTCCGGTTCGCCGACTCGTCAGTCACCTCCAGCCAAATTTACAAGCAGATCATGGCGTCGCATTATGTGTCTGCTACGAGCAATTCTGTGCGCGTCTACACAACAAATCACACTCTTTTGGACACGGTTGGTATCTATTACCCATTTGACGATACTCTTGACAATCTGATACCCAGCCTGTGCCCGCTGGAGACCTCATCTCCGCAAAACGTCCTGAGTGATATTGCCATCTATGGCACGAGCGTGCAGGGTCCATACCCCATGACCAACGAGTCAGGGACGTGGTATGTTATGAGCTTTACTATTCCGGTGCTCAACTCCACCCAAATAGAGACGCTTCTGGTCACCCCAGGCGATGTGCGTGATTCGTCGGCACAGGTCATTGGCTATGCTACAACGATCGTCAACACCGCTTTTTGGTTGATTGATGCCGTGGACACCTCTGTATTCACTGCAATTGGCCGGGTCAATGGAAATGGGACGGTGGCAACCCTGCAAATGCCGATGCACAACCTGAGCTCGACCGCGCGCCGTGCGTTCAAGTGGGACGAGACGGTGGTTCTAGGGAGTACAAAGGGGCAACAAAACTTATCGTGGGTGCCTGGAATTGTTGTTACCGCCCGCGTGGAGGCCGAGGCCTTCAGCAATTTTGTGGTTATTTCCAATGAGGTCAAGAGCTTTATTTCCGGCCTCGAGAACTCGCTCCGCCACGCCTTGATTATCTGCGCCTGCCTAACGATTGTGATAGGGTTTGTTGTGCTTGCCTTTGTGGCCAGGGCCCGCACGCGCCACCTCGTAAACCTCATCAAGAGCACCGGCCAGCGCAAGCGACTTCTGGACGAGAGCCGGCAGTACGGGCGCGACGCCGACTCAAGCCCACAAACTCTGCTTGCCAGCAATGAAAACGAGAACTCCAGCAAAGAAAAAGTCGTCGACCCCGAAAAGGCCTGGACCCCGCACTATGTACCTCTTTTCCGGTTTGGGCTCCTCCGAGTCAAGGACGAGGCGCTCGATATGTCGATGCGCATTGACAGTATCTTTGAGGCGCTCATCAAACGGTACAAAGTGCTTGAAGAGCATGTCGAGGCGCGCCAGACCCAGATCGCAGAGGCCAAACGCGTTGCCGACGACGCAAATGCCGCCAAGACCCACTTTTTGGCCCGCGTCACTCATGAGCTGCGCACCCCTCTCAACGGAATTTTGGGCACCGCAAGTTTGTGTATGGACGAAACAGACATCCAGCAGATCCGCACAAGCCTCAAAACTATCTACAAGTGCGGTGAGCTGCTGCTGCACCTGCTCACCGATCTGCTGAGTTTTAGCCAAAGCGAGAGCGAGAGTACTACTTTGGACGAGCAAGAGTTTATGATACAGGATGTTACGGCCCAGATCTTGGCTATTTTCCGCGAGCAAACCGCAAAGGGCAATGTAAAGCTCGACCTCCACGTCGACCCCGAGAGCAGGAACGCAATTGTTTATGGTGACCTCAACCGCATTTTGCAGGTGGTCTTTAATTTGCTGAGCAACAGCCTCAAGTTCACGCCCGATGGTGGCCACGTCAAATTCACCGTGCGGTGCGACCCCATTGACCACGGCACGCGCCGCATGGTCACGTTTGTGGTGGCCGATAATGGTCCCGGTATTGCCGAGCACCTGCAGAGCCGCGTCTTTGAAGCGTTTGTGCAGGGCGACATTCACTCGAAAAAGGTCCGCAAGGCCGGCGTTGGCCTCGGTCTAAGTATCTGCAAGCAGCTTGCCGAGCGCATGCACGGCACAATCAGCCTCAAGTCCGAGCTTGGCAAAGGCGCCGAGTTCACATTTAGGCTGCCCCTTCGGTACATTGGTAACCAAAGGTACAGCTCTACCTTTAATGCGGCCGGTGCAGATGCCGGTATGTACCCCGAGTATGAGAACTACAACACGAGCACCGTGCTGCGGCGTGCTGAGGCCGAGGTGGGCGTATCACGCAAGCTCAGCTCAAACACAACTTATACCATGGCTCAGAGCACGTCAAGCGATAATGTGGAGCGCGCTTCAAGCTCCTCGAGCTCAGACCGCGGCTCGCTGTCACGGCCGGTCATGAGCCGCAGCATCTCAATGGAGGGCGTGCCCGTCAACCCGTCGCTGCGTGTACTTGTAGCAGACGACAATAAGGTCAACCAGGAGGTGATGACGCGTATGTTGAACCTTGAAGGGCTCAAGAGCATCGAGGTGGCCGACGACGGTGTGGACGCGATTGAAAAGTGCAAGGCCAGCGCCGAGCGCGGCGAGCTATTTGACATTATTTTTATGGACGTACAGATGCCGCGCTGCGACGGGCGCAAGGCTACGCATGAGCTCAGGGCCCTGGGGTTCACACTGCCGGTGGTGGCTGTGTCGGCGTTTGCCAATGACGAAAACGTCGAGGCGTGCCTAAATGCTGGCATGAACCTATTTTTGGGCAAACCTCTTAAACGGCCCTCGCTGCACCGCCTTCTCCAGGGGCTTCAGGATCTCAGCACTCTGAGTATGATGCCTGCCGTGAGCGACACCCACAGCAGCCGCAGCGAACAAAGGAGCGAGAGCCGCACCAGTGTCGCCACCAGTGCCGCAGCAAGCGCGAGTGCCAGCGCAAGTGCAAGCCGTAGCCCCAGCCGCAGCGCGAGCCGAAGCGGGAGTCGCAGCGCGAGCCGCAGTGCCAGCCGCAGTGCAAGCCGGAGCCGAAGCGACCTTCGCAGCGACAGCCGCAGCGACTTGAAAAGCGACAATCGCAGTGATAATTACAGCGACAACAGAAGCACCACTGCAACCCCCTAAACTATTTATAGAGCATTTAATTTCAAAGCATTTTGACCGATGTGGGCTGATCTCCGCCCTGACCCCGCGGATCGGATGGTTGCTGCAGGGTTGAATCAAATTAGTCACTGACAGCTGCGACTTTTTTCATTGCTACGTGAAGCCCATTGTCATGCTCGTGCCACTCCCCGACCCGCGGGACTATGATGTCTCGCGCAAAACAGGTTTTTTGCCCGAGGATCTGCCGCTGGAGTCGCTGCCAGCCTACTTTTCATCCTGGGATCAGATCGCCCGTGAACTGCCGCATCTGCTGCTCACGAAGCGCCTTCGCCAAGTTGTGGACCGCATGCCGCTCCTAGATGCCCACAAACTCGAGGGCGAGCCTCAATGGCAGCGCGCGGTCTCAGTTTTGGGGTTTATTGCTCATGCCTATGTGTGGAGCCCAAGCAAGGCTATTGATCACCTGCCTAGCCAAATTGCCACACCATTACTGATTGTAAATGAGCACTATGGGCTTCCGCCCCTCAGTACGTTTGCTGGTCTCTGCCTGTGGAACTTTCGCCAGCTGTTTGACGCAGAGGCCGAGATGCAACAGAGCTCGGAGGACCCCACAGCATCGCCCACACAATCCTCCAAGGGCCAACAAGCACCGGCAGAGAGCTCCATACCCCAACAAGCCAATTGGCTTGACGCAATTGCCAGCATCACAACCTTTACCGGCGGTATGGACGAGTCATGGTTTTATCTTGTGAGTGTGGCCATTGAGCGCCAAGGCGCGCCGTTTATTGGCTATGGACTCGATGCAATTGCTGCCTTGCGCGCCAACGACCCCAAATTGGTGCTGGACAACCTCGAGAAAATGGCTGAGACCATCGACCGTACAGCGGCGCTGCTCACTCGCATGTACGAATTTTGCGACCCTCACTACTTTTACTTTAGGCTGCGGCCGTTTCTTGCCGGTTGGTCAAATATGGCCTCAGCTGGGCTGCCCCACGGCGTGCGGTACGGAGACGAGACCGAGTACCGCCAGTACTCTGGAGGCTCCAACGGCCAGAGCTCGCTCGTTCAAGTGTTTGACATTTTGCTGAATGTTGAGCACTACCCCACTGGCGAACGCCAGCCGCCTCGCATGCCCGGCAGCGTGGCGTCCAAGGAGGCCCAGGGCATCAAGCCGCCCAGCTCGGTGCCCTTCCTCAAATCGATGCGCGAGTACATGCCGCGCAAGCACCGTGAGTTTCTGGAGCACCTCGAGAGCGTTGCTGAGATCCGTGACTATGTGTTTGAGCAGCGCGAGGCGCACCCCGAGCTTGTCACCGCATACGACGCCTGCCTGGCCACTCTCAAGGGCCTCAGGTCAAAGCACATCCAGGTCGTGACGAGGTATATTGTCATGAAGGCCAAGGATGCTGGCCCCCAAAGTGGCCCCAAGAACGGGCTGGCGAAGAACGACGGCACCGTAGGCACCGGCGGCACAGTGCTGATCCCGTTCCTCAAGCAGGCTCGCGACGAGGTGGGTGATGCCAGTGCCGGCGACTGGGGCCGCCGTCTGCTGACGACGATGGAAAAAGAGGAGCAAGAAGCGCCAATTAAGCCAAAGGGCATGAACTGGTCGTAAAATATTTATTTATGAGAGATGTGTATGAGGATGTGTATGAGATGTGTAAAAGATGAATGTACAGAATAAATACGCAAGCTAGGTAGCAGAATTTGGGCCACCTAGAGCAAAAACTCGCCGCGCTCGACCTTACCCCGCAACTCAAGCACCGCATGGCGCTGGGCCTCGGGGAGCATCTCGATTTGCTCGGGCGAAAACGCCATGACCTGCATGATCATTTGTCGCTGGTTGTCGTCGACCGGTTTGGGATCGGGGGTCGCGCTAGGGGCAGGGCTTGCCGAGGGTGCTGCCGAAGGTGCTGAAGGCGCTGGCGACGGTTCCTTGGCTGGCTTGGGCTGCGCAGCCTTAGGCTTGGGTTCAGCCTTGAGTTCAGGCTTTACTTCGGGCTCTGGAGTTTCCGAAGGCTCCTCCGTTTGAATTAGTTTGTCGGCAGCACGCGTAGTAATTTTGCCAGAGTCAATCATGGTCTGTACAAGAGCATAAGCCAGCTGGCCGTTAGACTCGAGCAGCTGGTTGGCCTCGGCAGGATGCAGCCGAGCAAACACCTTAAAGTCGGCCAAAAACCCTGTCTTGTCCTGCTGAGACATGGAGCTAACCAAATTCGCGATTTGTTGGCGCGGGTTCTCGGGCTCGTTTGACGCCTGGTGACCGCCGCTGTGGCCGCCTCCATGGCCGCCCTTGGGTCCATTATCATCACTCAAGTCCACCTTGAGCTTTTGGTTGCCCACTTGGTAGTTGTTGAGGTTGCGAACAGCGCTGGCAGCCGACTCCTTGTCGAGGTATTCGACGAATGCAAACCCTTTGGACTTGCCCGAGTCCTTGTCAAACATGAGCCTGATGGCCGACACGGGGCCGACCGAGCGCATCACTTCGCCAACCTGCTCTTCAGTGTAGTCGTAGGGAATGCGTCCGACGTAGACTGTCCTTGACATGACGTGAGATGGGGGTGAGGGAGGTCGATGTAGGTGATGTAGGTGGAGTCTAGATTTTCACACCCACAGAACATGTAGATGAATTTTTTTTGGAGAACTGATACTCTGCCCCCACAACGTCCTTGCCGCACTCGGAACCCAGTAGGGCCCAGTAGGAGGCACAGGAACCAAGCAGCTCCTCCTTGCCCCACACGCCACCACGCAGACTCGCTAGCATAGAAACATAACTAAACTTATTTAGGAGAGATCATGTTCTCAGGGCGGACCCACTGGTCAAACTCCTCCGAGGTCAAGGCGTTGAGCTCGAGAGCAGATTCCTTGAGGGTGATACCCTTTTTGTGGGCGTTCTTGGCGACCTTGGAGGCCATATCGTAACCGATCTTGGGGTTGAGAGCGGTAACAAGCATGAGCGACTTGTTCATGAGGTCGGCAATGCGCTCGCGGTCGGCAACAATGCCCTCGAGGCAGTGGATGCGGAACGAGATGCTGGCGTCACCAAGCAGACGGATGCTGCTGAGCAGGTTCTGGATCATGACGGGCTTGAACACGTTGAGCTCAAACTGACCAGAAGCTCCGGCAAAAGTGATGGCGGCGTGGTTACCAAAGACCTGAGTGCAGACCATGGTCAAGGCCTCGTTCTGGGTGGGGTTGACCTTGCCGGGCATAATACTGGATCCGGGCTCGTTCTCAGGCAGCTTAAGCTCACCATAGCCGCAGCGGGGACCACTGCCAAGGTAACGGATATCGTTGGCAATCTTGTAGAGCGAAACGGCCAAGGTGTTGAGGGCGCCAGAAGCCTCGACAATAGCGTCGTGGGCAGCAAGAGCCTCAAACTTGTTGGGGGCAGTGTGGAACTCGAGGCCGGTAATCTTGGAGACCTGCTCGGCCACGGCCTTGTCAAAGCCGGGCTTGGTGTTGAGACCAGTACCGACGGCAGTACCACCCTGGGCCAAGAAGCGGAGACGGGGCAGCGACTCCTCGACGCGAGCAATACCGTTGGCGAGCTGAGCACTGTAACCACTAAACTCCTGGCCAAGAGTCAAGGGGGTAGCGTCCTGCAAGTGAGTACGACCAATCTTGATGATGTCGCTAAACTCCTCAACCTTGGCGTCCATGGCGGCCTTGAGGTCACGCAGAGCAGGCAGCAGCGAGTTGGTGATCTCGGTGACGGCAGCAATGTGCATCACAGTAGGGAAAGTGTCGTTGGAGCTGGCGCTCATGTTGACGTGGTCGTTGGGGTGCACAGGCTTCTTAGAGCCAAGCTCACCGCCAAGCAACTCGATGGCACGGTTAGAAATGACCTCGTTGGCGTTCATGTTGCTCTGGGTACCAGAACCAGTCTGGAAGACAACAAGGGGGAACTGCGAGGTGAGCTTGCCGTCAATAACTTCCTGGGCAGCCTCCTGGATAGCGCCAGCGATCTTGGAGTCGAGGCCATAAGTCTCGTTGATGGTGGCAGTAGCCTTCTTCAAAACACCAAAAGCCTTGATCAAGGGCTCGGGCAGCCTCTCGCGAGGGCCACCAATCTTGAAGTTCTGCAGCGAACGCTGGGTCTGGGCACCCCAGTAAACATCGTCAGCCACCTCAATGGGGCCAAAGGCATCAGTCTCAGTTCTCATCAAAACACGTGCGCGGGAGAAGGTACGGGCAAGGGAACGATTCAGCATATTTCCAATATTTCGCGATGAAATTGGGAGTTTGTGGGGGGTTATATAAGATCGAGGGTTAGGGGCGCGTCTCGCAACGGTGATTGGCTGCCAATGTGGGCCGGGTGGGTGTCGCTGAAGACTAGCCGGTTTTGGGCTAGCTGGCCTTGGCTTAGACACGGAGCTCTGGACCCACAGCCGACGTCGGACCGACAGCTAGGGTAAGTTGGCCGACATGTGACCTAGTTTCCCCCGAATAGCCTGACTAAAATCCGACACTGGCGAGAGCCAATTTGGCCACTGTTTTGCCACATTCATCGCCACCGGCGCCACCCTCGTCGAACCACTAAGCGTCAAGCGAAATCACACCAAAACTCCATCTACAAAATGTCAAAGATTGTGTTCCCCAGAGCGCTGAAAGAGCTGCGCATCCACTTTTGCCAACAAGGTAGTGAGTCTGCCGCTATCCGCAGCTTTGTGCAAAAGTCTTACCCTGCGCTCAAGGACGCAAACAAGAACACACCCATCCTCATCCGTGAGGCTCTGGGCATTAAGCCTGTTGCATACGCCCGTTTTGACAAGGGGCGTGAGGTCAAGGCTGATCTTACCGGCGACGTCGAGTCTGTGCTTAAGGACCTTGTTTCCAAGGGTCTTTAAACAGTAAAAGGCGGTGCATTGCGCTTGCGCGGCGTGCGCGAGTGTGTATAATATATAAAAATCCCCGAGAGGAGCTAACTTAAAGTTAAGGAGGTGCTAATAAAACTCACCGGCACATACTGGAGGTGGCGTGAGGGGGACAAGGTCGAAAGTGGCGTGCACGACAAGCATACACAGCTGCAAGGGGTGCATGCCCCACACACCAGCATTCACGCAGAAGCGACCGAAACTCAATATTGGGGCTCTGGCAATCAGACTTAATCTAGATAGCTGCACTTTCAGCGCCCTCCAAACATCTCAATCCAGGCTGGGTGCTCGCTGGCTGCCAGGCCGACCCCATTTGCACGTGACGCAATATTAAGTCAGCCTACCGACCGGACCCAGCCCATCGCAATCCGCATGTATTCACCCCAGTCTGAACCCCAACGCCGCCGGGCGTCCAGCATATTGGGACATTTGCGCAACGAAACACAGCAAGAGCAAAGCGACAAGGCCGTCAGTGAATACACAAACGCGTCGTGGGTCAACATGAAGGGGGCTTGGCTGATACACATTTTGGCTATTCTTGGCATTCTAATTGTGCTAAATTCCGGCAGCGTCCTCTCCCCTGAGTGGTGCTGGACCCTCACTAACCTCACCTACGTGCTTGGCTGCTCAATTATCTTTCACTACGTTACCGGTGTTCCGTTTGACTTTAATGTCAATGCCAGTGGCGTTCTCGATGATTTGACCTTGTGGGAGCAAATAGATGGTGGAGACCAGTACACCCCAACCAAAAAGTTCCTGTTGGGGGTGCCAATCTGCCTGTTTTTGATCTCAACGCACTTTAGCCACTATGACCTCCTTATGTTTGTGGTGAACTTCACCGCGTGCCTGATTGCCGTTGTTCCTAAGCTCCCCTTGAGCCACCGGCTACGTATCCTTGTTAACGAGGAGGGCACTTCGGCTAACCCCTCATTCACGCATCTTCCCATCGAGCCCACCGACGAGCCCGACAAGCGTTCATAGTGCATTATAGATTATTGATTGGCGATTGTTTTTCTAGCAGCTCTATTTTTAAATGCCATTTCTTGGCAAACCTTTTGGTCTTTCCCGAGAATCACCCCGCCTTGCTGTGGCTACCTGTCATGCGTAAACTAGGGCAAAGGATCATGTGGTTCAGGGCCAATGAATTTCCTGCAACAAAACCAAAATTCTTCAACTATTCGCCAAAGACTGGGCCTCAAAGGTGCGTCAAATTCTCAAATTCTGACTCGGAGGCGCTCGAGCTTGCATACCGCACTAGCAAGCCTACTCAGCGTGTTTTGGACGATGGCCTATTCACAGTAGACCTCAAATCCCAGTTGATGGGGCCTACATATTGGGATGGGCCCCAGTACAAAGTTATTCGCGGTACGTGGTTCAAGCAAGCTTCAATGCAGCCGGTCGACGAGTCCCTGGCCAACAAGCTTGAGAGTATGTGGCACAGATTGAGTGCCAACCATGAGGGCGAGTCTGATGCTCAATTCGAGGAGCAAAAGGTTTACTTTCGCATCAAAAACGGAGTGGTTACCGCCACTATGGACGAGACTTCGATCCTCAACACGATTCGTTCCCTGGGCATGGCAAAGGGTGTGTATGTACGGGGGTGGCACCCACCCCAAACACCAGCTATTATTGAGAATGTCAAAGCAGCTCTACCCAAGACTCTACCCAAGGTTGAGGATCCAGTCGAGGAGCAGCCTCAGCGCCGCGACATCGATCATCTGGTTTTCTGCATTCATGGTGTGGGTCAAAAGCTTGGTTTGCGGCTCGATTTTGTCTCGTTTGTCAAGGATACCGACACGTTCCGCTCTGGATTGCAGCGGGCATTCGAAAATTCGCCCGAGGCTCAAAAGATGGTTGGCAACGAGGAGAACAACAAAATCCAGGTCTTGCCTGTACTCTGGCGTCAAAACTGGGAGCTGGTTGCCGAGAAGCTCAATGAAAAGCTGAGGAATGTCGATGCTGCCGCCGTCTTTTATCGTGACAATATCCTGGCCGACGTGGTCCTTGACTTTTTGGTGTACCAAGACGCCAGATTGCGCAAAGAGATTGAGGACATTTCAATTGAGCTCATAAAGCAGCAGTATACGGAGTTTTGCTCAGACCACCCTGAGTTTGCCGCCAACCCCAAAGTCTCCATTGTTGGCCACTCGTTGGGGTCCGTTATTGCAAACAATATCCTCAGGCGTGAAGATTACCCCTTTGATTTTGAGCCCGAGAACCTGTTTCTGATGGGCAGCCCTGTGGGGATTTTGGACCTGATCACCGGCACCTCCTTTGAAAAAGAGGACTTGCATGCCAAAAATGTGTACAACATTTTGCGACCCTCAGACCCCGTGGCCTCTCGCCTCGAGCCCATGGTTGTAGGTGACATTGTGCGCACAGTTGTGCCCATGCCCCTGAGCCGTAAGGACGACTCGATCATCAATCAGATTGTCGACAGCATTAACTCGGCCGTGGTCTACACAAACAAGCTTGCTAGTGGAGTGAATTCTGCTTGGCAATCTATGACTTCGGCCCTCATCAATGACAAGACCAACGTGAGCGATGTCGACCTCAAGCCAGTGGCCACGGCGAACCTCGAGCGCATCCAGTCCGAGCTGGCACCTTTCAATCGCTACAGTCGCCTTGACTTTAGCATTCCTGAAAACATTGAGATCTCACTCGCCATAGGTCTCGCAGGCCACCTGACCTACCTCGAGAGCCCCGAGGTGGCGGCTTTTGTGCTCAAAGAGCTCTACAAACTTGGTGACCCGAGCAAATCAGTGGTGGTCATGGAGAGAAAAGAATAATTTATGTTGACGACAGTGAGACTGTACCAGCCTAATGTCGTCCAGGAGTCAAGGCTG
>JAKUBN010000031.1:0-85196 GCA_030563245.1 Wickerhamiella azymoides | reverse complement strand
CGATGAACGCGCCCAGCGTGGGGTCCCAGGATCCAATCTCGAGGGGCGAGATCTCGAAAACGGTCGAGTTGGTGCTCACAATGTAGGTGTTGGGCTCACGGCCACAACACACCACGAGGGGGTACGGCATGGCCGCCTCTGTGTACACTGAGCTCGAGCGCATGTCGCTCCAGTTGATGGTGCCGGCGTGTTTGCCGTCAGTGTTGCTGTACAGCTGCCACGACAGCCCGCGCGCATAGATATCGGTCAACGAGATCTTGAACCCGGCCGCCTGCTTGCGCAGGACGTCGCTCACAAGGCTCAGCCAGTAGGACGACAGCCCCAATACGTCCCACCACGTGTACGGATCCAGCATACTATGAGCCAGATTCCACTCGTCCGAAGACCCTTGCAGGCTCGAAATGGTCGGGAACCCGTTCTGGACCACCGAGGTCAGGAGCCAGTTACCGCCGCTGAGGCCGCTGATGTAGGTGCTCGACTGCAGCAACCCGCCCAAATGGTTCTTGCCATCGGCGCCATCGGTGCGCGAGTCGAGAGCAGCAAGCTCGCCAGCGCCAGTGAACATGGCACGGTATCCACCACCCGAGAACGCCAGGGCGATTTTCGGCGTGCCCTGAGCCATAAACGAGTCGACGTCAAAATCCTCTAGGCTCGAGGCCTCGAGCCATGACTCGAGCGCAGGCTTGACGTTGGCGAGACGCGCCGTAACATAGTCTTGTTCGCCACTCGAGAGACCGCTAGCGTTACGGACAAGGGCACCGCTAGGGCACGTTGCCTCCTCGGGAGTGTAGGCAAGGGTCAAAGTTGCCCATGCAAAATAGATCAACTGCATGTTGGTCGCCTGGATATTGGGGTCTTGTTACCTTATACGCGGGCTGCACAGCAAAATCTGCACATGCGCGTACCGAGCCGTTACAAGGATCGGTGACCATCTTGAAGGAAAAACGTGACAAGAGAGTAACCAAGAGCGCGCTAGAATATTCAGGGGCTCGAAAGAGCGAGCAAAAAAAGCTTTGTAGCCACTATCGTACGCGCCATTTCAGTTTTTGGTCCTTAAATGAACAGGGATCGACGATGAAATGCACGCGCTCATGCATGCCATCGCAGTTCCTTACCCTATAAAAGCACCTTTGGCGTACGTACGGCTTTTTCATTAGCTGACAGTGCGTTTCAAGTTTGTTTCAGCTCATGTGCATCTGATACGGAAGCATGTAGGACCCAACCTGCCCACACAAGCTTGCTGCTAGCCGCTGTAATTCCAAGGCACCTTCATAATACCCCATAGCGCCCCACATAGCCTCCCGCAGCGCCCCACACGGAGTCAGCACAAAGTCCCACATAACGCGCTGTTGAGGTTCAACATGAGCTCCACAGCTCCTTTGAGGCCCACATGGTCTCATGAACCATATCACAGGACCCACACACTAGGCCCGGGTTGTCTGGCCCGAGGGTGGGGCCGAGACGTGGATCTGACCCGGCTTAGGTCCAGGCTCCAGCCCAATGCGGGGCCGTGCCAACACCGCCCGGACCATGGCCCCGTAGCACAAGCTTGTCCGCTCAGCTTGTGCGAGGCAGTACTGGCCCTATACTGCCTGGGCATCTATATATGGCTACATACTGAACTACTATGTACTCTCAGCAACCCTTTTGCCCTTGACCTCCCAATCTACCATCCCCAATCCTCAGCTATCTGAGCTAGCTCGATAAGGAAACTAAGCTGACTAACCACGAGTACGTATCATAAGGTTATATGACTGATCACATACTTTTGGTGAATATCAAGAGCGACCAGTCCTCAAACGTCCATAGTTAGGGTACTAGATAAATATAGCGGGGTTTCTCGCCTATGCAAGCTCAATTTCTCCAATTGTGTTGCCCAGTGCGCTTCAAGGAGTACGAGCTTCTCAACCACCGAAATTTATTTAGATACAACCACAAGAGCACTCCTACGGTCGGCTTCAGCCTATGCCAACCAGTGAACAGCACAGATTCCTTCAACGACAAATTTGTTGCAGGGACTGCCCTCTGTAGACCATTTATAGCCGCACATTTATAGCGGAGAGACGCTCTGTTCCTAAATGGTCGGTCGTGTCGAAAACCTATTATTGGAAAGCAGACAAGGCGATTACTGCAACCACGACGTAGAGCTCGACCGTGCACCCTCCTGCGCTTCACCCACTGCTCTCAACACCAAGATGTCATCGCGGAGTCCAAGGTCAACCGTTGGTCGCCCTGCCATTCTATATCAGCATTAGCTCAAGACCCCACCATGGCAATGCCAGAGTGGCCCCACCCTAAATTTAGGATAATTAATTTTTGGCCCACATACCCCCGCTCGATGGTGGCAAAGTTTGCCCATGCTCTGCTACAAAGTTAAGTTACGTGCACCTTGCTTGCTGGATGCTAATTCTACTCTTGAATACGGCCTGGCTCTGCTTTTTTCAGCAGAAGTTCTGCAGCTTTCTCCACAATCTCGCTTCTACAGATCTGCATGTGCACGGATCTGCCTGGCTGGGCGCAATTATCACATGCATAATATCTGCACCTGTCTCCGATAAAATTGAGGCCGTCTGTAGCCAGCCTCTCAACCTTGTTCAGAAAAGGCTGGCTTTCTTCTGGAAATAGCAATATTTAAGACTTGCGTTGCAGTTATGACGCCCGTTGCTGCAGGCCAGCCGCTCAGACGAAATCGGCAGCTTACCAGCCCCCTCGTCAAATGTGGCTGAACATGCACGTCATGCATGCGCATGCAGATATATATAATACCTTCCACGCTCGTCAACTCTATGACTTCCATGTTTACCCTACCACTTGATGTTGGTTCAAGAGACTTTGGCATGAACGTCGAGCCGCCCAAGGCACCCACAAGCAGCTACTGGAAGGTGCCCGACCAGCAGCAGTACCTCACATCGCTCACCCTCAACCATGCTGATGGCCTGTGCGCTGTTGCTTCCGGTGCCCAAGAAAATAACCTGTTTATCTACGAGATGGCCACAAACACTGGGACACCCAAGGTGACGCACCACCAAACAATTTCGCTGCCCTACATCCACTCAATGCAGTGGGTCCCCACCTACACAGGACTGGGCTCTACCAGCAACCTGCTGGTAAGCGGTCACCGCAGTGGTCTCATGTACATGACCATGCTGCCTGAGACCTACTCGTCCGAGCCGGCCGAGATCCAGGTGCGCTACAACCACATGCACCACGTCAACTCACAGTCGACCACAACGCGCATCAAGCAGCTCGAGCTGGTAATTGATGGCGCATCTCTTGAATTTATTGGTTCTATTTGTGCTGATAATATGTTTTTGTGGCGCCCTGACCGTTGGGACGTGCCTGTGGTCAAGATCAAGCAGCGCGGTATCAACTGCTTTGACGCCTCATCCAAGCGTATCAGTATTGCCGCATTTGGTGGCCGCAAGGGTGTCTCGATTGCTGATTTCCGTAACCCTGGCAAGACCCTCAGCCCGCCCGTTGGCAACAGTGCCGCCGTCACCCACACCCGCTGGAGCCCTACGGATGAGAACATGGTTGCTGCCGTTGACGTCAACAACACAATCAAAATCTGGGATATCCGCAACCTCGCACCCCTCAGCACCTACGAGAGCCACCACGATGTAGTTACCGGTGTTGAGTGGAGCTCGCCGTCGACTCTCGTGAGTGCATCTCACGACGGCACTGTACGTGTTTGGGACTGGCACGACCATGTGGGCAACAAGCCTCAGCCCACAGAAAAGTGGGCGCAGAGCGACGCTTGGCGTAGCTTCCAAGACCGCCATGCAGGCATGTTTAGTCTTGATGAGCTTGACCGCCCTGCGTCAGTTGTGTCTCAATCAAACAAGCAGATCTTCGGGCTCAAGCTCTACAATGGAGATGCCCTCACCATTGATTCCTCAGGGTGCTTTGGCCACCACAAAATTAACCAGTGCCCGCCCAGCCCCACAACCAGCGCGGACGATTCCAGCGACAATGACTTCAACCCGCCCTCTCCTAATTTATTCCCTCTCTAGTCTAGCTCACTATCTATTTTCAACATTCCTGTTTGTCTCACCCGCGCCCCACCCAGTATGGCCGAGCCTAGGCTGGCTCAAGCTGGGCTTGGCAATGAGCTGTCCAGCCTCTGCCTCAAGCGCGCTCGAGCTACCCCTGAACTCAATGTCGAGGAGCCCGGACCCCCTGACCCCTGCGTAGCAAGGTTTGGTCGCGCCAGTGTGGTACCTGCGGCTGCGGGCGTGTTGTGGGCGCGCCCCTGGCGCTTGTCTGAAATTTCCAAAAAAAATCACGTCGTTTCAGGCCAAGTGATTAAATTGCTATTTATGTCATTGTATTTTGGTCGAAAATCGAAGTTGCGGCACTGATATCCATGCATTGCATGCACGTGAAATTTGTCGAGAACCGGGTGCACCAGGGCCCCGAAAAAGACAAACCTTTGCGTGCCTCATACAAGCCCGAGCCGCGGCTGCGCGCGCGCGTTATTTTAGCATTTCCTAGCCTAATTAGCCTTAATTTTGTCGCAGACATTTATGCGGCCCCAACCACAACGGTGACCAAAGGGTAGCGCAAAGTGTGCCAGAGGTCACTAGGGGGCTGTCGTTAAGCGCACCCATTTTGAGGAGTTCTCGAGGGTTTTCTACGAGCTTGGTGGCAATCAAACAAAATTTTCACTGCAAATTTTCAGGTTTGTGCAACCTTTTTGCACAATGCATAGCGCAATGACACCACGCTGTAAGGTGACCGGTGAGGTTATTTCAGGGGCTGCATGAAAATTCTAGATTTTACTTTTGGCTAGGAAAAAGGGCCAGAAAATGGTGATCCCCGAGCAAAATCATTGATCCTGTTTTACAGCCAGTTTATTTCGCGCTGGGAGGTTCTACAATGGCCGAGAAAAACTTGGTTGCGGAAAAACACGCATGTGCCCTAGCCCTGAAGATGCCGGCGGGTGCGGCGGTTTGGGCCTTAAAAGTCGCAAAAGAGGTTTTTTATTTCGAGGAAACAGCTCAATGGTTTTGTTCAAGTCAGTTTTGAAAAATAGGGCGCGATTTCATGCACTCAGCGAGCGCGAGCGGTGAGATCATGCAAGGCCGAAATTAGGCGAAAAATGCTGCATGCATGAGTCGTGTTTTGGGACCAGTATATATGAGTCGCATATTCCCAAGATGTGTCCTACACACACACACACTACACACACATGTCTGAATTCTTTGCCGTCGGAAACAACATCAACCTCACCCCCCAGCAGTCCAAGGTGTTTGAGGCCGCCATGAGCCCTGCCTGGAGCAACTGCTCTCGCTCGTACAGCAGCGACAAGATCACTCCTGTTCAGAGCACCCGCTCTAACCGTGAGAGCTCGAGCTCTCGCAAGCTCAGCAGCAAGCTCAAGACCTTCTTCAGGTAGATTCCGCTCTGCATTTTCTTATCGCTGATGCGACCAATTTGAAGCGGTTCAACCCAACCCTCGCTAATAGTACCAAGTATGATATTTATTCTTAAACCTGATCAGATGAGTAGAGTGTGGGGATCCCTGCACTATCGACGGTAACCTGGCTGGACCCACACCGCGGGCCCACACTCTGTACTGCAAGAGCCGAGAGCACTCTCCAAATTTTCTTTCCGTCACACATTATCTAAAATCAACTCTGATACTCCTTCAATAAAAATTCCGGCTCGTGCTCGACGAGGTACTCCATCACCTCGCTGCAGCTCTTTCGTAGCTGGCTCACGGCGTCCTTGTCCATTCCTGTCTGAGCAATCAGGCCCGGCAAGGTCACAAACAGTCTCAGCAGGTGCTCGCAGCCGTAAACGGAGCTGGGAACAAACTCTCGCTGGGCTTCCTTGGCCTCGCGGTACAGCTCAAAATACTGGCTGCGCTCCTGCCTGTAGAGCAGCAGGGTGCCCAAGGTGCGGTTAAAGTACATGGCCAGCCCGTGCAGCACCTCTTCGAGGATCTCGCGCTCGCCCGAGCTGGGATTTTGGGCGAGCTGGGCCTGCTTAAACTTTTCAAGAAATATGTCCACTGAGGGGGTCCGTGGCAGCGGCACGGTCTTTTGTTCCTTGGTTACAAACTCCCAATCATCAATGAGGGCGGCCTTGAGGGCAGGGGGCACCGGAATGTACACTTCGGGAGCGGCGGTGAACTCGGCCTCTGCAATCAGCGTGGGGTCCTTTTTCGGCTTCTTGGGGGCGTTTGCTTGCTTTTTGGAGGGCGCAGAAGGGCTCGGCTCCTTCTGGATCGCGCCAGATTCGGGCGTGGCTTTGCCAGACTTGATGTGCTGGTCCTTGAGCTCGAGGGCCATTTGCTCGGTTTCGTCGTTGTAGGGCATGAGTCTCTCCTCGAAAACCCACTCATCCCAGCTTGTTTTCCACCCTGCGTAGTGAATAAAGAACGCCAGGTCTGCGTTATCGGTCACAAATCGCGGTACGCTCGAGTTTGCACTCGACGACGCCACGACGTCGCGGCCGTCGCGCGTGTGCTTTCTGGCAATCACTTTGCGGTTTTCGGGGTCAAAGATCTTGAGGATCTTGGCTTCGTACAGCAGCGGCCCGTGGTAGGCCAGGACCCGCTGGCCGAGCTCGTATTTCGACATTGATGATGTGAGCAGCGCGGAGGGTCCTTTCCCCTCGAGAGGGCAAGGGCCAAAGTGGGTTGGGTGTATAGTGAACCGGTGGGAGACGCTGCTGAGAGTCATGGGGTGACACTCGGGTGACCGTTGGGTGACACTTTGAGGTGGAAAAAAAGAATTAGCAGAGTCGTTTATGCAGACTCCTTACTGTTTGCCCCTTTTTTTGTACCTTGCCAACAATTGAGCATATCCAACCGCTAATCAAATGCCGCAGTTTTGCTATACCTCAAGGTTTATGGAATCAGTGACTATAGTCGGTGCCGGTCCTGTGGGCTGTGCAACTGCTTTGGCTCTTGCCCAGCGGGGTTATGACGTCAAACTCGTTGAAGCACGCCCCGATCCGCGGCTCTCGGGCTCTTCGCAGCTCCGATCAATCAACCTCGCCATCTCGGCTCGCGGCCTTGCCTGCCTCGAGAAAATTTCACCCGCCATGGCCGAGCGCGTGCAAGCCCATTTTGTGCCCATGAGCGGCCGTATGGTTCACGACGCCCAGGGCAACCAATCGGGCGTTGCCTATGGCCTCTACGGCGAAGCGATCCAGAGTGTGTCTCGGGCAACCCTCAACGAGCTGCTGCTGGACGAGGTCGACAAGGCGGGAATTGAGATCGTTTTCGAGTCCCCCTTTAAAGAGCTGGGCGACACGTTTACAATTGGCTGCGATGGAACCCACAGCAAGGTCCGCCAGGCCATGACCCGGCTCGGCGAGTTCAACACCAGCCAAGAGTACATTGAGCACTGGTACCTCGAGGTGCCTATTCCTGCAGCAGATAGCGACAAGGTCAAGCATGCGTTCCACCCCAACTACCTGCACATTTGGCCCCGCCAGCAGTACATGTTTATTGCTCTGGCCAACCAGGACGGCTCAATGACCGGCACGATGTTTGCGCCGCGTACTCTTTTTGGCAAGCTCGATACCGTGGCAAAATTCAAGGAATTTTTTACGGCTCAGTTCCCTGATGCGGCGGCCGTGGTACCCAATTTGGACGAGGTTTACAGTAACCCCAGGGGAAAGCTCGTGCAAAACAAGGTCTGGCCGTACCACTATGAGGACAAGGTGGTTGTTGTGGGTGATGCTGCACACTCCATGGTTCCATTTTACGGCCAGGGCCTCAATTGTGGCCTCGAGGATGTCTCTGTGCTGCTCGAGGCTTTGGACGGCTCAAGCTCGAGAAAGGAGGCGCTGGAGCGCTACTCGATCCAACGCAAGCCTGATTTGGACGCAATTCAGCAGTTGAGTATGAACAACTACGACGAGATGCGCGCCGCAGTCACCAAACGCAGCTTTTTCGTCCGCAAATGGATCGACGGCGTCTTGGGCCGCTGGTTCGGCGACAGGTGGCTGCCGCTGTACACAATGGTCTCGTTCAGGAGCGATATCCCTTACTCTAGTGCGATTGCCGAGGCCAAGAGACAGAGCACGGTGCTGGAGACCGTGGGGTGGGCTGCTGTGGTTGCGGCTGGATTGGCCGGCTACCGCTGGGCCAGGAGGTAGTTGTAGGTATATAGACTGATTATAGATTTTGGGTGTGTGGGTGGCTCCCGAGAGTGCTCGCTCAGGTCTCTCGGGCTCCATGGGCTCCCACTCCCTCAGGCTCCCTCGGGCTGGCCGAGCTGAGGAAATGTGCTGCAGCACATTTCATTTGTGCCCCAACACACTCACGTGAGCACATTCAGTTTGAAATATTTTTCTATCTACAAGGGCACGGCCCAATAAATATATCAGGGGGAGTCCTTGGGGGCACCCTGGGGTGCACCCTTGGAGCCTCCGCCAGTCAAATTGGCAAACCCCAAATTGTCCATATCGTCCACATCCATAAGATCCTTGTCCATGCGGCACTGCAAATATTTTTGTGCCAGTGCGCGGCAGTTGGGCGCGTTTTGGCCCTTTGTGAGCTTGACGCAATCGAGGTACTTGTTAACGTAGTCGGCACACTGACCGTAATGGTCGAGGGGAAACGAGCCGCGGTCGGGAGGAATGGGCCTGAACGTGGAGCCGAGACCGGGCGCAGAAGCAGCAGACATCGTCGAGTCAGTCAAGTCAGCGCGAGCCGACGACTCTTCAATTTTTGGGAGCTGACTCAGCAGACTGTCTCCCACCTAGTCGCTATCCTCTGGGGAGCTCTTGGCGGCGTGCTCGCTCTTTGCGATTTCGAGCCGGTTGACGCGGTGTTCGGCGCGGTTCATGCGCTGCTCAATAAGGTGCATCTGTTTCTCGAGCGTTTGCACGCGGTGCAGCAGCGCGCTGAGGTCCTCGGGGCGCATGTTGGTGGGGCTGTGCATCACCGAGTAACTCGAGCGCATGCTCGGCGGGGTCATTGAGATTTGCGGCGAGTAGGCATTGTGCTTGGGGTCGAGCACGGAGGCCATTGTCTCGTTCGAGCTCGAGGCGGCCTGCGCCGTTTGCATGCTGAACCGCTGCGCGCACGAGCCCATGGGCCGCATGTGCCTGATGAGCGCGTCGGCGCGGCTGAATTTTTTGGCGCATCGCTGGCACGCGTGCGGCTTTTGGCCCGTGTGCAGCTTTTGGTGCCGGTTCAGGTCGTAAACGCGCCGAAACTCCTTGCCGCAAGTTTGGCACTTGTTGCTTTTGTTGATCCCGTCGGGGCTCACCCCCAGCCCGAGCTTGGAGTCATGGTGCTCGTGCTCGCCCACCGAGTCGCCCTCCCCCCCCATCTGGAGGCTGGCGTCGTGCACGCTGTTGATGGCCATTTCAAACGGGAAAATGTTTGAATTCTGAGAATTGGACTGCGATATCTTGAAAAAAATTGGAGTGTGGCCTCGCTAAAGAAACGCGTGGGGCGCGGGTGTGGCGTCCATATATACTTTTCAGGGCTAGGGTAGGCACCATCTGCGCATTCCGGCGGGGGTTTGCAGAGTTTTTGCACGTGCATCCCCAGGGTTTAGCGACTTTTTGAAGGTTTACAAAAAATTGATACCGGCGCCGCGCGTCTTGTCCGATTTTTGTTGGACGGTTTGCCTCAGTTTGCCTCAGTTTTGCCTCTTGCCGCCTCGTCGGGGGCAAAGCGAGGCAAAAGGCGAGGCAAAGAGGCGGCGTTTCCAGGGTTTAGTCAGCAATGGCGACAGCTCTAGCGCGCAGGCGCGCAGGAGCACAGGCGCTCAGAGGGGGGTGATGAAAAACGGCAGAAATTGACGCGTTTTGATAGAATTTAGATAGCAAATTTATGTGAAAGTGCCGAATTTTTGTCCTCGGGAGTAGCAAACCTGCGCTATCTTTTAGCGGGATAGACCGCCACTTTTTGCCGCGAATTCGCCACGTTTCGCCACACACATCGCCACCACTAGCCACCATTAGCCACACGTTGGCCACCGCGCCTCAGCTTATCGCCAATGCGTGTGATTGCATAATGCGTCCCGCAATCACAAGCAGTTTGCCACATCCGCCACACAACACACCACGACTGACAGCTCACTGGCAACAAACTTGAGTTGTTGTTGAAAAAAGGCGCTCACGTGACTATGGATCTGTACTCGCCTGCGATTGTATCGCAGGCCTCACAGCCGGCTCCACTGCCCAAGTTGCCGATAAAGCCAATAAAAATGGAGCCAGGCTCTCAGCAACTCGACTGGCGCCAGGTTGCCCAGCAAGTAACATTTGCCCCTACCCACGAGGGCAGCGGCCCCATAATTGGTACCGCAGACCGCGATCTGCTGAGCAGTGTTTTTCCGCTGGAACAAAAGCATGATGTTGTTTTATGCCCGCACTGTTCGCGCCCCGTGCTTAGCCGGGCCCTCGCTGCCCACAGCCCCAGTTGCACGCGCAGCCACGCACGGCGGTCCTCGCTGCACGGCTCGCGGGTGGCCGAGGCGCCCGAGTCGGGGCCGACAAGTGATACAGACACGATACAAAATCTACGAAAACGCAAGGCCGAGCGCGAGGTGAGCGTTACCGCCAAGGCCAAACGGGCCAAGGCAGCCGCCAAACCCAAGGCCCAGCCGCGGCCCAAGCCCGCGTTCAACATTGACAAGCAGTGCGGTGTTTTGCTGGCAAACGGCTCGCCATGCGCGCGATCGCTCACCTGCAAGGCCCACTCCATGGGCGCCAAGCGCGCGGTCATGGGCCGCAGCGCAAGTTATGACGTCTTGCTTGCTCAGTTCCAGCGCCAAAACATGGTCAAGCAGGCCCAGCAGTCCACAAAGGAGGCCCTGCAAGACTCGGAACCGGAGGAACAGCTGACCCCCGAGAAGGAGCTCCAGCTCGTCATGGAGGGTGTGCAGGCCACACACTATGCCCCGCTCGAGCGCAAGGTCGTTATGCCCAGCCGCACCCGCTCTCAGTTCCGTATCCGCGAGATGCTCGCCCTGGCAATGTTGCCGCGTGAGCTCAACGGCAGCGACGCCATCTTTGGCCGGGCCTTTGCGTTTTGCAGCGATAATCCCAACCAGCTGCAGTTTGTGCGGTCGCCGGCGCAGCGGCTTATGATTCAAAAGGCGCTGGCATTGAAGAAACGCCAGCAACAGCAGCAGCAACAACAACAAAAGACTTGACCGAGCGGGTCTCGGTTTAGGTGTACGTAGGTTTTTTTTTAGCACTATGTTTAATGGTGGACATGTGGACCCGTGAGGCCAGTGGGACCAGTGGGGAAGGCTGTACAACCAGCTTGGCCCGCTCAGTGTCGACGTGGCGGTCCCTACAGCGCGCTACTACGGGCCCCCAACCCCAGCAGCACCCGGCCCTGCCGATCGTCGACGGCCCCGCCGCTTCGGTCGTCGAGAGCCACGCCGCGGCGCCTCGTGTGCTAGTTTTTGACTGAGAGGCCTACCCACGAGTCCAGTGCTGGCGTCGAGGCCCGCCATGGGATTGGCAACGCCCCCACAGCCAATGGCCTCCAGACGTTTGGCGAGTCGGGCTGAGTCCCGGTGAAAACCAGCAAAATCGCTTACACGCAAAAGGTACAATCTGAAGAGTCAATAAGCTGTATATTTAATTGAGAGCGTCAGGGCAGGCATGGGGGAAGGGGGCGCCTGTGGGACCCCGTAGAGAACCAGCTAAAATGTCCATAAGCATTGTCAACTTGAGCTATAGGTTTCCCGAATCTGCTCAAATGAGCAAGCTGCGCACACAACTCGAGGGGTGGGTTTTTGCTGAGGTCTGGACCAAATATGCATGATATGGCGGTGGTAGTGATCCAAGCCATCGCCGCAGCACAGGTCATTCTCACCGAATACTCTCTAAATCATGATAAAAAACTATAGATCACCAATTGATGGTCATGTAAAAGTAGGGCCAGAACCACACCAAAAACAGCCAGAAGTAGTACAAGGCCACGACCGCCAGCACACCGACCAAAGCCACACCGCCGCACGCCAGCTTGACTTGGACGGCAAGCGCTTTCTCGGCGCTGGGGTTGCGCTGAACCTTGCCGAGCTTGGCGAGCAGCGCCTCGAGGTCGGTGCCGAGCTTTTTAAGGCTGAACTCGTCCTGGACGCGTTTACGGCCGGCTTCGCCCATTTTGCGGAGCTCCTCGGGGGTTGCCTCGAGCAGAGTGTGCCCCAGCACATTGTACCAGGCAAGGTAGTCAGTGGGCGACCGCAGGTAACCGGTGACGCCGTCGACAATCGTCTCGAGAGGGCCACCGGTCGAGGTGGCCAAAACAGGCACGCGCTCGCTCATTGCCTCAAGGGGAACAATGCCAAAGTGCTCGTTCTCGGGAGTGTAGAGCAGCATGCGGGCGTTTTGGATCAGCAGTTGCTTGCGCGAGTCGCTGGCGCTGGGCATAAACAAAACCCGCACGCTCTTGTCGTAGTTGAGTCGCATGTCGGGTAGGCAGATAGAATTGCCCAACCGGTACTTTTTGCAGAGCGCGCGCAGCTCCACGAGGTACTCGACGTTCTCGGCAACCCGCTCGTCGTAGCCGCCAGCCACAATCAGCATGCTCTCGTGGGCGTCCTTGTGCGCGTGCAGCAGGGTCGCGTAGGCCTCGATGGCAAGCTCGATATTTTTCTTGCGCTCAAAGCGATTGATACTCAAAAAGTAGGGCACGGGGAAGCGCTTGAGCTGCGTCTCAGAGGCAAAATCGCGCGGCGCCTTGTAGTCGGGGTTGACCGCCGGATACAACACGCCGGGCGTGATCTTGTCGCCAAAAGTTTGCTTAAAGACCTTGCCGGTGTATTTGGAGTTGACGACAATCTCGTCGCTGCAAAATGTCGAGTATTTTTCAAGCAGATCAAAGGGCAGCCGGTAAAGACGCTTCGATAGCGACTCGTGGGAGGCCAGCAGCAGGTCGGGGTGGTGGCAGTAAAAAAGAATGCGAGCATTGGGGAACGCAAGACGCAAAAACGGCACCGAGGCGCTCAGCTGGTCGACAATAATCACATCAAAGTCGAGACCAGTGCGAGAGAGGGTGTAAGTGAGGTGGAACTGGCGCAAGATCGCGCAAACAATGCTCAGCTTGTTGCGAATGTTGCGAGGAACAATAGTATTGCCCATTGTGATCACTTTGAGCGTGCCGTCGCGCGTTTCCTCAAAGCAGTGCGACCGGTCGTGGTGGCTCGTAAACACCGAAACCTCATGCCCATTATTTTGGAGCGCAACGGCACAGTCTACTACGAGCCGTTCGGCACCGCCAATACCCAAGTCGGGGTGGATCAGGGCGATTTTCATCGTGTGGTGTAAGCTCAAGTCGGGGTCGCGTCGGGCTTGATATGGGCGTCACGTGGATATTTCAAGTCTGAACGTTTGGTCTTATTCGGCTGCTAAATTCTGTTTGAATACCATACTTGTGCTGTGGTGCTAGCCGGTGGCACGCTGGTTGCACAGGCCGTGCTGTAGGGTTTGTAGGGTAGGCCTATGTAGGGTTCATAGAGTCTTTGGTAGGGTCGCTTATGGGGAACTTCGGTACGGCCTGTGCTGGGTCACAAAAATGTGTGCATGAGAGCTGCTGGTGCTGATGGGTGTGCGAAATTTTGCACTTCATTGTATCAAGTGCCTGCTCTTAGTCCCCTCGCAGCGAGTAACCGCACAAGCCAAAGCCATGCACATTACCGAGGACTACGGGCCGGCGTTAAACGGGCTAACATCCCTAAACTACGTGCTCGTTTACAGAGTGCTCCAGGTTGCAACTACTCTCAATGCCCACCTGCCATAGGCCGCCTATCCTAGAAGGCCCCAATAAACCCTAGCTAGCCTCAAGTAGCCAAATAAAGCTTGAAACAGTCACCTGCCAATTTTTCCGTAGATTTGAAGCAGCTAAAGACGCCGCCCTGCCGAATAGCCGAGCCCGTGAGCGCAGGCCCTCTCCAGCGACGGCCTTGGCTGTAACCCACCCTCGCAGGTTGGTCTTCGTTGTCCCACGTGGGCTCACTCTAAATAAATAAACTACCGGCTAAATATATCCCTCAACATATCACCAAGTCCGTACTGCTTGCTGGGATCTTCTGCACGCGCACTCGACCGGTGCAGATCGTGCTGCTGCGCAATCTGTCGTAGCCCTTTAAACCGGTCAACCTCGGCTCCAACTCGGGATAGAGCGGCCTCTGAGCACGAATTCAGCTCGTTTTCGCGATCCAAGTAACCTTTTCGTGCGCTCTGAGGTGCTTGTAAATTGTATCCGCGGATGGTGCTGTTGAGGCCGGCAATGGCAATGTCGTGGTAGTCGCGTTGCGCTGCAAGCCACTCAGCAAGCGGCTCACACGAGAGCAGGTCACCCTCACCGCCTTCAACAACAAAATGCACCAACACAGTGACAATCTTGGCGGTTGTCGCCTCGCGGAACGCAGCCACCTGCTCATGCATGGCCCTTTGTTTGAGGATCCACGGCGGCGCGGCACCCTGTTTCTTGATAATGCGGTTGAGAATCAGCTCAGTGGTGTCAATGTACGGGTTGATCATCTTGTATTCTTTGGGGTCAATCCGCTTGCCTCGGGGCAGGTCGGCAAACTCGCCGCGCGCAATCGCATCCTCGAGCTGCTGATTCGCAATCGAGTCTATAGATCCAGCTGTTGAAAGCCCACTAGAACTACGCCCACCAGTGGGCTTGAGTCGTTCTTTATAGGTGTCTCCTGCCTCTTGGTTATACTTGTAGTCGTGGGCATTTCCGCGGGCCGCAAACAGACGCTGCTTTGGGGATTGCTTTTTTAGGGGTTTATGTGCATCATTGAGCATCCTGAGCGCCTGGTCTTGCGGGGATTCCTCGCCTGTCCATGGCTTGGCTTCGGCTAGATCCCGGGCTTGTTTCGAGGCGCCCGAGGGTAGAGTCGCGGCCCCGAGCTGGTTTTGATAAGTTTTCCGAAACAAAAGGTCGGCGTCGCCTCTAAGATCGAGCCCGACGATGCGTTTCTGAAACTCTTTAGCCACTTTACTCATAGCGAGGTTCAATGGGCGAATTCTCGGGCGAATTCTCGGATTGCCCGGCAATGCCGTGCGGATCAATTGCCAAATTATTCCGAAAAAGTACGAGGCCCAACACATTAAGAGCTAGCAAGATAAATAACTACTGAACAGGTTTGCCGCGGCGATGAGGCACATCCACCGGGTTAAAGCCCTGCTCCTTTGAGCCATAGTAGGCCCACGCGGGGGTCTCGGCAATATAATCCATAGGTCCAAACTCAACACCGCTCTCGAGCAAGTCAAAGTACTTTTCATAGTCAATGTGAGTGTACCATTTGCCCTCGATGTTGAAGCGCTTTTGGGCGAGCAACACACAGCATGAGTGCGCGTGCTCGGTGGCCAAGTCGTAGTCAAGGCCACGCTCCTGAAGCTCAAAGTTGAGGGCTTCGACAAACTGCTGGACCTCCTCGTAAAAGGGCACGTTCTGCATGGTGAGCTGCTGGGTGGCCGAGTTACCGCAGAAGGTGACGCCCTTGACCTCAACAAATGCAGGCATACCGCGCTCGATAAGATCAGCATAGCCCTGAACCTCGTCTGCATTGAAGCCCTTGACAAGGGTCAGGCGGTACACGGTGCGCTGGTTGCTCTTCTCCTTGATGATATCGAGACACTCCATCATACGCTCCCAGAAATCACGGTTGAGGGGGCGATCAACCTTGCGCAGCGACTCCTTGTCGGCGGCATCGATCGAGACATAGAGCTGGGTCGCGCGCTTGAGGGCACGCAGCTCCTTGGGGTGCTGGGCGTTGCACACGAGGAAACTCGAGATACGCTTTTCGTGCAACATGGCCAAGAACTCGTTGATGTGAGGGTAAAAGATGGGCTCGCCAACGAGTGACAGAGCACAGTGCTTGACGCGGAACGCCTCGGCGAAGCGCGCTGCTTGAACGCCAGGCACACCGCGCATTTGTTTAATTTTTTTGTAGTGACCCTCTAGAGCACCGTTCAAAATGTCCTCGGGAGCATCCACCTGCCATCTCCACGTGGTACCCACGGGGTTGGTACCGTGGCGCCAGCAAAAGACGCACTTGTTTGAGCACGAAAGAGAGGGGGTGGTCTCCATGCAAAGGTGGCTCTTGATACCGTAAAAGGCGTACTTGTAGCACGAGCCGCGGCCACGCAGCGCAGACTTGGTCCAGCGGCAAATCTTGACGCCCGAGTGGGAGCCCACGACAGTGTAACCTTGCTTGGTGAGAGACTTGTAGGTGGGGGTATCCTTGGCAACCATCTCCTTGGGAGTGGAGGAACCGGCACTTTCGCTTGCGGTGCGGTCAATGGCCTTGCCGATATCCTCAACGTCCATCATATTTTCCTTAGTTTCACCTTCTTCACCCTCGTCGTCGCTATCGACGATTTCTTGGGGATTGTGCTCGCTAGGGTTCTCGAGCTCGGCAATCAAATGGTCAATATATTCCTGCAAAGAAGCCTGGAAACCCTCGCGGCCACCGCTGCGCACGCAACCTTGGCCCATGGGGAACATACGGATGCAGCCCAACTTGCCCATGAGCTTGTCGATTTGCTCGGCTTGGTAGCAGAATTTCTCGGGATACTGCTCGTTATCACCGAGTCCAAACACTGAGAAACCGCCAAGCTTAGCCAGAGGGCGCGAGTCAACCCTGAAATCGTTGTAGGTCTCCTTGAGGTTCTCGATGAAAAAGTCCAACGGGGACTCTGTCTCGTAGCTAGGGACAACAAGTAGGTAGAGATGATCTTTGTATTTGGTAGGAGACAAAAAGTACTCGTCCAAATCATCCAGATAGTCCAAGTTCAGCAGCTGGGGCTCAGTCTTGAGTTTAGGCTCGAGGGCCTGCTTGAGGCTAGCGGCAGCTTTTTCGCTGGATCCAGTTAGAGTCGAGTAAAAAATAGTGACTGGCGAGCTTGTAGAAGGCCCTAGGCGTGCCTTTTCTTGTCTTTTAAACACTTTGCGCGGCTTTGAATTTTTTTTCACCGGCTTGGATTCGGTGGTATAGTCGACGGCAATGTCTCTCTTCTTTTTTTCAGGAAGCGGTGCCGGCTTTTGAGAATGTTTTTTGTACTCGGCGTACGCAGTGGCTACACAGCCGGCCAGAATGGCCGCCCTGGCCACCGTCCACCAGTTCATTTCGAAATTGTCAGCTTTGTTCGTTTGATGAGCACCGCCTACAAGGACACGCAGCCGCACCAGCGGGAGCGCACGCAGCTGTTTTCGAACGTGGACCAGTACAACCCGGCGCAAATGATGCGTAGCGAGACGCCCCGTTACGCGGCTCAGGGCACTACCACCTACAGCGACAGCGTCCTTAACCAGCTCGAGAGCCAGCACGACGAGATGGTTGATGGCCTCACCAGCAAGATCCGGCTGCTCAAGGACATTTCCTCCAAGATTGGTGTCGAGGTACGCGACGGAACCTCACTTTTGAGCGGCCTCGAGGACCAGTTTGACTCGGCTCGCCAAAAGGTCAAGAGTACCGTGCAAAAGGTGCTGGTCACGAGCCGCGAACACGGAATCGGGCTGCGCGAGTGGCTTGGATTTTTCGCGTTTGTTTGGGTCTGTTTCTTTTTGGTTTGGTTGTTTTAAGGCGCTATAAATTTATTTATTAATTTGTGTAGAGGCAAGTGCAAAGGGAGTAGAGGGAGTGCAAGGGACGTGCACAGGGAGTGCAAAGGGTGTGCGGGGTGGCGTGCTCGTCCAGCTATCATTCTGTATATACTAGGGCCTTGAGACATCTCCGGGTGTACATGGGCAAGTCCAATAAACGTGTGGGGTTGGACGGAGCTGAGCTGTTTATCAGCCGAATACATAGCACTCAGTCTCTGTTTCCCAGATTTACAGCTCTTTGGACAATACTAAACCAGCGAAGCCTCCTGACCCTGCATAATGCATTGCATAAATGTGGGCCCTTTGCGCCAGCACTTGCGTACAAGCTCTCTCAAGCAGCTTAGCAACGCAAGCTCCACATGATATCTAGAATGTCGCACATTCAGCCCACCCCACTCGCCCAATTTCACCCGTTCGAGCCCTTACATGAGCGACAGCAGCTCGAGCTCGTACGGGGGCTCGGGCGCCTCGATTAGCGAGGAAGAGACGCCGTTGCAGGCCGTAGTAGACCAAATCCAAGCCGCGTTCGACCCGCTGCCGCTGCACCGCGCTCAGGTGGCCCAGGCGCAGCTCAGCGGCGTCCTCCGGTCGCAATCGGCCGAGCTCGAGGACGCGCGGCGCCAACTGAACGACGAGCTTCGGGTCTCGACCGAAAAGCTCGTGCACGCGCGTAAGCTCGCCCGCAAAGTGCGCGAGAACCTCGTGTGGCTCGACAAGCACGTGGGCCGGCTCGAGCAGCGGGCCAAGGTCAGCTGGCCAATTGAGTTTGAGGAAGCCCAAGCCAAAGTTGAAGGGAATCTGCGCTAGCTTTTTTCTGTGGGCAGGGCTGGGGCACAGCTTGCACAGCCCGCGGCAACCCCCGCCACGGTGGGCATCTGCGTGGAGGATTTAATTTTATATATTTAGACAATTGCACGAATTGCACTGCTGCGCCGAATATTTTTGGACGTTCTTGGCCCGCAGAACACGCGAGCTCACACGAGCATTTTACCCCAAATCGTCAAATTCTATGCATGCACAGTTTTTTCTCTCCTGCAGTGTGTCAGCCACGTGCTCGGTCGCGGCCCCTGATAAAGTGGGGAGGACCTCAAAGACGCGCTGATCAGGTCATGGTGGTAACGCCGAAAATTTGCACATTTGCGCAGCCGCCGCACCTCCGGCAGCAACAGCAGGATCAATTGCCCAAACACAAGGGTAAACTGCTCTCGTTTCTTGGCCGGTCCAAGATGCCCCCGACGCCGCCCATCTCGCCCGAGTTACAAAGCAACAAGCGCTCTAAAGTTCTGCGCATGCCCGAGGAAAACAAGCAGCTGCTGCAGTTTTGCACCGTGTGCGCGTCCAACAACAACCGCAGCATGGAGGCCCACCGCCTGCTCAAGGAGGCCGGCTACCACGTGGGCAGCTTTGGCACCGGGTCCACCGTGCGCCTGCCGGGCCCCGCAGCCGACCAGCCCGTGGTGTACCAGTTTGGTACGCCCTATGACCGCATGTACAACGATTTGGTTGGCAAGGACCGCCGCCTCTACACGCAAAACGGCGTGCTCAAAATGCTCGACCGTAACCGCGGAATTAAGGACCACCCCGAGCGCTGGCAGGAACAGACCGAACTTTTTGACGTTGTTTTCACGTGCCAGGAACGCTGCTTTGACTCGGTGTGCATTGACCTACTCCATCGCGGCGCAAAGCTGTGCCGGCCTGTGCACGTGATCAACATTGAGATTGAAGATAATCACATTGAAGCCGCGGTGGGCGGCAAGGCCATTTTGGAGCTGGCAGATATGATTGTTAATAGCAGCGATCCAGACTCGGAAATGGTCGATATCTTGACCAGGTGGCAGGAAAAGTACCAAAAGCTGCCCAGCCTTTACCAGCTGTGCTACTTTTAATTGGCGCGCCGCGGCCTTTTTAATTGCATATATAATGAACATCATGATTTTTTTGGGTGGGTGATTGCCGGCACACAGGGGGCAAGTGCCTCGCGCTCGCCAACAAACCTGGTCTTGACCTCGCACAAGGTCTGGCACGACTGGCTGCCCACAACGTCAAGCGGCAGATCTACAAGCACGTTGAAAAGGAGATTCTTTGGGCAACGACCCATATTAAGGAGTGTGACTCCGGCCAACTGAGCGCATGCTCGCGGCCGTGACCAGGCGCCATCTGAATCTGTAATAATAATTAAATCTAAACTAGCTACAGCACACTTCGGTAATAGTAGTGGGCACTTTATCTTCGAGCTGGCCAACGACGGTCGTGCTGCTCGAGACGCTGTACGAGGCGCTGCCGGCGTCGCTCTCGTGCTGCTCAACATCAGGCACGGGGCTAGCGCTGGAGGCGCGGCCCGCAGGAGTCTCGTGCGCAGTAAACACGCTGGGGTCGGCGCTGGGGCTGCGCTCAAAAGGCTCATTCGAGGGGACCTCAGGCACCTGAGGCGGGGCCACCTGAGGAGGGGCCCGCAAAACAGGGATGGCCGTAATGTCGGCATCTTGCAGACTGACCGGACACATCGAGGACTCCGCAGCGGGTTCCTCGAGTACGCTGGACTCGTCCTCGCTAGGCTGTGCGCCCACGCTGGAGCTGGCCCCGGCGGGCTCGTTGATGTTCATCGCGGCCAAGGCGGACAAATCGGCGTGGGCAGCGGGCTCGCCAGTGGGCTCGCCAGTGGGCTCGCCAGTGGGCTCGGTGCGGGAACTGGGGTCGAATTTTGCGGCAGTCCCGTTGCGGTCAAAGATAGAGCGGTGGCGCACGTACGGATCGAGCTTCTGGTAGTTTGACTTGAGCCTGCTCACAATCTCCCGGCGGCGCTCGACCGCCACGTCGCTCTCGATCCACTGGCGCGTGCTGGCCTCAAACTCGCGCAGGAGCTCGAGTCTCTGGATCTTGAGATCCTCGTGCGGCTCCTTGAGCTTGGCGTCGTCGGCCTGGAGGGGCGGAGTCCATTCAAAATTGTGGCCAGAGCTGCCGCCGATGAACTGCGGGAGCTGGTCAAAGTCCAAAAGAGTGCCCAGCTGCGACAGACTGTGGGCGCTGACAATACCGTCGAGGGTCTTTTGGGGCACAAACGGCTTCATGAGGCGCCAAACAAGCGCATACAGCCGCGACACATTGTAGAAAATGGTTGTCTCGGCAATGCCTGGGTAGAGGTAGCGCATGTGCTGCACAATGAATTTCGAGATCTTGGAGTCCACATTCTCGCGGTTGTAGCCAGAAAAGTCCAAAATGTGCGACGCACCGTCCAAGGTGTCGGGGAGCATCCGCAGCATGTTCTCGTGAATGACGATCGAGTACATCTCCAAACTGCGGTAAGTGGGCGTGGTTTGCTTGCGGTGGCCGGGAGGGTAGTGAATCGAGGCGCGCTGCACACTCAAAGGACGACCCCTTTTATCTTTGCCGACAATGTCGCGGATTCCTGCCTTCATGCACGCCAAGTATCCGCCGTCTTTGATGAGCTCTGATTCGGGGGTAGCCATAATTTTCTCAACGTTGTACTTTGTGAGCAAAAATTTCAGGCCTTTGCAAATGGAAACAACCACTTCGGTGGCACTGTCAAACTGCCGCAAATAGCGGAAAATCACCAAATCCGGGTCGTCGCGGCACATCCAGCGCCACTTGTCGCGTAATTTGGACTTGTCAAGACCCTTGATCACTGAATTGCCACTCTTGATCATCTGGCTCAGGCTCGGCAGTTTGCTCCCATCAGGTGCGCGGCGCGGCAGCTGGGTGGTTATACGGGCAATATCCAGCAAATTGTAGAGGGCAGCATACACTAGCCTTGCTTTAGCCCACTCTGTGGCAGTTGTATCTTGCACCCAAGTCATAACAGAAAAGTACCTCGGAGACGGTTAAAAAGGTCCGGGTGCCGTCTGTGCCTTGCCTGTGCTTATGCAGAGACATATGCATATGCAACGAGCCCTGGACCCTGACCCAAATCAGGGGCGGGCCGTTTCAGGATAAAACCTGTGATAAGCGGAGTTCCAAAATGAGCCAAGGAACTGAAATTTTGTTTCAGTTAATGTGGGGCAAGCGAAAGATACTCGAGCCCTGCATTATTAAACGAGGCGCGCCGCTCGTACGATCCAGGCAGGGTGACGTCACCCTCAATGCAAACGATAGGACGGGCTCTGCCCTTCCCCGCAGTGCAAAAGGCGGTGAAACAAGTTTGTGTAGGAACCTGAAATTCTATGTAATCTGCTAATGCACATACCACACTGCTTGCTCGGCTGCCACATGTGACTAGGTCAAGAATATGCAAGGGTGCCCCCCCAGTAAGTCCCCCCTGAAAATACGGCACCACTGAAAATAGATGCCCTGCATGCATAGCATTCAACTACCAAGCGACAGAGATTAGAATGCACGGCTGGGGTTACCTAACCCGCATTTAAGGATCGGCACAAAATGGCGTTGGCAAGCGTTTTGTATGTACATTAACGTGCAGAATGTGAGGCGGCTGTTGGTGCTTGGCATCGACTATGAATTTGCTCGGTCGCCCACCGGTCGCCCACCTTTGCAAGAACACTAATTTCAAAGCTCAATGGCCTCTTACCAATGGCCAATGGCCTAGCCATGGAAACTTCCACAACCTTAGTCAGGCACCGCAGGCCAAAATCCCATATACAGCAAACCGCCTAATTTCAATTTCGTAATGGCTTCACTTCAACCTCAGAAATGCTGCACCCAGGGCTTCATCCGCAAGGGTGAGCCTACTGGCTCAATTACCTCGATTGAAGGTACTGAGGTCTACATTGTTGGCGACAAGGCCTCAAAAAAGGTTCTGCTGTTTTTGCCCGATGTACTCGGTATCCGCTACCCCAACGCGCAGATCTTGGCAGACAGCTTTGCCGACAATGGCTACTTGGTGTTTGTTGTTGACACGTTTGAGGGCGACCCCATCAAGCCCGATGGCGACCTCCACGCCTGGATCGGCAACCACATGCCCGACCGGGCCTACCCCGTAGTCGACAAGGTTCTGGCCGCCATCCGCAAGGAGTACAGCCCCACCTTTGTTGCTGGTGTGGGCTACTGCTACGGTGCCAACCCCCTGCTCTATCTTGCCAACAAGAAGGAGGTGGATGTGGCCGCGATTGCCCACCCTTCCTTTGTCTCTGAGGAGCTCGTCAAGGGCCTCAAGACCCCGCTGATCATTTCGGCGGCCGAGACTGACCACATCTTTACCGACGAGCTGCGCCAAAAGACTCTTGAGATCCTGCGCGAGATCAAGGCCCAGTACTATGTCCAGGTGTTTAGCGGCACCAACCACGGCTTTGCTGCTCGCGGCAACCCCGAGGACCCCGTCGTGGAGGCTGCTCGCGCCAAGGCGTTTGAGGACCAGCTGTGGTACTTTAGCAAGTTCCAGTAGATTTTTATGAACTTTAAATGTTTGATGCGATTTTTTTTTTTGCGGATGTGGGTGCGGGGCGCCCTGCCAACGGCAGGGGCGGGGCGTACAGACGCGCGGTCGATGCGAGAGCATCGGGCGCTCATTAGCGCTCATCAGCGCTCAACCGATCGACGCGAAGGATCGTCGTAGGGCGGATGACAGGCGGGCGCCATGCATTCACGGTGCTTGCATCATGCACGCGCATGCGCGCACATGCAGGGTCGTGTTTCAGATTTATCGCGGTAAGGCGGGGCAATTCGGCCAGAGATCGGGCAGTGCAAATAGCAGCGAATAGCAGTGCAGAAGAGCAGAACTAGAGTAGAGTACAGGCCACTCACGCCCAGACATAGTCCAACAGAAAGCCCATGTCGAGGCCGAGCCCGCGGAGTTGGGCGCTCTCGCGCTGGGTGACCTCGACGCACTGCGCGTAGATGCGCGTGCTGGGCCGGATTTTGTAGAGCTGGCGGTTGAACACCGCGGCGTACAGCTCGATCTGCTGCTTTGTCCAGGCAACCACGCGGGCCGAGTGGGCCGGGGCCTGGAACGCCTGGACGAACGTGCGCACGGTGGCGATGATGAGCTGGAAGTACTGCACGCAGACCTGGGACAAGTAGGCCACAATGTCGCCCCTAAACGACACCTCCGAGACGCGCTGCTCAATGAGGTGCGTGCGCTCGCCGAGGTACAAATCCATCGCCTCATCGGCGCGGCCCAGCCGCACCAGCAGCGCCAGCGGCTCGCCGCCGGCCTTAGCTCGCTTGAGGAGCGTCGCCTCGAGCTCGGCGCGGCGGTCTTCAATGCCCGGGATCGAGCTGTGGAGCACAGCCTCGGTGACGCGGGGCCAGTCGTGCTGGGCCAGTTTGAGGTCGATGTCGGCGAGCTCGCGCGCGCGCACACGGGCCAGCTCCATCTCCTGGGCAACGATTTTCGAGCTGCGCTTGGCCGGCTCGCTCGGTTGGCGCCGGTGGGCAGAGGCAGAGGCAGAGGCGCTGGCACTGGACGAGGCGGAGGGTGCCAAAGAAACCTGGGCACGCTTGATATCCCGTAAGACACTCTGCAGCGACTTTGTGCGGTAAATGTGCAGGCCCTGCGGGCTGTCGACCTGCATGGCGTCCTCGCGTTTGGCGATCTTGACGTCGGCCAGCGGCCAGCAATAGTCGACGTTGAGCGAGCGCCCCTTTTTGGCCACGAGCAAATGGTCGCTCAACACAAAGAGGTGGACCGGTTTGAGCTGGGTCCACGTCACGGGGTTGAGCTCGTAGCCGCCAAAGTCGCTCACAACGTGGCGGCCGGGGATGGGCGGCAAAAACATCTGGGCGCCCTCGACGCGCCGAAAGAGGGCTTGGAGGTCCTGGCGCCAGGCGCTGTTGAGCATGAGCACCGAGGCGCGCGGCGCGCGCGGCACGCTCGAGCGCACGGCGAGCTGCTGCTCGTCCTGCTCGATCTCGGCGTCGGCCTTGAGCGCCTCGGTGATGGCTGCCAGGTCGCCGACCTGCTTGCGCAGCTTGGCGATTTGCGGCGGCAGCTCGGCCACCGAGCGCGACACGCTCACGAGCGTCTCGTAGGACCGCCGCACAGCAGCAATATCGCTCTGCTCGAGCTCGTCCGAGCGCAGCTTGAGGGCGTCCATCTGGCGCAGAAGCTCGTCGGCGGTCTGGGCCTCGAGGTTGTCTTCGACGTCGAACTGCGGTGCATCTTTTTCTATCGGTTTGGGCGCGTTAATCGACCGGCTGCGGATGTGCATCGAGGCGCGGCGGCTGGGCTGGCGCTGCGGCTGCTGCTGCCGCGCAGACGGAGCGCGGTCGACCAGGATAGTCTGGCGCTTGCGCAGGTTGAGGGGGGCTTCTGTGGGGTCCCCCGTGGGGTCTCCCGTCGGCGCGTGTGCTTGGGGTGCTTGCCCTGGCACCTGGAGCATGGCTGACGAAGGGGGTGCGTAGGGATGGGGATGGGTAGGGGTGGGGGGACTGGGTAAATTAAAGATATTATATGGAATTGAGGTTGTGGGATGTGAGGATTTGAGGGTGCGTGTGGGTTGTGTGGTTCAAGTGGTGCCCTCGAGGAGCCCATGATATCTGGAGGTACTGATGCAACCAATTTTATAGAACCTCAACTTAGCTGGGGGCTTGGAGTGAGCGGGCTCCCTTGGGCTCCCTTGGGGCTCCAGCACTTTCCCTGGGTTGCTTCTGGACTCCCCCTTGGGTCCCTCGGGAGTGCTCCCTTTTGGCCCAACCTGAAACCGAATGCAGATCACATGACCTGGACCAGCCCTAGCCCTGAGGGACCCTCGAGATTCTGGGCAGTCCAGCTCAGATGGAATGATAAGAGCTTATTTAACTAAGCAACTTGAACGGTCAAGTATATAGCGAAAGAACAAGGAACCACTGGGCTGAGTCACTTCCGCCCGACTGAGTGGAGAGGTCCAGTTCATCACTCTTGGGATCGGGTGGTTGTGCTCCTTGGTCTTCGTCTCGTCAAACTGATTGCTAGGGGACTCAGACGAACCAGCTGTTGGTGAGGCGAGAGAACAATTCATTGTGCCACAGGCGAGGACTTTGGTGGAAACCGTACATTGAGCGTACAACACGCAACACATAACCTTCATGGGTCATATGGGGGTAGCCCGGAATGGCCTTGACAAAAGTGGGACGATCCATCTCACCATAGAGGGAAGCCGTACTCACGCCAAGTTGGTGAATATCGAAACCAAAAGGGCAAACACCAACAGCAAACGCTTGTGGTCGGTAGACAAAGTGGGGGAAAAAGTTTCCGCGTAATGAACACCTTCGACTTGGCGGTCACCACGGGCCATGATCTGCGCTTTGCTGGGACTGGCCCCTGGAAGCGCTGGGAGCAGCTGATTGAGAAGGCTGTGGCCTTGCGCTGGGGCGCCATTAGCTTGATTGGCTTGAGCCTGAGCTTTGGCGTTTTTGGCGGCCTTGGCAGCCTCCTTTTTGAGATTTTCTTGGCGCCGGCGCTCATCTTTTCTTGTTGAGCTTCGGACTTGGGACCTTTCTTGGAGCCGGCCTTGTCGACCTCAACTTGGAGGGTACGCACAAACACATCGAGCTGGTTTGCGGAGAGCTCGTGGATGCCAATCGACCACTGCGAGGCGTAGGTGGCAAAGAAGGACTTTGCCGCAGGAAATCTGCAGGCAGACTGGAAGCGGAACAGGCCAGAGAGCAGCGACGTGTCCACAGAGTGAGCATATTGGTACTCAGCTCGAGTGACAAAGTCAAACAAGGGGAACTCGGCCTTGTACAGGGCCGCACGAGAGGTCAGGGTCTCCGGCGGGGGCAAGAGTAAGCCTCGCTCACGCTCGTGATAGATCTTGACCCACTGAATGTTGATGATGCGCCGTTCAAGACTCGTGTGCATGTCAACCTCAATGAGGTTGGGGTTGCCATACATGTTGGTGCCAACCACAGAAAAAGGGCCAAAGTAGAGCGGCAAGGTCTTTTGCCAACGAACCAAACCGCCAAAAGCCTTGCGGCTCACGAGGACCAAATCGCCCACTGCTACCTCCAGCGCTGTTGGTTGGTGAGCGCTTCGTGGGCAAGCTGTAGCAAAGTGGTTGCAGACACCACCTTGGACAGGGCCTGAAAGTAGGACGCGAAACCGGCGTTGGGCTGAATAGAGCCGGCCTCAGCCATAAAGTCGGTGTGCTTGGAGAGATCACCAGCCAAGATGGCATCAAAGATTGACGGCCAATGGCCAAGAGTGGCCTTGGTGCTCTCGGGAAGCAAAGGGGTAGCCGGAGCAGCGGTGAGGCATCCGGATACACGGAGTAGCGGTACTATCTCAAGGGCAAACCGCTGAAGCGCAGGGCCATCTGAGCCAATACGGAGTTGGGTGCGCTTCTCGCCAATCTTGAGGAAGGTACGAACGCACGGAGGCTGATCGCCGCTAAGGTCGACAACCGAGGCTGCCGGCCGAGAGGCAAGTTTCGAGGTGAGAGCGGTAGTAAAGCCACTCAGGGTCTTGCGCAACGCTCTGCGAGTCAGGTAACCCTGCTCGGCCTGGTTGTTGCCGGTGACCACAATGTGCTGTTGGGTGATGCGCAGCGTGTTGATCAGCTCGATCATCAGCTTGTGAGACAAGCTGGCATTGTCGGGCACTGCAATGGGCTCTAACTGGGGCAGCGCCATAGGGGGGAGGGTTCTTCATTGACCTCGTCGTCAGATGTCTCAAGGTCAAACGCCTCGAGAAATTCAGTGTCGGAGTTCATGATGACGACTGGCGGGACATCTGGCGGTATTTATGCACCACGGACTCGGGCCATTCCGTAGTAGGAGCTGCAGGCGGAGCAGAGCGTCTGAGAGCACGGCCTGGGCGCTGGTCATGAGTTGGAGTCAATCCCAGTTACACTGGTAATTTGAGGAGCTGGTAACGACTGAGCTACTCAGGAGGAGACTGGGGCACGAGGTTTAGCGGACCTCGGACAACGCCTCCACAAAAGTAGAAAACTGCGCCGGTTGCAACGCTTTGGTGAGTCCATCAGTACGGACCTAATGGACCTCAACTAGAGGTGTAGTGTTCGCACCCTTGGGCGCTCCATCACTAAAACATAAAATACATATCTCTTTATCTCCCCTTCAACTTGGCAATCTCCTCCTGCAGCTTGCGGTTGACGCTGTGGGTCTCCTCGAGGTCCTTGATGAGCTTGTCGCGCTCGGCAATCAGGTTCTGCTCCCACTTGGAGAACCGGGACACCTCGGTGTTGACCTGGTCGGCAAACGCCTTGCGCAGCGCCTGCTCCTCCTCTTTGTACTGCGGCGGGATCTGCTTGCGGGCGCGGGTCTCGCCGGGCTTGCGGGTCGCGAGAATCTGGCTGCGGTATGCCTCGTAGTGCAGCTCCTGGGTCGTGCTGATCAGGTCGAGCATGTGGGTGCGCAGCAGCAGATTGCGCAGCTTCTTAAAGTCGCAGTGCGCCTCGTTCTCGACCTCGGCGGTACCCCACAGGTACTGGCGGCCGCGTACCATCTCGCCCTTTTCGTTTTGCACCTCGCGCTCGCTGCCAATAACCGAGAACGGCGGCTGGTCAGCAAGGGGCGCCCCACTCAGCAGGTCGACGGGGTGGTAAACCGAGATGTGTTGGGCCTCGAGCGTCTCGCGGATGCGGTCCTTGAGCAGCTGCATCTCCTCGGCATCGAGCGTGTCGGCCTTGGCAATGACCGGAATAACATTGACCCGCGTGCTCAGCGCGCGCATGGCGTCAATGTCCAGCGGCTTGATGCCCTGGCCGGTGGGGCGCACAAAGTAGAGACACGCGTGCACGCGCATGTCCTTGCGGCTCTCGCGGCTCGGCTGCTGGTCCTGCTGCATGTGCGACTCGTGCTGGTCGTCAATAAAGTCCACAATCGGCTGCCACGCCTGGGTGTTGTTGATATTGTCGCCAAAGCCGGGCGTGTCGATAACGTTGAGGCGCAGCGCAAAGTTCTTCTCCTCGAGCTCCGCGCGCGTGATGCTGATCTCCACCGTCTTGCGCACCGGCTGCGCGTGCCGCTGCGCGTCGCTCTCGGCGCTGTGGTTGCTCAGGTCCGTCGCGAAAAGCGTGTTGATGAACGTGCTCTTGCCGAGCCCGCTCTCGCCAACAACAATTATCGTGAACGTCGCGCCGTTTTTCGCCACCAGCCGGTACTGCTGGTTGGGCAGATTCACAATTCCAATCGGCATTTAAGGATTCAGCGGGGTGTGCTAGGGGGGGTGAGAGGCGCGCTCGACGTGTTTATAATCCAGTCACGTGAGACTGAGTTGGAGGTGTTTGTTGTTAAACCCAAGCTTAGTTTCAGATTTTAAGCGGGAGTTTGATGATAGTTTATATAGGGTTGATTAGGGGGTGCCGTGTGCTCCTGCCGTGTGCGTGTGCGAGGTGGCTTCTGCCGTGGGCTCAGTTGGGGCCTATTGGGAGCCAATTGGACTGTGACTAGGCTTGGACTGGGGTAGGGGCACAGAGGTCACCTCAGGTCATCTCAGGTCACCTGGTCACCTCAGGTCACCCTGCTCACCACAGGCCACCCCTATTTTCACCCCCAGATCACCCGCAATTCTCTTCTATAGTATCCATTCCCATCTAAAATCTCCGCCGAAATGCCCCATCGCACCAGCGGACGCATGCCCATGTGCGACCCTGGTCAGAAGATCCCAGGGAACCGGGTCGCGGTTGCCCAGCATCCCAGCCTTGGCATAACTTTTATTCCGCAGAGAGCCATGACCATATAGAAAAAGAAACAGACTACAAACCCCCCGCAAACCCCATTCGACCTCAGTGGGCGGTTGCTCTGCAGCTTATCAGGGCAGATGCACTCCACTGGCGACCACCCCGTCCAACCTGACATGAGCGTTGAAATTTTGTCTCAGCCGGTGCCTGGCCAGGATCCGCCGTGCTCGTACACAATCAGTGCCCCGCAGGTGGTTGATTTACTGCGGACATCCCTGCAAACGCCTCTGCCCGAGGCCGACCGGGTGTTCCCGTGGCTGCACGGCATAGCGGCCGCAAAGTGCCCCCAAACCTCGTATTTCGAGCAGAAAAGCCCCTCCACCGAGCGCCACATCCCGCAGCTGCTCATGCCCGTGCGCGTAGGCAGGCCATCTGGGACTTTCTCTGCTCCCTCTGGGCCGCACCTGCTCAATTCTGTGCACCCCGACGAGATCTTGCAGAGGTGCGATGGCGAGCTCGTGGCGAAATTCCTCGACAGTGACCCCTGCGCAGGCGTTAACCTCCGCAACCTCGAGCTCCAGACAGCCAAATGCGTTCGCTATGCCACCCTCTTGGTCTACTCTTTTGACCGCCCTGAAGAGGTGAGCCATGTCGCGCAGCTGTTGTTGAGGGCCAGAGAGTCAAGCGGAGCAGGCGGAGCCCCGATGGGAGGCCCTATTCTTGTGTACACGGGCACTTGTAGCGAGATTGCAGAGCTTGACCCGGGCCTCATTTCCCGTGTGGATAGCGCCCCCTACGACCCTCTGAATCACGCCGAGCCACTTCATTGGGACCTCAACTTTGGCCAATTTTCGCGCCTCGAGATCTTGCACATGGCCAAGGCCTCCAAAATCTCGTTTGACGGCCCTGATGCCGGGGGCGCCCTGTGGCTCGGAAACGCCATGGACGCTACGCTCGGCAAATGGAAAACGCTTGTTGAGTGCGTGGCCGAGCCCCGCCTGCCCTCAATCTCACGGTGCGACCACCATGTTCGCCTCTGCGGGCGGGAGCACCCGGGTGAGGCAGCCTCCGTCGTGTTTGAGTTCCCGGCAAGCGATGTACTCCACCCCGCCACCATGAGCGCCAACGACGTGGTCCTCATGCTAAACCTCTGTAAAGCGGTTTGGGCCCGCAGCTCGAGCTGTTTGACCCTCGCAGTGAGCCCCGAGGGGTACCGCGGCAACAGCGTGTTTGCCATTCTGTACTGCATGTATGTCACGGGAAAGTCCATGTCTGACGCCATTGTGTTGCTGTACAGGGACAATAGCCGGCCCCTGCTGTGCTCAGACGGCGACGTTGAGATCCTGCGCACGCTGGAGGCCCTTTTCCGCGAGTTTACCCCCGGCTCGCCGCTCGCTCGCAGCATTGACGGCGCCATCTCCTCGAGACAAGTCGGGGCCACATTTGGCCGCCTGACCGCCAAAATGTACGAGGCCCCGCACGGACCGCTCGCCAACTTTAGGGGGTCGCTGCCGTCGCGCATCATGGACCACCTTTATCTGGGCGGTCTCGTTCACGCCGAATCGCCCGAGTTCCTCAAGGAGCTGGGCATCACGCGCGTCCTCAGCGTTGGAGAGTGCTTGCCATGGGTCACATACACCGAGGAAACCTCCTACACCGTCCAAGGGGTCGAGGTGCGCTACCTTTCTAGCCTGCTCGACGACGGCATGGACTCGCTGTTGCCGCGGCTCGACGAGGCCCTCGACTTTCTCAAGGCTGGCCGCGAGCAGGGCCTCAAGACCCTTGTCCACTGCCGCGTCGGAGTGTCCCGCAGCGCCGCTATTTGCATCGCCGAAGTCATGACCCTGACCGGCTGGAGCCTGCCGCGGGCGTTCCTGTACGTGCGAGTACGGCGGCTCAACCTCATAATTCAGCCCAACCTCAGGTTCCTGTACGAGCTGGTCAAGATCGAGGAGCGGTTGAGCGTGCGCAGAGGCAACAGGCTGCGCCAGATGGAATGGCCCGTGCTGTGCCGCGAGATTGCCAGAATCAATCTCTAGTATTTATTATTTATTGTCTTACTTTACTGTAAAGCGTAAACTCATAATTAAGATCGTTCTCCTGCACCCGTACATCCTCAAGCTCCACTTTGGGACCCACAAACTCCCGCAGCGCAGACTCGGGCTGCTTGGTCCAGACCGCCTTGTCATAAGCGAAAAACGCGTCGCAACCGTCAATCTGGGTATCAATCTCGGTAAGTAAAATGTGTTTGGTCCACGCGTGCTGCAAACTCGCCGCGTACAACTGGGCACCGCCCATCACAAAGATGCGGCCTTCCAGCGCCGCTGCAGCTTGCAGAGCAGCATCCAAACTGGTCGCATGCACAACCTCCTCGGGGAAATCACCGCTGCGCGACACAACAATGTTTGTGCGGTTCTTGAGAGGGCGAAACTTGGTAGGAATACTCTCCCACGTTTTACGGCCCATAACAACAATATTGTGCTCTGTAGTCTGCCTGAAAAATTTCATCTCGCGTTTAAGGCTCCATGGAAGCCCGCCTGCGCGTCCAATAGCCAGTTGAGGCACCGTAGCGGCCAAGATCAGAGTCACTGGTTTTTCCATCGATGACGACACCGAGGGCGCTCTATGGGGGTATATGGAGGGAGGGGCAAATTCTTGAAAAAACTTAGCTAGTTACAGGAATCAGGTTCAAGCACAAAGGCGCCCAGTTTATTCAAAAAATCGTCGAGGTCATGCTGGGGCTCAACCCATGTGCTCCGCAGAGGTGCTCCACAGTACAATACCCGCACAACTTGTCTGGCTTCAATCTCCCAAATCTCAATTGCAATGTTGGAGCCCATACCTGGCCACCTCAATTCAGTAATGCCTAGAGCACCCGCTAGCGGCCCAATATCGCCGTCATGAGCAAATGTATGGTGGTACTTGCCCTGGCCATCTCTGAGTCGAGCAACAATTTCGTCAATAAATAGCCCCTCTGTAGTTTTGATGAGCTTGGTTGCCTCAGAGGATCGTAGCCACGTGTAGTCCCATTCCCAGTCTCCACCGGCAAACACTGCATTCACGGTGGAGTTGGACACATTAGTGTCATAACCATTGCACATTTTGGCCTGAAAATTATCGCATAGGTGGTCGAGCGAGGCGACCCAGGCACCGCTCAAATTGAATTGTTCAAATGTTGAATTAAACTGAGCCAGGTGATCCTGCCATGCCTCCGAGGCGTGCACATCGTCAGTGGATTCGTCACGAGCGGCGCAGCTAAAGCCGGCATTGACAGTGTCTTCGTTAGAGGGCATCTGGTGCACTTGACCGTCAAAGTTTGGCCAGATCCCGTTGAGTACTCCATAGGCCGTTTCCTCAGTCAAGGGCGAGTTGGAGACGCGAAGACCAACACTCGAATCTGGGCGTACAGGCAGAAAGCCCATAGTACCATAAATATTCCAGAGATCGCGCCCATGTGCCACAGCGTCGAGCACGCCCTGGTCGGTGAGCTGGGGGTACTGGCAGGTTCCCGTCGAGGAATTGCCAGTGACTATATTGAGGCGAGTATCTCTGTTTGGACTGGGGCAATAAAACTGGTCGTCGGGCAATATGTTGTATGGGGTCCGGCGTTGATGGCGCTGGACATACTCGACCCGCACAAGCGTGCCATTGAGAGGTTCATACAGATCAGCGCGAGGGTGGGGCATCAAGCAATAGTCGTATGCACCGTATCCAGATTGATCCGAGACGAGAACATTGGATTGCGGGGTACTGTAGAGCGTGTCTGTGAGAGAGGGTTCGGGGAACCCGGAGAATAGGCTTAGCATGAGGTGAATTGGCGGCTGCATAGACGGAGGCGATATGTATTGGGTAGGCGATTGCTCTTATATGGCAATTCATTTTTTGGTCCACGTGCTCCCTGCAGCATGCAAGCAGCATGCAGCCCCGACGCCCGAGCGGCGCCTCAAGCCTTGAGCAGCAGCGCAGTACACAATCAGTCTAGTCTATTTAGTCAAGCACAGCGTACTTTTTGAGGTGCGCAGGGATCGCATCCAGCAGGCCCTTGGACTCGAGCCAGCTCTTGGAGAACAGGCGGCTGGCGTAACGCTCGGCGCTATCGCACATGAGGGTGACCACAGTAGAGCCGGGGCCCAACTTTTTGGCGACCTCGTAGGCGGCCACGACGTTCAAACTGCTCGAGGCACCGAGGAAAATACCTTCCTCGTCGAGCAAACGGTAGAGCATGGCGATGGTCTTTTCGTCCGAGATGTGCAGCGCACCGTCGAGCAAATCAATGTCCTGACCAAGATTGTTTGTGACGCGGCCCTGGCCGATGCCCTCGGTGATGGAACCGCCCGAGCGATCGAGCAAAGTACCGCCCGACGTAATGTACGAATAGAGCACCGAGCCGGGAGGGTCAGCCAAATAGCACTTGACGCGGCCGTTGGAAATATCCTTGAGGTACCGCGTGGTGCCGGCGAGCGAGCCACCGGTGCCGGTAGCACAGGTAAACGCATCGATCTTGGCGTCGGTCTGAGCCCAGATTTCGGGGCCGGTGGACTCGATGTGGGCCTGGCGGTTGGCAATATTGTCAAATTGGTCTGTCCACACCGCATTCTCGAGGTTCTCGGCGTGCCTCTTGGCCTGGTTGTTGAAGTTCATCGGGTCGGTGATGGGGCACACAGGAACGGGGTAAACCTCGGCGCCAAGCAACCGCAACATATCAATTTTGCCTTGGGCCTGCGTATTGGGCATGTAAATCACACACTTGTAGCCGCGCGAGCGGCAGATGTGCGCCAAACCAATACCGGTGTTACCAGCGGTACCTTCGACCACGGTGCCGCCAGCAGAGATTAGACCCTTGCGCTCGGCGTCCTGGATCATCCAGAGGGCGGCGCGGTCCTTGACGCTGGCACCGGGGTTCATGTACTCGGCCTTGCCGTAGACATTGGCCCCGGTCTCCTCGGACAGCTTGTTGAGGCGCACCAACGGCGTGTTGCCCACGGCACCAGGGAACCCGGACTCGCTCACAAGCGGCACAAACGGCAGCTTTTGGAAAAGGGCGAGGCTGCGACGCATGAGTCAACCCCCATTGAACTCCCGAGGCTCTCTAATGAAGACGGCTGCGTTTGAGGTCGGCGAGGCGCATGTCCAAGTTACCAGCGGCCCCAGCGGCCCCTACAACGTCAACATAACTCCTGGTCCCCGCAATGCCCCGTTTGGCTCGCTTGTTTATGCGGTTCCGGCCAAAGGAACCCCTACCACGCTGATGCGCGATTTCGAGGCCTTCAACGAGAGCGCAACGCACCTGGCCAAATCGCTTGCTCAGCTGAGGGAAAAGCCTGTTTTTGTGAGCTGTAGTGTTGTCCTCGGGCCCATGCAAATCCGCCAGATTTTGGCCCAGGTTGAGTGACACTGTTTGAAAGCGGCTGTGTTGACTGAACGGCGGCCCCGATTGGTGATATTTCAGTGAAATTTTTACGAGTGCTTTAGGCTTGTAGATTTCTTTCGGTGAGGGTGCCGCAGGGGGTATTCTTGGCGTCCTTGCTGGCCCGGGTGAGCCCTCCCCTTGCCCTGCCCTGCTTGGGCTCTTGGGCTTGTGCCTGGTCTTGGCCCATCTCCCCACGCTGCCATAAAAACAAACTAATATCTAAGTGGTTGAACTCTAGATGCATCGTTGAAGATAAATAAAAGCGCCATTGGCCTAATTTTTTTCGCCCTCGCGGTCACCCTCGCGGTCACCCTCGCGGTCTTCGAGGGCCCTCAAAGCGCTCAGGGCACTCGCAACGTTATTGATGCGCAGCGCGATCCGCGTGGAAGTGCTCTCACTGTGCACGACAAACGGCGCAAGATCCACGCCGTAAACAGCACGGATACACTCGGTGAGCCGCGCCAGCACCTCGTCATTGTCGAGGTCGAGGGCGCTGCCGAGCCCGAGAATGTTCTCGGCCTCGTCCTCGTCCTTGGCATCACCCCCGGAATTGCAGCACCGCTCGTACAAGCTCAGCACCGAGGCAGCGATCTCGCCCTCGCGGCCCAGCGGGTCGAGCTGCTCGGCCTTGATCTCAAACGGCTCTGAAACACACAAAACGTTGTGCTTGCCGTTGCGGTGGTACCTAAACTCGTAGCGGCCCGGCGCCCAAAACAAAAGGCGCCCGCTGAACTCGACCCATCCGCTGCGGTCGCTGCAGCTCAGAGGCGCGCGCTGCGTGGGGAATGCACCCGGCTCAACGCCCGACCAGCGCCCCGCGGAGCTGCGGCTGGTGATTTTGGCATCGCCGTTAGCGCCCACAGCATAAATACCGATCCAGTCGCGCGCGGTGCGCTTGAACTTGGCGCCCGAAGTCCACTCAACCTTGATGGGCTCGCCAATGTCAAAGGCCGCTTGGGCGACCCGCAACGTGTACCCTTCGAGGTCGGCGCTCGACAAATCCTCCCGCATAATTTTCGTCGCAGCGGCCGGATACTGGTTCAGCACGCGGCGCGTGTCGGCAACAACGCCCTTGGCGTGAGGCCGCAGCTGGGCTAGGCGCTCTGCGTAGGGCGCAAGCAAGCTGGTGTAGAGGTCGTAGAGCCTGGTCTCCACATAGTCCGGATCGAGTACCGTGTTGTGGAAGATGGCCTGCATCTTGCGGAGATTCTTTTTGACGCCGGCGTCGCGCGTCGTGGCGTGGTCGCCATACAGCTTGCGCACGTGGGGCTTTTCGACAAATTGCAAGAAAGCCAGGTTGCTAAACAGCCAGAAAAACACAACAAAGGTCACCACCGACGAACAGCAGATGGCGGCAAGGCCAATCACGCCGGCAATACCAAAGATACGGTCGGGGTGGTTGAGGTAGCGATAGATGCCCGAAACAGTCAAATTCATTGTTTCCTTAACGTAGAAAAAGTCGCCAAAGAACCAGCCATAGTCGCCGAGCTGCTCGTAGACGCTGTACGAGGTCCACACCTGCAGTACCACGAGCATCGAGCCCAAAATGTAGCGGAAAATCCAAAAGGACACGCTGAACGGGGACGAGATCTCGCGCACCGCCAAAACAAGAAGCGAAGTGTAGGACATGACAGTAGTGATATTGTACATTGCCTGCCACTTTTGGTAGGCTTCAAGAGGGGTAGCCCCGTACTTGAGGCAGAGGCGCGTCCAGTGCTGGTTTGAGGATTGCCGGCGCAGCAAGACACCGAGGCCCAAGGTGTGCACGAGTCTCCAGGTTAGGGCAAGCAGCAAAACCAACAACGTGACTCCCCAGCCCTTGGGGAAAGCTAGCAAAAGGGTCGAAAAGACCAGGGCGACAAGAGCGATATCCGAGGTGCGGGTAAAGTTGAAGTTGCTCAGCAAAAGCATTGCACGCGGTGTGGGCCGCTCAAAGTCGTGGTTGATGGGGTGCTGCTGGACATTGCGAGAGGCAGCAGTCTCAGCGCTGGCAGTACCATACGTTTTGTCGATGTGGGGCGTTTCCACGGTAACCAGAAAGTAGAACTGGAGCGCGTGGGCAAGCACCGAGGCCAAAAAGAGTGTAAAGGAGGCTGTAATGAGGCTGAGGCCGTAGTAGGCCGCGTAGCCAATGGAGTACATAGGGTGAGGGGCCATCTCGAAAACGCCGTCAAACACCAAATTCGCGTCCTCAAGAAAGAAGAAATCGCCCCAGTACCATGCAAAATCCTTGACGACGCGGTGCGCATCGATCTTGACCCACAAATTGAACAGAATCAGAATGAGTCCGGCGCTCCACCGGCCCACAACAATGTACCAAGGGTGGTCTGTATGGTGGAAACAACCGAGTGCCAGCAAGCAGTAAGTGACAAAATCGCTCATGAGAATCAAATCAACAAAGTGGCGGAACACAATCCACGTTTTGTACTCGATGGGGAGCTGCTCGATTTCGGCGGCATTGAGGCCGGGCAACCGTCTCCCGAGGTCGTGCGAAACATAACTAAAGTATTTTGAGTCGCGCTCAAACAGCCGGTGCACCTTGGCCCAGTGCACGAGCTGCTCCTTGGCTGATTGGACCTTGAGCAGGTGGCCGATCCCGAGGTTGTAGGCGCATCTCCAAAAGGCAAACATCAAAAAAAAGATGGGTTTACGCCATTGGCTCGGCAACACAGCCCAAAAGCCGACATAGCTCGCCAAAACAACCACGGTGGCATAGTCGACAAATGACTTTGGCAGGCGGGGGTCCAGCAGGGTATGGATCATATCATGGCTTTCGGGTACCCTGAATAGCGCACCACTTGAGGTTTTGCCAATTGGATCATTTTTCTCCGACCCATTGGGGGACCGATTTTTCACCTGTTGAGTGGCCTCTGACATGTGATTAGGGAGAGTGCATGTGGGGCCCAACGGGACCCCGATCGCGGGCCCAATCGCGGGCAGTCCCGAGGGCCCTCCCTCCAGGGCCCAGGTGGGAGCAAACACAGCCTAGAGTCATAACTACAGCGCTCGGGCGCTCCAAAAAAGTACATAAATTAGGTTAGTTTCCAGCAATGGGGTTGCCGCTGTGGGCCAGGGCCTCGCGTCGGGAGGCGTCCTCAAGCAAAGCCGTGTCCACTGCAGCAGCAGGAAGGTGCACATAACGAACAACAGAGCCACGAATAAATAGGCTCTTGACGGCGGCAAAGTGAGGGTACTTGGCCTCGTCCTCGACGGAGATGTTGTCGATCTTGAGGTTGTGGTACTGGTCGACACTCTTGAGGGTTCCGGTGATTTTTATATCGTTTTTCAGCTCGATTGTGACCTGCTGGCCGAGCAGCGTCTTGAGGAAGCTGAAGAGGAGCATGATTAGTGAGCGGGGTGCTCCAGGCAAAGTGAAGGCAGAGCTGAGGGGGGTGGTCGGAATTTTGTATCTTGATTTTTCGGGGGTTTCGCGGTTTGTTGATTGAAACCGCTCGAACCCCACGAATGTGCAACAAATTCCCAACCCCCTCGAACCACCCCTAGGTCAGCCATGCATGTACACTTCATGCACTAGACGTGACGCGTATTGCTCTCACATTTATTTTTCTTGGATCTATTTCTCTTATACTTACAACCAGTGTCATACTACGTACTACATTTCATTTATATCTCCATGGTAACCTGCATCCCCTTTAAGCTGACGGACGCGCACGACGCGTAATTATTTATCCCTCCTTAATGAACCGACCAGCAGACGCGGCCGAGACCCCAAGGCTACCACAAAAGGCTGCCAACAGAGTTCCTTTGGGTGAAATTGCGCCAAACAAACGCAAAACCCTCGAGCAAACCCTCGACATACCCGCTAAAAAGCCCAAATACACCGAGCTCCAACATCTGCCACCGCTCCCAGTGCAACAAATATACGGCTCCGAGGAAGGCGACGACATCTCATGCGTGCCCGAGTATGCTGAGGAAATTTTTGAGCTGCTCACGTCGCGTCAACGCGAGTTTATGGTCGACGCGTCATACATGGACAACCAGCCCGAAATCAAGTGGAGCGTGCGCGGTATCCTGGTGAATTGGCTGATTCAGGTCCATTCCAAGTTCAGACTGCTGGACGAAACCCTTTATTTATGCATCAACGTCATGGATCGATACCTACAGCTGTGCCAGGTGCCCCTCCAGGAGCTGCAGCTCGTGGGTATCTCTGCCCTATTTATTGCCTCCAAATATGAGGAGGTGTTTAGTCCCGCGCTCGAGAATTTTTCGTACGTGTCCAAGACCACCCCAAAGCGCATTGTAGCCACTGAGGCCCTGATCCTCGCTAAGCTCGACTTTAAGCTGGGGTACCCCAACCCGCTCAACTTTTTGCGCCGCGTTTCAAAGGCCGATGGTTCAGACACAGAGAGTAGGTCAATGGCCAAATATATCATGGAGATCTCGATGTTTGAGCGGGAGTTATTCCAGTTCCGTCCCAGCGATATTGCCGCTGCCGCCATGTTGCTTGGCCGCGAGATTGCCGGTGCCTGCCTCCCCTGGGACACATGCCCCGAGCTCGTGCATTATTCGGGCGGCCTCACTGCCACTGCGCTCCAGCCGGTCTTGGAGATCTTGATGAGGTACATGGTGGGCCCCATTGTGCACCCCAACTTTTTCAAAAAATACTCGGGCAACCACTATTTAAAAGCGAGCGTGCAGTGCCGCAAATGGGCCAAGGAGCACGCCAAAGAGTACTTGAGCCCCGAGGAGGCCGCGCGGGTTGTGGCCAGCGATAGCGAGGACGAGGTGTAGCCTTTCCGGGGTGCCACACCGTCTGGCGCCACTAATAGTTAATTTAATGCATGCATTCTGTGCGTAGGGGATGGGTATGAGCTAGGAGGGGGATTTGCAGGGGGGTGACGGCATGCAGTGGACGTATGCAGCGGCTGCACGCTGTGACTGCACGCAGTGGCGGCACACAGTGACTACTTATACCTGAGTTCAGGCCTCCAACTTTGGATGATGATTGAGTTTAGATATTTGAGTGGGAGGCACCCGCTCTGGCTTTTGCCGCAATTGGCGTCGCCATTGGTATCGACTTGATCAGTGGTCTCGTCTACGAGGCACGTAGAGGAAAGTATAGACTCTGTTTACTTGACAGCTGCAACTCACTCGCACTCAATTACAGGATGAGCCAATGATCAGGCTCCAGATATGATATACCGACTGAGGTCAGAACCCACAAGTTTGGGCTCCGGTGCATCCGGGTCACACTGGGCAACCTCGGACTCGGCAATGACCTGTTTATCGTCCTGCTCAACACCTGCCACCACTAGGCTTTTTTTTGGCCCAGCGGGGTCTGGTTGGCGGCCGACTTACGCTCCTGGCGCGACTTGCTCCATTGGTGCTTGTTTTTCTGCCTCTTGGCAGGGCGCTGCTCGTCCTGCGCGCGGGGCCCAGGCGCCTGGTGACGGTCCTTGGGCGACGCGGTCGCGGGCGCTGTAGCAGGTGCCGAAGCAGTGGGCGCGTCTGACGCATTGCCAATAGAGTAGCATGCGCGGCGGAGCTGAGCCAGGTCCGCAGACTCCCAGTTGGAGTTCACAAGTTGCTGTGCCACACGGTCACGAGCACGTCCAGTCCACCCAGCCTTCAGCTGGTCCAACAAGGCGGGATCCTCCTCAGAGTACCCCAGCCGAGTTAGCAGCTCCATGCGTTGGGTATACACATTAGCGTAGTTACCCTTCCAGGCGCTGGCGACAGCTGCATGCAGCTTGTCGTGGAGGACGGCCTTGGTGCCATGGGGGCGGAGGTCCGTCGTCATACTCCCGATGAATGTGTCCCAGACTTGCTCGTCGGGCGACTTCCGAGCCACATTGGCATTGGTGTGAACCTGCCCGTGGCGGACGTGGCCAGCCTGAAACTTGGTCAGAATCAGAGCAATCCGGTCGAGAGGGTAGACTGAGCGGACCTCCATCACGTCAGTGGCGTACTCAAACCACTCCATGAGCTTCTCGGGGTCCTGCCCACTGGGCGGGTCCGAAATGCTCTTATCGCCAAAATTGGCGATCTTGGCGTGACCATTGCCGTGGGCGCGACCGGCTGCCTGCTCCTCGGCGCGCAAAGCGCGGTCCATGGCGGCGGCAGTACGTGCCTCAGCAGCATCCAACTTGGCTTGTGCCAGCTGTTGCTCGAGGGCCTGGCGCTCCTCGAACAGCGCCAACTTGGCCTCAGCGGAGAGGACATCCTCCCACTTGCGCTTGGGGCTATTGGACTGCGGAGGGGTCGCCAGCCGGGCTTGGAGTGGTCCGACGGGTCATCGTCACCATTGTCGTTTGGGGGCGGGTTGGAACCCTGGCCGCCAGACTGGCCGGTCGACTTGTTGGTATCGCCGGACTTGGTGCCCTCGGGATCGGGCTGAGGCGCCTGAGGCGGCGGTCCTCCTCCCGTTCCCAGTGAGCTCGCGTTCGGCTTTCGGGCTTGGCCCGAGGAGCCAGCGTCCTCGATGATGGGCGAGCTGTGTTCAGCACCGGGGGAGTTACGGGTTGAGCCAGGCTCAGACTCGGACTCGACGACAACAATGCGTTTGGGAGGCGGCGCAAGCGGCTCGTCCTCGCCAGAAGGCTTTTCGGAGGCCTGCGCCTTGGTGGCCGACTCCTTAGAAGTAGAGAGAGTTTTGGCCGACGCCTTGGGGTCGGGGGTTGGGGTGCCAGTTTTCTTGGGACCCATATTGTAAGAAGTTGTAGAGAGGTGTTGCGCTCAAACTAAAGACCGCACGAAATGTGACTTGTCTTACTTGTGGCTTCTTGGTAGTCGCGGTAGTGGTCCTCGTACGCTTGGCTGAACGGTCGTTAGTAGTTGTAGACGTAGTCGTGCGCTCGCGCTTAATGTTGCGGTCTCCGAGCTCCGAGAGCTGCTTGATGACCGCGTCAACCGTACCCTTAACAGAGGGTGTACAGCTGGGCCTGCCAGAGGGCTTCGTACTCGGAGCTAGCGAAGATCAAGCCGTTCTAGGCGGAGCGGAGGGTCTGGTGCTATACAGACGCCCAAGTAACACCCAGCCAGAGATAGTGTAGCAGATCTTTATTCCCATTAGAGCTCTAAAAGAGACCCTTCTGCTCTAGTTGCAGAGAGCTAGATTGGCCCAGGAAAACTCACCAGAGGATTAGAGCGCGCAATAATAAAGTTTTTACTACGACAGCTACCTAAGTTTAGAAGATAATTTCAACGGCTACCAAATGATACGCTTTTTCCACGTCCTTTGGAGCGATGTAGTCTGGTCAAAGTTTGAGGTTTATGGGTATTTTGACGAAATACACAAAGCCATCTACATAGACTTGTGAACGCACGCCTGCGCGAGCTCACTTTTTAAGCGGAGTCTGTTCATCCACCTCTTCAACCTCGGGCACCCCTGCCAAAACTTCGACGGTATCAGGGTACAACTTGTACTGAACCAGCAGCACCAAATCGAGAATTAGAGTAACGCTAGTACCCAGCAGGTACGCCAGCTCGTCAAATAAAAACTCTACCGACTCCTTGGGGTCGACAATTGTTTGTGCAGTGGCGCAAATTGTTGCAACGTAGCCAATACTGCCGACGAGATCAGCGACAAATAGAAACTGGGAGATGCCGCCAGTGCACTTGAGGCAATAATTTTGGTAAACTTGAGGAACCACACCGCTCACGTAGAAAATTTGGGCCGACCAGGCCAAAATCTGGCCGGTCAAAAACTTGTAGTCCATCTCGGGCTCTTGCGGCACTGGGGCCATATGGTGTAGACCCTCGATTTGAAGAGCATGGGAAATTCCAAACATGGCGCAGGTCACGAGGGCAGTTGAAGGGCGGCGTCCCGAGAAGGTGATGCGGCGTTGCGTGTGATAGTAGTAGAACTGCAGGGCCATCAGAGAGTCGGTCACGAGCGATGCGGCAGCGATAATTTTCTGAAATCCGAGCTGTTCAGACCAAAAGCAACCGAGCAAATCGCACGCATCGCCAATAACATAGCCGGCCAAGAATAGCGGTGAGAACCCAATATTATCAGGGGACTGCATCCCCAGGTATAACTGGTACATGCCTGCAGCGATCCAGCCGAAGACCGAGGTTCGTGAGCATACAATGGCGATAAGTTCGAGCCAAGTATGGTCAAACATCCTTATCAGTGGGGGGCGTCGTCAAGGACGTGTTTGTCAAAGGGCAAATCAAGAGCAGGGCAAACAAGCAGGGCAAGGCAAACAGACTGAGACTATCTATAGTTATTGGGTAGACTTCGAAACTTAGAAGGTCTGAAATAGGCAGATGGAGATGAGAGCTTTTGGGAGAATGCGGCATCCGTCTCCAACCAGTTCGCTTATCGGTGCTTGGCGCTCAAGCGCCCCACAACCGCCAGCGCACGCCCCGCGCCCACCACGCGCTTCCTACATCTAAAGTGCTTGTACATAAATAACGTTAAATCAAGAGTTCCTCTCTCGCGAGCCGCGCCTCGACCGCCAGCCGCGTCTGCTGCAGCAGCATGCTTCGGGGCACCAAGTCGGGCACCAAGTCCTGTTTGAGGCGCAGCGGGGTTGTTCCCGGCGGTCCCGCTGGTCTACGCACGGGACTAGCTGAGCGTGAGGAGTTCTCGCGCCGCGAAAGAGTGGGCGAGGCGTGCGGAGAGCTCTGAGGGGACCCTTTTGGCGAGCTGTGCGGGGAGATGCGAGGGGTGCCTTCCTTTTGCGCGCTGAGCCGTGGAGCCCTCAGCGGAGATTCCCTGAGTTTTGGAGTTGACTGCTCTCGGCTCGGCTCGCGGCTGGGGCTGGGGGAGCGCGCCGTGCGCACGTCGGGGGCGGCCATTTTAAGGCCCTTGATACGACCGATCGAGGGCTTTGTGCGGAGTTTCGGGGTGGGACTCTGGGTACCCAGTTGGGGGCTCAGTTGGGGGCTCTGGGGGTTCACTTGGGGGCTCAATTGGGGACTCAATTGGGGACTCAACTGAGGGCTCAACTGAGGGCTTGCTTGGCCACTAAGACCAGCACGATACAGCCTGGCGACCTGCACTTCGACTGCGAGCAGCTCGACAAACTCGGCAATCACCTGGGCCCAGCTCTCGAGCGTTTGCCCGGGGTGTTTATCAAGGAGAGACGCGGCGATCCTGCGCCTGACGTCCTGCGGCAGATGATGTTCCACGTAGATATCCGACTCGCACAGGTGCCTCAGGTACTCGTCGCGGCTGCTGTCGGGCGCCAAAACACTGAATTTGAAGTTCGGGGCAGCGAATTTCGGCGGGTTGTCCATCTGAGGGGTATGGGCCAAAATCAGCAAAGAACGGAACTTGTTGCGGGCCCAGTCCACAAGAACCCGGTGCTTGTTGCGGTACAAAGCGTCCTTGAACCCTTGCAAGTTGTACATCTTGTCCAAGTTGGCCTGGTCGTCCTCGGAGAGCGCCTCGACGCGTAGGTCAGAGGCGTCGCTAAACGGCACAAAAAGGTTGACGCGGCGGTACATGTAGAACAAGGCTTTGGCCAACAAGTCAGCGCGGTCGTCGCCGTCGTAGCAGGGGATGGCGATATCGCGCTGGGGCCTTAGCAGCGCCCGGAGCATATCCATGATTAGATGGAGGGCAGGGGCGAATATAAACAACCCGCGAAAGAGGGATATAGGGGGGAAAACTGGAGGATCATTCAGAAAACTGGAGGATCATATAGATTAGGAAGGAAGGAGACGCGGTTTGCGGGAGGCAGAGCAGGCAGAGCAGGCAGAGCAGGCAGTGCAGGCAGTGCAAGCAGTGCTCAGGAGGATGTCAAGGGGTACACAAAGGCATCCCCAACCAAAATAGGCTAAATAAATACTATTGGAACCGCTGCGGGGGCGGCGGCGGGACCTGGACCCCTCCGTACGGCCGGTTTGGCGGCCAGCCGGTGTGCATGGGCGACAAGTTTGGCGAGTGGCCCTGGCCCACGTTGAGCGCCTGCATCTGCTGTGTGAGGGGCGCCAGGTAGTTTTGCTGCGGCACCGGGGGCTGAGCCTGGGGCGCCTGGGGCTGGCCGTAGGGGTACGCTTGGTACTGCGGTTGGGGTGCCTGCGGCTGCTGCAGAGGCTGCTGCAGGGGTTGCCCGTACTGAGGGCCCATGGAAAACTGCTGTGGTTGCCCCGGGAACTGCTGCTGGGGCTGTTGGTACTGCGGAAACGTCTGGAAATGGCTTTGAGGGACCCCCTGGGGCACCCCTTGGGGCACTTGGGGGAACGAGTAGCCCGTGGCCTGGGGCTGTTGCGGCTGAGCCTGAGGCTGAGGCTGAGCCTGGGGCTGCTGGAAGCTCTGAAACACGCCGCTCGGCTGCTTCTGAGGGGCCTGAGGGGCTTGTGGCTGCTGAGGGGCGCCCTGGAACCACATGGGACTGGCGGAACTGCTCCGTCCCGGGGTCGTTTGCAGCGACGCTGTGTCGTACTGAGGGCTCATGTACCCGTTTGTATTGTTTCTGAAGGGAGCAGAGGGGGCAGAGTGGAAAATCTGGGGAATCTGCTGGCTGGGTCCAGTATTGTGGGCACTCAAACCCGTACCTTGGCTCTGCAGGCCCGTGCCCTGACTTGAGAGACCCGTACCCTGGCTCGAGAGCCCCGTGCTGTGGGCCGAGAGCCCGGTGCTCTGAGGCTGCAACCCCGAGTGCTGGCTCTGGAGCTGCGCCTGGGGCTGGTTCTGGAGCTGACTCTGTCCCATCCAGCCATCTCCGCCCAGCACGCTGCTCATGGGCGCGCCGGGGCTCAGGGCGCCCATCTGGACCATCTGGCCGGGGCCGGTCATATTGGCCACCAGTTTGCGCGGGGGCGGCGGGGCAGGGATGGTGGAGTGGCCCTCGTGCAGCACGCTCTCAATATTCACGTTGGCAAATTGGTTGCGCGGCAGAGGCACCTCCTCCTCGGGCTTGCTCGGGGTGGGAGCGACCGGGGCCGGGGCCGGCGAAACAAGGGGTTGCGGGGCCAGCGCGCGCTGCCGCATGAGCTCTTGCATGCTGCGCTGGGCGGCCTCGGCCACCTGGGGCGGGCCAGAGTCAAAGGTGACGCGCTTGCGGCTCTTTTTGGGCTTGGAGCCGCCGCCGCCCATGAGGCTCATAAAGCTGTCCATTTCGTCGGCTGCGCTGCCCGCGGCGTCCGGGGCCCGGCCAAACGGGTTTTTGTCCGCGCTCTTGTCCGCGCTTTTGTCCTTGCGCTTCGCCAAAATGGGCTTGGGCCGCGGCACAGGAGCGCTCACAAACGCCAGCTCCTTGCGCAGCGTTTGGCCCTGCAGCAGGTGCCCACACAGCCGCAGGTACATGTAGAACTGGGCGGGCTCGACCACGACGAGCGGCTCGCCGATGCACTGGGCAATGCGACCCTTGTCGAGCTCGCCAATGCCGAAATTGTCCACGAACCGCAGCAGGTCGCCCACCGCGACCGTGTCGTGGCGTTTGCGCAGCAGCAGGTCGGTGTACCACCGCGGGTACGCCCGCTGCTCGGCCGGGCTCAGGCTCAGCTGCTCAACCGAGATCAGTGGCGGCGCTGGCATCGTGAGGAGGTGGGTGCTGATGACGGGTGGGAGTGCTCGGCCCTGCCAGCGCTGATGACTGTGGAGCTCGAATGGGTTGCAGCGGTGCTCGGGGAGCCGGTCGCGGCAATTAGCGACCTCCAGGACGGCACCCTCCTCTGCAAAACAGTCAATACCATCAAACCAGACACTTGCCGCTACAAACCAAGCCGGATGGCTTTTGTGATGCGCGAAAATATTGTGGCGTTTTTGCACGGAGCAGCCGCCCTGGGCGTCACCGACGACGAGCTTTTCGATGTGGAGGACCTCTACGACTTTCAGAATGACAAGCAAGTCATGACCTGCATCAGGGCACTCTCGCGGGTCGCCCCGACCCACAATGCGGCGATTGTGCCCATTGGCCCTAGCCTGGCACAGAAACATAAACCGCCTAAACCCAAAATGCCCAAGTATGCTGGCTGGGGCGCTCAGTATGGCCACAGGGACGGCAAGAGTGATTATTCGTAGGGGGTGGGCAGCTGTAGGTATTTTATTCATTTATGTGTAGATCGAGGGGTCTGGGTGGGGCTGGTGTGGTTGTGACAAGACCAGATACAATTCTGGGTATCTGCAGGGTGACCCCAGGGCGAGCCCAGGGGGACCCAAGGGGACCCCAGAATGGGATCGGGGCCACTGCAAGACAACTGCAAGGCCACGCATAACGGCAGAACGCCATAGGACAAGCACCCTCCGAATTCAATCATCATCTACAGCTCTCTAGTCTACTAATTTAGCAAAAGTTCCCAAGTTTCACCGCCAATAGCTCACAAAATGTCCACACCTATCCCCCGTAGCACCCCTTTAGCACCTCATTACCTTTGCCCTCCTCGACCCCTCCCACCCAGCTCCACGGGCGATAACATCTCAGATAAGCACCCAATCATTACACATGCCCAGCGGATTGACCGACGACCAGGTGAATGGAGAGGTCTCCAAGATGGCCGAATTCATCAAGAAGGAGGCCGAGGAGAAGGCCAAGGAGATCACTCTCAAGGCTGACGAGGAGTACGAGGCCGAGAAGTCCGCGCTCGTGCGCAGCGAGACCGCCGCCATTGACCAGGCCTACAGCGCCAAGTACAAGCAGGCAAAGCTCGCGCAGCAGATTGTCAAGTCCACAGTGACCAACAAGAGCCGCCTCAAGGTGCTGCAGGCCAAGGAGGAGATCGTCGACAAGGTGGTCCAGGCCACGGCAAAGCAGCTTGCCGAGCTGCCCAAGGACGCTAAAAAGTATGAAAAGTTCCTCGCCAAGCTGCTTGACGAGAGCGCCGAGCTTCTCAAGGAGGACAAGATCGTCGTTCAGGCCCGCAAGGCCGACAAGTCGGTGCTCGAGAAGGCGATCAAATCCAGCAAGACCGAGGCCGAGATCGAGATCAGCGAGCACCCTCTTGAAGGCGAGGTGTCGGGCGGTATTGTTGTTGCCACTGAGGACGGTAAAACCACCATTGACAACACCATCGAGACCCGCCTCGAGATCCTCGTCAAGAAGTCGTTGCCGCTGATCCGCCTCGACCTGTTTGGTCCTTCTGCCAACCGCAAGTTTTTCGATTAAATAGTAACTTTAGATCTGGAGAGTTTGGGGGCTCGTTGGAGGAGTTCTTAAGGCGAACTGTGAGGTACCCTTCGAGGTGCCGTGGGGGTCATGTGCTGGGTCACAATTTTTGTGCTGGGGCAGTTTGCGGTGCCGGGGGTGGCATTATTCTTGATACCCCGGGTGCTTCAGGGCCAAACTCGCCTTTACCTTCAAATCATATTCAAATTTTCCGGTGATGCACATAGTGCAGCCGCCTCCACCCCAACCAGACCACACAACGTGGGCGCATCCAACTCCCCTAATCTGCCGATTTAAAATAAATTTCATGCTATACAGACTCGAAAAAACCCCCCCGTAAATTCAAGTTGTCGAAAAATCCACATCTTTAGCGAAATCCCGCATAACCGGGTGGCGTCATGCACGGCAGGGCCCCACAATCGAACAGAATGCAGGCGCTTACTTCCTCATGTCGCCGGGGAAACGTACTCGAGACCAGTTTGAATCAGAAACAGACACCGACGAGGATGTGCAGCCGACCAGCCAGACCCTGCCCGAGCCCGAGCCCCAGCCAAAATCAGCAGACAGCCTCGACTACATCTTTGACCAGATCGACCCCAACCTGCTTTTGGCGGCCGCCCGGTTGCGCCACGACCAGTGGCCAGACACGGTTTTCGAGTCCTTGAACTGGCTCACCCAGCTGTGCAAGTTTGCAACCTCGTATCACGGCGCCTATGCTCTCATGGAGGTCGGCACTGTGACCTCGCTCATTGAGGCCTACTTTCGGTGCAAGGCCATAGAAAACACCAGCCAGAGCACCTTGCTTTTGCTGTTGCTCAGCCTGTGTTTTAGAGTCAAGGAAGCTCATCACACGGCACGCAACCACGCCAACTTTTACGCCATGCTGTTTAGCCGTGTAGCGCGGCCCAACCTCAGCCAGGGCTGTCTCACGGGGCTCAACACCGAGTATGAATTCAACAAACAGCAGCTGGAAGAATTGGTGCCTCTATTTTATGCGGTGTTTGTGCACCCCGTGCTCGACTACAAAGTCCTTGCAAACCGCGATCATTACAAGGAATGTGGGCTCTTGCCGGTAAGCTTAGAGCTTGACAATATTACCCTGGAAGCATTGGAGGAGTACAGAGCCCATGTAGAGACCACTGTGCCCCGGGTCAAGGCGGTCTGGAGAGGGATCGCTTCTCAAACGCACGAAATTGAGCCGCAACTAGGGATTTTGGAGGCCCAACTGGCACAAGAGTTGGGCTACGCACCCACAGTGTCAAGTTTCACTATAAATACCGTGGCATCTATCTTTTGCGCCCCGACAAATTATCGTCACGTTGTGTTTGTCTCGCGCCGCAACATCTTGGCCTTTGCCATGGAACAACTCGACCGCTGCGGCTCTGGCTCTGAGTCGGGCTCGGGCTTGGGCTCTGCACCCCCCTTGGTGTACCGAGTCCTGGCACACTTTTTTATTATGGATCAGCTGCCTGTGCCTTACCAGGAAGCCTTGCTTCCCGAGCTGTGGGCCGCTGTTTCAAGCTTCATCCAGGCCCTGCTGTCAGAGCACGAGACCAGTACGGCCTTTCAGCAAAAGACAATGTACCAGATGGAGCTCCTAAAGTTGTTTACGGGCCGCGGAACCGTCGCAGATTCGGTCGCCAGCAGTTTGTTTGCCTTTGTGCACAGCACCCAAGCAATGAACATTCAGTCGACAAACATCCGCTTTGTGTGGCAGCTCGTGGCCGATGAGTGCATTGATCTACTTGAAGGGCTTGATTTGCCACAGCATGTGCGACAATTTCTGAACCGCGCTAGGTTTGACGACTTTCCTCGCCGGTTCCCTAAACCAGAAACTGGTGCTTCGTAGTGTATTAATTATAAAACAATGCTTCTAGTGCCATTGAGGGCATTCAAGAGCCCATAAGGGCCATTGAGGAACTTTTCTTTTTATCACACCCGTACCCCAATATGCGGCCGAAATCGCGCCGGTGTCGGATGCGTCCAACGTGCATGAGCACTATAACTAGCAGCTCCCGCTGGCATTGATCATCTCTATGGCTACCTACAATAGCAATTCCTACAATACCTCAAATTATGCGAGCTTCCGCCCCACATACCCGGAAGATTTTTTCGAGTACCTTGCCAAATGGGCTCCAGACACAGATCTCGCTGTGGATGTGGGCTGTGGCCCTGGTACCGCTACAAGTTACATTGCAAAGCATGTTGGGCGTCGCACTGTAGGCATTGACCCCTCTGAAACTATGATTGAGACGGCAAAGAAGCAGTACCCAGACCTTGACTTTAAAGTGAGCTCCGACACTGACCTGACCAAACTGTTTGAGCCAAACAGCGTTGACTTGATTACTGTTGCCGAGGCGGCGCACTGGTTCAGCTACCCTGACTTTTTGGAGCAGGTGGAGGTAGTGCTCAAGCCTGGCGGCAGACTGGCTATTTGGGGCTATATTGACCCTGCTACTCCCGAGTACCCTGCCTTGCGCGATAATTTGAGGTGGATGTCTTATTCCAGCGATGCGTTTGGGCCTTACTGGGACCCTGGGCGCCAGCTGTTGACTGACGCCTACAAGGACATTGAGTTTCCTGCGTCGCTCAAGGTCGAGAAAAGAGACATTGTGCTGGGTAGTGCCCCCGATTATAATGAGCACGCACTCAACATTGTCAAGGATGTCTCCGGCGGCCAGTTTTTCTCGTTTCTGAGAACCTACTCGAGCTACTTTAACTGGCGCAAGGCCAACCCCGGCAAGAAGGATCTAGTTGACGACTATATCGAGAAGCTGGCAGCTGTAGGGGTCACCGAGGAGACTCCGCTACACCTGCAGTGGGATACGGTACTGATTCTGGTGCAAAAGAAATAGTCTGATAATAAATATTTGAGGGTGCGTAGGGGCCTATACAGGGCCACAAAAGGGTATACAGGGCCGCAGACCCTACTCAATCTCGGTGAAATCACACCCCTGATCGCAATCTGCGTCGCACGAGTCTTGGGTCTCGTACATGACCCGGCAGTAGTCGACAATCGACTGGGGAGGCACCGGCGACACAGGCAGTTTTGGCTCGGGGTCAATCAGAAAACTTGCCACTTTTATGAGCCGCTGGACCCAGTATGCAATGAGTTCAAATTTCATGGGGCGGAAATTTTCAGACAAGGTGGCGACAAACAAGGCAAGGAAGATGCAGGGTGATGGCACATGACTAGCGAGTTGGGCTAGGGGTGCAGGGTGTCCCCCGTTACTACCTTGTAGACTAATTTGCCATTGAATTACGGGTGTGCGCGGAGGAAGAGTAAAAGCAGATGGGTCATGGGGAAGTTTGAGGTGGCTGCAGGTACTGGTAGCAGGAGGTGCATGGCAGTGCATGGTGGAACCACACGGGTGAAAAGTGGGCCGATGACGGGTGTAGGAGTCAAAAATCGAGTGAAATTTGGGTGCTGGGTGTAGTAGCTAGGGAATTTTAATATAATTGAACGAGGGGGGAAAGGCCAGGGCGGCCTAATGGGCAAGACGGCATGACAGCTGTCGTAACTAACAAGCCCTGTCAAAAGTTGTGCAGGCTGAATGCCAAATGAGTTGGCGTATTGCGCTGATTTCGGCTGAAAACGGGTCATTTTCTGGGCTAATTTTGGCTAAAATTGGGCCCCGGTGTGTCACCCCTCCCCCACAAATCAGGCTCCTCCCAGCAACATTACTCATGTCGAAATCGTTTTTTGAGCAAAACCGCACGGCGATTTTCGCCGGTGCTGCGGTGGTGACGCTCTTGGGAGGGTACTACCTGTACTCGACGCCCTCGAGCGGCTCGGCCGGGGAGGCTGCGGCCGCCCCCGACGCGCCTGACTCGCCCAAGGCCAAGAAGAAGAAGAGCAAGAAGAAGGCGACCAAGAAGAGCGGCCTTTACGGTTTTTCGCTGGCCCAGACCGACAACGGCAGCCAGTACCCCGTGATTGACGACTCGAGCAAGCTCAGCGCGCTCTCCGAGCAGCAGCGCGCCGAGCTGGCCGAGATGCTCAAGGTGGCCGGTAACTCTGCGTTCAACGCCAAGCAGAGCCAGAAGGCGCTCGAGCTGTACACTTCGGCGATCGAGTGCAACCCCCGCGACGCCATTTTCTACTCGAACCGCGCCGCCGTGTACGGATCGCTTGACCAGCACGACAAGGTCGTCGAGGACGCCACAAAGGCCCTGAGCATCCAGCCCGACTACCTCAAGTGCTTCAGCCGCCGTGGCGTTGCGTACGAGAAGCTGGAGAACTACAGCGACTCGGTGATGGACTTCACCGCCGCGTGCATTTTGTCGCGCTTTGAGGACGAGTCGTTTGGCAAGGCTGTGGACCGCGTGCTCAAGCTGCAGGCCGAGCGCATCATTGCCGAAAAGTTCCCCACCAAGAGCAAGGACTACCCCAGCCCGAGCTTCATTACCAGTTACCTGCAGTCGTTCCACAAGCGCGAGCTGCCGGCGTCTGTGGCCGAGGCCACTGAGGGCCCCGAGCTGGACCTCAAGCTGGCGTTTGATGCTATGGATAAGGAGAACCTCGAGAGCTACAAGCAGGCGGTGGAGCTCATCAACAAGGCGCTCGAGGGCGGCCTGAGCTCCAAGGAGGCCCACAGCATCGCGCTCGAGTACAAGGCCACGTTTAAATTCCTTATGAATGACGTGGAGAGCGCGCTCGACGACATGAACTCGGCGATCGAGCTGTTCCCCACCCCGCAGGCCATGATCAAGCGCAGCTCGCTGCACGTCGAGCTCGGCCGCCTCGACGCCGCCGACGCCGACTTTAAGCAGGCCGAGAAGCTTGATGCCACATGCCCCGACATCCACTACCAGCTGGGCCAGCTGGCGTTCCTGCAGCAGCAGTGGGAGTCCGCGGTCAAGAGCTACGAGAAGACCATCGAGATCGACGACACGTTCATGCTGGCCCACATCCAGCTCGCAGTCACCAAGTACCGCATGGGCCAGACCGAGGTCGCCAAGCGCAAGTTCCAGAAGCTGATTGAGCGCTACCCCGAGAGCTCGCACGCCCACAACTACTATGGTGAGGTGTTGCTCGACCTCGGCGACGTCGAGGGCGCCAAGAAGGAGTTTGACATTGCCGTCGACCTCGAGCTGCAAAAGAGCGTTGCTGCCGTCAACGTGCTCCCCCTCGTCAACAAGGCGCTCGCCCTTGTCCAGAGCGGCAAGCCCGAGGACCTCGAAAAGAGCATGGAGCTCGTCAAAAAGGCCGTCACCCTCGACCCCGTTAGCGACGTGGCCATCGGCACCCTTGCCCAGCTCTGCCTGCAGCAGGGCAAGGTCAAGGAGGCGATTGAGCACTTTGAGCTCAACGCCAAACTGGCCCGCACCACCCCGGAGCAGGTCCAGGCAATGACGTTTGCTGAGGCCGCGCGCACCCAGTACCGCATCGCCACCGAGCAGCCGTTTTTGCGCGAACGCCTCGAGTTGTTGACTACTCGTTATAGGTAAAAATGTATATAGCTTGTATGGCATTTATGAGCGTGGAGGGGGCCCTGCGTGCGTCCTGCATGCGCCTCGAGCTGAGCCGCTCTCGTCTTCACTTTTCCAAGAGAAAATACAATTTTGGCTGTTTCTTTATATTTCGCACGAGAAAATAGCTTCTAGCTTCACGTCCACGTCTGTAATTTTCTTCAAGTTCATCCTGTAACCTTAACGCGTAACCAGAGCATGCCTGCAAATCTCGGCACTCTGGCCCCAGAGTTGCTCTACAAAATCACAGAATTTTTTTTCGTACTGGATGACAAGCCCGTGCCACAATTATATCTGAGGTTAGCGCAAGTAAATAGGCATTTCCACAATGTCTTTATGAGCGATCATCTTTGGGCGGATTTGGACGTGCATGGCGTGAAAAAGGAAATCTCTAGACATTATCTTGAGAAAAAGGCTGAAATGGGGTCAAAAGAACTTGATTTCTGCGGAGGATTTGACTATACAACCTGGCGGCACCCAAAGACTGAGATCATGCAGTTTTACCAGTTCTCGCTCTACACGCAGGCTAATGTATTGGCAGAGTCTGATGTGTTTGATAAAGAGGGAAAGAGCTATCTTTACGACAAGATTGGAATGACTGACCTGGCTTTCCACGCAGCGCGCACCTGGAGCGGTCTGAAGTGCGCCAGTAAAAGTCTAAAGGAAGACCCTGAATTTATGTTCAGAGTAGCTAACAAGGGCTGCGCCACAGTTTACTATGCTTCTGATGCTCTCCAAGACGACAAGGACTTCCTTCTGAAATGTGTGTCGACCGATACGACAGCGATAAGATATTGCTCAGAGCGGCTCCGCAATGACAAGCAAGTAGTTATTGCATCTTTGTCCAACAGTGGCCGGTTTTTCGACTTCGTTTCCTCAGAATTACGGGATGACCGCGAGGTGGCTTTGGCTGCAATTACCTGGGACCCTTTAAATCTGAAGTTCTGTTCTGAAAGACTTCAGAATGATCGTGAAGTCGTCACAAAGGCTGTAGAAAGTGATGGTGTTGCGTTAGAATTTGCCAGTAGCCGCCTCCGAAATGATACCAGCATTGTCCTGGCGGCTGTGAACTCAAACTGGCGAGCGTTCGATTTTGCTGGCAAAGAGTGCAAAAGAACGGTTGTCCAATTGGGAGCCGCAAAGCTTGTGGAAGTGCTTAAAGCAACTTGATTCAAATATATCTTAGCAACTACAATTTTGTGCGCCGTTTGCGCGTGCTATATAAGTCAACGGAACTATCTCAAAACGGATCCAAGACCTCATAAAACTCTTTTCAATTTACGCGAGAAGATAGCTTCCATCGTCACGTTTACACCTGCAACCCTTGAAAATCTCGCCCTGCAGCCTGAACGCGTAATTTGAACCGTAATTTGAATGCGTAACCAGAACGCGTAACCAGAGCATGCCTGCAAATCTCGGTACTCTGGCCCCAGAGTTGCTCTACAAAATCACGGAGTTCTTTTTTATCAAGGATGATCAGCCCGTACCGCAGCTTTACCTCCTGCTTGCCCAAGTAAACAGGCGATTCTACGATGTGTTTATGAGCGACCCTTTATGGAAACGTTTGGACGTGCACGGCGTAGAGAAAGACATATCCAAGCACTATATCAAGCGTAAAGCTAAAATGAGCTCAAAAGAATTAGATTTTTGTGGCAGGTTCGACTTTGAAAAGTGGCTTCATCCTAGAGTGGAGCTCCCAGAATTTTACCAGTTTTCGATCTATACACAAGCCAGTATTCTGGCAGAATCTCATATGTTCCTTCACGAGGACAAGAAACATTTGTTCCAGAGGATTGGTACTCCGGATTTGCTCTTTTATGCAGCACGTACGTTGAATGGTTTATACTTTGCCAAAAAATCCCTTAAACAGGACGTTGAGTTTATGTTCAAAGTGGCGGATGCTGGTGGAGCTATAGTCTTTTTTGCCTCTGAAGCTCTTAGAGACGACAAGGACTTTATTCTCAAGTGTGCAGCCAGTAAATTTGGGTTGAGAGACAGTTCCGAGAGGCTCAAGAACGACAAGGATGTGGTGCTTGCCCATTTAACTAAGTGGGGAGACAGCTTTGATTTCGTCTCGGAGACGCTGCGTGATGACCCAGAGGTAGCAACGGCCGCTATAGCCAAGGACCCTTACAATTTAAGGTACTGCTCCGATCGGCTCAAAAACGACCCCACGCTAGTCAAAATGGCGGTGACAAGCGATGGTGCTACTTTGCAACATGCCAGCGCAAGACTCAGAAATAATTTAAATCTTGTTCTGGCTGCAGTAGACTGCAACTGCACAGCGTTCCAGTTCGCCAGTAAAGCGTGCCAAGACAGAATCGTCAAGTTGGCAGCTACGACATTCAAGAGCAAATATCCGATACATTTGGTGTAGCTTCATAAAATCTATTTAGGCACAGCAATATCGCGGATCTGGCGCGCTCGAGGGGTATGTGAGTAGAAGGCTCCAAATGATTCTGACACTATCCTGGCGGCTGTGCACTCAAACTGGCGAGCTTTTGAGTAATGAGTGCAGGGAGCTCGCACATTGGGAGCCGCAAAGCTTGTAGAAATGCTAAATTCGAGATAATATTTTAATGTCTTGAAGCAGCCACTGCCGCGCTACCTCAACAAAATAGCCTCGACCTCCTCGCCAGCCTCGATCACTCCGTCACCCGCAGGCAGGCATAGCAAAGCGTTTGCCTGGGCCATACTTTTGACTCTGCTTGAGCGCTGGAACCCGGTTGTCGAGGCGACCCAGCCGGTCGGGGTGGGGCGCGCGTGCACGCGATGAAACTCGGGCCGCGGGTCCAGCTGGGCCTTAAAGTCGATCTTGCAGGGCATGCGTAGCGGCTCATAGTCTGTGCGGCCGCTGCTCTTGTGCAAAAATGGCAGCACAAAAAGGTGCAGGCACACAGAAACCGAGGCGGGGTTACCGGGCAGGGCAAAAATGAATTTGTCGTGGAGGGTGGCAAAAGTCACTGGTTTGCCCGGTTTCATAGCCACACGGCCGAAATGCAGCTCGCCGCCCATCTCGGTGATTGTCGGTTTGAGCAGGTCGAGCTCGCCCATTGAGACGCCGCCTGAGGTGACCAGGACGTCGCAGCGGCTGAGGGAGGCCCCCAGCTTGGTGCGCAGGTCCTCGTGCACGTCTAGGGCAATGCCGAGGTCCACAACTTCGTAGCCGTGGGCCCGCAGCGCGGCGATCAGCATGGGCCGGTTCGAGTCCCAAATTTGCGAGCCCTGGCAGGGACTGCCGGCCTCGACTAGCTCGTCACCGGTGCTCAAGACGCCGACCACGGGCTTTGCGTAGACCTTGACGCGCTCAATCCCGATCGAGGCCAAGGTGCCCACCTCTCCGCCAACCACCGAGACAAACGTGTTTTTCGCCAGGACGAGGCCGCCCAGAGCCAAGTCTGAGCCGATAGTGCGGATATTGTCGCCGGACTTTACACCGCTGGCGTTGATCTTCACCTTGAGTTCGACCCCATCGCGCTCCTCGGCCAGCTCGGTGTTCTCGACGGGGATGACGGCGGTGGCGCCGTGAGGGACAGGCGCGCCGGTCGTGACGCGCACGCACGAGTGGCGCTGGAACTCTACAATCTCCGAAGCGGCGTAGCTCACCTCGGTCACCGGGAAAGTGCCGGGGCAGTCGCTGTGGAGCACGGCGTAGCCATCGACGATCGAGGCTCTGAACGGCGGCACGTTGAGCGGGGACTTGATTTCCTCGGCAATGACGTAGCCGGTGCACTCGCTGATCGACTTGGTGATGGGTTCGGGCTGCTTGGCCCTGGCGAAAACGAGCTGCTGGGCCTCGCTGAACGGGACCATCGGGAACGGCGAGCTGCGCGGTCTGTTTGCGACCCCGTAGAACACCGGCGCACTGTGCGAGTGGCCGTGATGGCCGTGGTGATGGTGCTTGCCATGCTTGCACGTGTGCCCTTGCCCCGTGGAGCCAGGGGCCCCATGGCCAGCCGCGTGGCCAGCACCGCCGCGCACGTCGAGAGCGTGTTTGAGCACCTCTGCGACCGCATTGATCGAGTCGAGCGCGCCCCCGCGACTCCCAGGAACGCAGAGAACAAGACACTCGTCGATAAACCCCGCCACGGGGCGTGCCAGCGCCGCCAGCGGCGTCTTGGCCAGGCCGTAGCTGAGCATGCTTGCCACGAGCCCCGGCGCCTGTTTTGTGAGCAGGGGCTGCACTGTTTCGGGCGTGACATCTCTGGGGCCAAGTCCAGTGCCTCCTGAAGTTACCACGAGCTTGTGGGAGCGCGCTAGCGAGGCCACGGCCCTGGAGATTTCGGCCGGCTCATCGGGCACAATGTGAGGCGCAGCGCACTCAAATCCCAGATCGCGCAAAAGCGCAACCAATTCGGGGCCCACGGTGTCTTGGCTAGGGTCTCTAGAGCATGTATCCGAGACAATCACCAGGGCTGACATCAGGGTCGAGTACGGGATGGGTGTTGGATATGTGTGGATAGGTGTTGATAGTAGGTGTAGGTAGATATGAGCTGATAGGTGTTGATAAGAGTCTAGTTTTATAGCTACACAGAGCATAGCCACGCCCAGAGCCACCCAGAGCCACCAGCAAGTACTTAGAAGTGGAGACTATACTACGCGACTACGCAAACAAACCTATGGCCCACCTACGGCACATTAGGCAAACTCGAGGCGCACGCTCTTGACCTCGAACGCGTTGAGGGTCAGCGGCACAGAGTCGGACTCGCCGCTCAGCACGTCGAGCTCCTCGAGCTCGTCCTCCAAATTGTTGACGAGCACCGCCTTGAGCAGCGGCCGGCGCGCCACGAGCTCGACGCGGCCCTTGCCGCCGAGGCTCTCGTACAGCCGCACAACCACGCTCTTGTGCTTCTTCTTGCTGTCGCGGTCTGCCTCGGCGCGCTTGACGGCGCTCACAAACACGTTGGGCGCGCCCACGAGGTGCACGGGCATGGGCGCCGTAGGCGCCGTGGAGGCGGTGGAGGCCTCTTTCTCGCCATACCTCAGGCCGTTAAACTCAATGGCGGCGCGCACGGTGTCGGGCCCCAGCGAGCCGGCGTGGGGGCGCAGGGCAAACCGGAACGCGTGCGAGCCCATATCGGCGGTCGGGTCCGGGTTCTTGGGGGCCCTCAGCAGGCTAAGGCGCATGATGTTGCCGTGCACAGTGTACCCGTACTTGCAGTCGCTGAGCAAAGAGACGCCGTAGGACCAGTCGCTGAGGTCGGCGAACCGGTGCGCGCACAGCTCGAATTTCGCCACATCCCACGTCGTGTTGTAGTGGGTGGGCCTGCGGTGGATGCCGAACGCCGTTTCGTACGAAGCAGAGTCGCTCCACACGTCGACGGGCGCCTCAAACTTGAGGAACTCGTACGTCTCGTGCCAGTCGGCCTCGGCGCTAAACTCGAGCTGGTCGGTCAGCGTGGCGACTAGCTTCACGTGGGAGCGGCCAAACCTGTAGTGCGTGACCACCGAGTCGCCCTCAAGCACCGACGCGCCGTGCAGCACGCGGAACTTTTCGGTGGCGTACTGCTCGGTGTCCCAGGCGGGGAAGTTCATTGGCTGGTCCTCAAACAGTTTGAGCGACGCGGGCGCGCTCAGGACCTCGCGGTCGTGGCGCTTGTCCCACAAACTCAGCAGCGAACCGTTGTGGAAGGTCGCCCGGAGGTGCTTGTTGCTCAGGGTCACGGGGGCAGGGGCCGAGGGGGCAGGGGAGAAGGGGGTAGAGGGGGAAAGGGAGAGATCCTTGAGCTCCACCTTGAGCTCCGCATCCTCATAAGCCTCCACACGCCCCACAGAACCCCGCGGCTGCCACTGCAACAGATTGGCCTGCGAGCTCAGCCCCAGCGCCTCGAGTGCCTTGGCGACCAATTTGCGGCCGTCGCGCTCCACGCGCGCGTGGATCTTCCAGGCATCCTCGTAAATCATCCGAATGCCGCTGCCAGGCAGCACGTCGTGGAACTGGCACAGCAGCAAATCCTGCCACAGCTCCTCAATGGCCGCAAACGGGTACTCGTAGCCGGGCGCCTCGAGGGAGGCCCACGTGGCCAGCAGCTCGAGGTCGTGCAGCAGCCGCTCGCCCACGCGGTTGCCCCGCTTGATCTTGGCCTGCGTCGTGTAGGTACCGCGGTGGTACTCGAGGTACAACTCGCCGACCCACGACACGAGCGACGCGCCGCCGTTGGTGGCCTCGAGGACGTCATCAAAGAAGTCGTCCACGGTGGGGCCAGAGTGCACGCGCGGCAGCTCGCCCGCAGTGTCGCTGAGCCCTCTGCACCGCCGCAATTTCTCAATCATCTCGGCGATGGGGCCGCCTCCGCCGTCGCCGTGACCATACAGCAAAAGCGACTGCTGGCAGGTGTCCAGGTTCTTGTTTTGGGTCAGCGAGCGCCTGACGTCGCCAAAGTGGGCCTCGGCTGTGTAGGTGTTGGCGGGCGGCATGTGGCACACGACCTGCGACCCGTCTAAACCGACCCAGTTGAAGGTGGAGTTGGGGAACACATTGATGTTGTTCCAGCTCAGCTTTTGGGTCACAAAGCGATCCATCCCGCTCAGCCGACAAACCTGGGGCAGCTGCGGCGCATAGCCAAACGTGTCAGGCAGCCAAAAGGTCTTGCTGCGCTGCCCAAAATGCTCCTCAAAGAACCGTTGGCCAAGCAGCGTTTGGCGCACAAGCGCCTCGCCCGTGGGCATGTTTGTGTCGCACTCGACCCACGCGCCGCCGACCGGCAAAAAGCGGCCGGTTTTGACCGCCTTTTGCACGCGCTTAAACAGGTCGGGGTGGTCCTGCTTGAGCCAGTAAAACTGCTGCGTTTGGCTCGCGGCAAACACGTACTCGGGGTACCGCTCAAGAAGGTCCAGCTGAGATGCCCAGGAGCGCGCCACCTTGCGCCGCGTCTCGGCAAACGGCCACAGCCACGCCGTGTCGATGTGGCAGTTTCCAATGGCATAAATCAGGTTGCGCGACGCCAGGGTCTTTCCCCCGGCCTTGTACACCTCGGGAGTGTCCACTTTGCCAATGTACTCGGCGGCAATGCGGCGGCACTCGACGAGCGAGGCGTCGACGTTTTCGCGGTCAAACGCATTCACAATCCGGTTGAGGACGTCCAGGGCCTTGCCCCTCTGCCAGTGGTCGCCGCTAATCTCGCGCGAAGCGTCGCCAATGATCCAAAAATCAATGTACAGGGCCCGCGCAGCGGCGCGCGGCAAAACAAGGTCTGCTGTCCGCAAAAGGAACGTGCGGTTGTCGTCAGGGGGACTATTGTTGCCCTGGATATCGTTGCACGAAGTCTCAATGTAAAACGTGTGCCAGCTGCCGTCCAAGAACTCCTCAGGAAGCGTCCATTCGCGGCGGTTGTGCTCGCCACTTAGACCCACCAAAGGCGTACCATCCTCGAGGTAAACTTGGCCCTCATCACTAGAATCCCATTCAAACAGGGGGCGCTCCTCGTGAGCGTGCCAATCCTTGGGAACCTTGACCTTAACCTTGAACCAGTGGGTACTCCAAGACGGGCCAAAACTCTGGCCAATGTGCGCCTCGCTCCACTCTGCCTGGTCAATTGCATCCTTAAACAGGGGGCGCTGCAGGTCAGGCACGCTGTAACTCTCGAGCCGCACGTGCTCGGTGTCCTTGTGGGTGCGCGCGCGGTCGTAGTGCGCAGGCAAGTTTAGCGCGCGGTACTGGCCATTGTCGGTGAATTGCCGGATCCTGCCGGCATAAAGGCTCTCAATCTTGCGCGGCACAGGGTCAAAGTTGTGCTGCGGGTACATGGTGCAAGTGCAAGTGCAATGGAGAGGGGGGGGGGGGGCGCCGTGGGGGTGTGGGGACGGAGGAGGTGCATGGGCAAGGGTGGGGCTAGGGTCGGTGCCTTGGCTGCCCCCAAAACTCTTTTTTTCTCTCCTACTCTGCCCGGCTGTCTACACTCTCTCTCTGTTGCTCGGAAACCAGCCCCGGATTCCAGCATGCCACGCCATGCACCCCGATAGCTCCCCTGGCAACGCTTATCAAGCGCAGTGGCAACCGCTTGGAGCGGTTTATCTTCGAGCATTTCACTCTGTAGCCGTATAATAGCAGCTCAGCAAGTTGCTTTCGATCGTTCCTGCCACGGTGCCGGCCTCGGCACGCTGGAGAAATCGTGGCTCGGGTAGGGGCTATGGTGGCGAAACGTGGCGACCCGGCTCGCTGGTAGCAGCTGTGGATGCCTTGGCTATGCCTTGGCTATGGGCGCCTTGAGCTCGCGCAGCTGGGGGCAGTAGAGCTGGAGCACCTCGGGTGTGGTCACCTTGGGCCTGGGCAGCAGCAGTGGGGGGCACCTTGGCTAGGGGCGCCTTGAGCTCGGGCCGAGCATGGGGTTTTATTAGCCGGGCACTCAACGACATCGCCAATGACCATCCTTGGAAGCACGCTCACGCTTCCCAGCGCGCCTAGCTGGGTTGCGACAGCAGCCAGCCACTCGCAGCAAGTTTAACAGGGCGTAAAACACCCCGAGCTGCTCGTGAACTGAGTGTGCACCTCAACAGAGTTTCACCAATTGCCCCCCAACTCACTTCACACGGTGTACAGGCGTGATCAGATAATGGTAGTTGTCGAATGGGATCCTCCTTTGTGACCGAGTCCGGCCCTCTAGCCTTGGCTCCAAATGCGAGGCCGGTCGCGCCCCATGGTACGTAGCGCCACCATAGAGCCAACACTGCCAGTCAAACAAATGGAGGCTAGAGTTCCTGCGGCTTCAATCTCAAGCCACTCCGACCCCGCGCCCAGCGCTAGCTAGTCTGAGCTCTGCTCGCCCCATGGTACGAAGCGCCACCATAGAGTTCTACAGAACCCATCAAGCCAACAATAGGGCGCAGGGCGGGTCAAGCGAGTTCAACTACCGTCTTTCCGTGTCTACGCTCTTACCAGCATCACACCCAAAACAAAAATTAGGTCGGTAACATCATCACAACAGCCAATGTTGTATATAGGCAAGTCTAGATTGTAAATGCTAGTTGCTGTCATGGTATAAAATTGTGCTTGGAAGCTTTAATTTGGATTGGAATGTTTTGAGAAAAGGCTGTGGTCTAAGGCCGGGGTGGAGAACTGTATGGGCGTGCATAGGCGTGCATGGGCGTGCATGTAAAATGAAATCTTGTTCTGGCAGTCAGTATAAACTTATTTGAGCACAGTGCTAGCACCTTTATATCAGAATACATAGCCTCTCGTACTCCTTTTTGCCCGTGGAGCCAAAGAGGGTCTGCCCTCGCTCACACTCATCATTAAATCGTCTATACATTATAAAATATCGCTGATCCCGTCGAGTGAGGCCTCCAAACGGTGCACCATCGCCTCGCGGTCCCAGTCGAGTCTATAGTCCCAAGCCACGTCGGCCAGCAACGAAAAGGCCGTTTCGAGGCTGTCGAGGTTGAGTGGCGCGCACAATGTGTAGAGTCTGGCCTTGAACTCGTCGAGCGGTGGCACGCTGAACGCCGGGTGGGGTGCCTCGGCAGCGGGAGGTTCTTGGGTAAACGAGGTCTCCTCGATGACCATGGGCGATGCGACCGGGTCCCGCGAGCTCGGTTCGGGGCTCTGGGCGGCTCCCTCGGCGGCGGATTCGCCCTCGGCAAGCTGGCTGTGCTCGGTGTGCTCGGTGTGCTCAGACGGCTCGAAGGGGCCTTTCGAGTACGAGTCCGCAGGCTCTGAGGCTTCTGGGAGCTCTGCCCTCTGCTCGCCCTGGGGCTCGCCCAACGGCTCAGCCAGCGGCCGCAGCGGCTCAAGCGGCTCGTCGTCGTCGTCAAACTCGCGTAGTTCGCGCTCGGTCTCGCGTTTGTGGAGGTCGCGGCACGCCTCAATGAACGCTGAGTCGATCTCGTCGATCGCCACCTGCGCGTTGGCCACCATCTCGCTGGATTTGTGCACGCGGTCGCGGTCGCCCAGCACGAGCGAATCCTCATGAATGAGCTCCAAATCCTGCAAAAACTGGCGCGGCTCACAGTAGTAACCGTTCCACAACCGGTCCTCAACCACGTCAAGGTCCATATTGTGGTACGTCTTGCCCGTCGACAGCTCCAAAATGCGGTCGTCGTCGGTGCGCACGTACTCGCCTTGGTGACCCGGAGTGTCCACAAACAGGTGCAGCAGGTCGTCATCGTCCACAACAGGCTTTTTGAACCGCCGGTACCGCTTTTGGAACAGGTCCATGAGACTGCCTAGCTTGACCTTGAGCTGGCTTCTTGTGCGGTTATCCAGCTTCTCGCTGGAGCCCTGGGTTTGCGTTTGCGTCTTGTTGGTCTGCTTTTCCTCCTGGGCCTCAGGCAACGCCGGCAGGGCGCGCGGCGTGCGGTCGCTCACGTCGGCGGTCTCAGTGGGAGGAGCCCGGATAAAGTCGAAAAGCGGGCCGAAAAAGCCGTCCAGAGCACTGGGCGTCGTCTCGATTTTGAGCTGGACGTGCCCTAACCCAAACAGCCGCTTCACCTCGGCCTCCAAACCGGCCAGGGGCTCGTTGGACACGCCCACAATGAGCACCTTGTCGGTGGGTGCAAACGTGCGCAGCGCGTTCATAAACACGCTGAGGGCTTGCGGGGGCACCGTCTGGTACCATAGCTCGATGTTTGGAATTAGCACCACGCTCGGTGAGCGCTTGCGGGCCTCGCTCAGCGTCTGCACGATGGCCGCCTCGGGGGTCCTCATTGGGTCGCTGAACAACGACGCCAAGTCCAAGACATGGCTCGTTACTCCTTCCAAGTAGCCCAAAATTGCCGAGGCAATGTACTCCTGGCCCGAGCCGGGCTCGCCGTGGACCAAAAGGCGCGGCCGGTTCACGCGCGCCGATTTGAACTCGTCGAGCCGCCGCTGGGCGACGAAAGACAGATTACTCGTGTACTGGGCCATTTCAAGTGCGCTCAGGCTGCGCTGCTGTGGCATGAGCGTGTCGAGGCGCGCCTTGATGGCCTCAAAGCTGCTGGCCAGCAGAGGCACCACGCGGCCGGGGAGAGCAGCGTTCTGGGAGCTGGTGCCGCGTACAGTGCTGGGCAGGATCCGCTCAAGGGCCTTGAGAACATCCCCCGGTGTAACACTGATGCTTTCTGGGTGCACGACGAGCTTTTTGTCCGAGGCGTAGATCTGCGGGTACGACCGCTGGATAGCATTAAGAGCACTCTCAGTGCAAAGAGCCTTGATATCTGCACCGCCGTAGCCCTTTGTGTGCTCGGCAATCTCGCCAATAAACTCGGCCTCGAGCGGGGGATCCCATTTTTTCGTGTGGATCTGCACAATCTGCTTTCGGGCGTCGAGGTTGGGCAGCGGGAAATAAAACTCGCGATCGAACCGCCCGGGTCTCCTCAGCGCAGGATCGATGTTGTCGGGGCGGTTGGTGGCGCCAATGATGACGACCTGGCCGCGGTTATCGAGGCCGTCCATGAGGGCCAAGAGCGTTGAGACGATTGAGGCGTGCGTTTGGTCGCGCTGCGAGCTGCGCACGGGGGCCAGCCCATCAATTTCGTCAAAAAAGATGATTGAGGGCTGCTTCTCCTTTGCCTCGTCGAACAAAACGCGCAGCTGGCGCTCGGCCTCACCAACCCATTTCGACAAACAATCGCCTCCCTTGCGCATAAAAAACGTGATTTTTTTTCCTCCTTCGCGCGAGCCCATGGCCGCAAGAGCGCGGGCCATCAGTGTTTTGCCTGTGCCCGGCGGACCGTGGAACAAGACGCCGCGCGGAGGAGTGATGCCAAACCGCTTGTAGAGCTCGGGGTACTGCAGCGGCAGGGTCACCATCTCCTTGAGCTGGCCCACATAGTCTTGCAAACCGCCTATTGACGAAAAATCAATGTCTGTCTCGATGCCCAGGGGGTCGCTGTCGTCCTTCTTGTAGACGGCATTTGAGCCGGTTTCAGCCTGCTGTTTGAGCTCTGCCAGCGTGCGCTCGAGGTGCTGGCGCCGTGGCTTGAACACAGAGACCACGTCGTGGCCACCAAAAGGCCCCGCGACCGAAAAAAGTCGGCGGTCGCTGAGGCGTTTTCCGGGCTTTCCGTCCTTTGTGGGGGCCACTTCAGGAGGGGGAGGGGCCAAAATCCGGTAGTTTACGCGCTCGCGCTGCCTCAGCTCGCGTACCACGGGGCTCGGACTGCGCAAATCGCGCAGCTCGGCCCTCAGCTCGGCCTTGAGCTCGTCCTCGCTCGAGAGCTCGCGCACAACGCTGCCATACTCGTTACCGCCTGCCAACCGCCGTGAAGTCCTCAGGGGGGCCACGTGGGCGTTGTGGGACCGCAGGCGGCGGCGCGGCGGCGGGCTGGGCGGCTCGTCGTCCTCCTCGCTCTCGGCGTCTGAACGCACGACAAACCGGCGCATCTGGCGGCGCTCCTCGTCCTGACCAAACTCATCTTCGCTCTCGCTGCTTGCCGAGGCCGGGCTGAGCTCGAATTCCTCCGATTCGTCGCCGGTGTTTTTGGGCTCGGGGGCAGCCCCGGGGTCAGCGCGTGGACGTTTCCCATTAAGATGAAGCGTCACGGGGAAGCTGTGCTCTGCGGCCGGCGTTGCAGGCTCGGGCTCAGAATCGCTGTCGAGGACGCGCTTCATGCTGAGTGATCGTGCGGTGGAATTTTTTGAGGGAGTGTCGATTTCGCTCGTCGCGTTTGAGCTGGGTCCAGGGGGGTCAATTTGGGGCTAAATGAGCTGGGAAATGACGCGGCGGTGGAATTTTGGGGGCGCCCCTTTGGCGCGGCAACTTGACCCCTTCTAGCCAAAAGTCCTCGAAAACTTGCTACCAACGCGTCCAATTCTCTTTTTCCTTTTCTCTAGCGCGCGCTCAAAATCGGCAGCCCCTGGCACCCCCCGCCCCCCCAACTGCCCAACTGCTCCCAGCACCTTTGTCATGTACACTGTGGCCCTGTTTACATCCTCTGGCGTAGTGCTCTACAACCGCTCCGCAGTCAAGGAAAAAGTTCCTCTGACAGTTTTTAATGAGGCCATCGCTGCACACATCAGGGGCGCCGCCTACAATGGCCCGTCGTACGTGGTCAAAATTGTCGAGAACCACCCGCTGCGCGTCTCGTGCGCCGTGGCGTACCCCGCGGTCGTCTCGGTGCAAAACCCCGAAGCCCTTGCCCAGGACCTGCTCAAAGTTTATGAGGGGCTCTCGAGCGACGGCTCGGTCGACCTGCAAAAGTTCAGCGAGCTGGCCGACCTGCGGCTCGCTAGCGCCAGTATAGCCGCGGGCGCGAGCTCAGCAAGCTCAGCAGCGGCCAGCGCGGGCTCCACAGCTGGCTCTGCGCCCGCCACAGCGCCGTCCTCGTCGGCAGCCACGCCACGAGCCGCCACGCCGAAATCCAAGAAACCCGCCAAGAAAACCAAGGAAAACCGCAAGTGGGACGGCCAGGTCGACGACTCAATTGTGCTCGACTACAGCGAGCCGCCCACTGCCGCCGATCTGGGCGCCCAGGAGCCCCAGGAGCAGAGCGAGCTGAGCGAGCTCGGGGAGCGCACGGCGCTGGGGTTTGAGGTGAAATCGCTCGAGCACGAGCTCAATTCGCTCTTGAGCAAGCAGGAAGAAGCCCCGCAGCGCTCGCGGTTCGGGTTCATCCAGAACTACGTCGGCGGCAAAAAGCTCACTGACGCCGACCTCGACAAGGCCCTCGACAAGATGGAGGACCAGCTCGTGACCAAAAATGTTGCCAAGGACATTGCGCACGAGATTTGCCAGGAGGTGCGGCGCGATCTGCTCGGCGTGACCACGAGCTCGTGGACCTCGGTGAACGCCTCTGTGCAAGCGAGCATGTCGCGGATCCTGGCCAAGACCCTTACCCCCAACTCCAGCAACGATTTGCTGCTCGAGATCAAGCAGGCCAAGGCGCGCAAGGCGCTCTACGTGATGAGCATTGTAGGGGTCAATGGCGTCGGTAAGAGCACCAACCTGGGCAAGATCGCGTTTTGGTTGCTGCAAAACAACTTCAAGGTGCTCATTGCCGCCTGCGACACGTTTAGGTCCGGCGCCGTCGAGCAGCTGGGCGTGCACGTCAAGCGCCTCCAGCAGCTCACCGAGCGCCAAGAGGCGGGCACCGTCGAGCTTTTCGACCAAGGGTATGGCAAGGACGCGGCTGTGATTGCGCGCAAAGCGCGCGAGTACGGCGAAAAGAACGGGTTTGACATTGTGCTCATCGATACCGCCGGCCGCCGCCACAACGACCAGCGGCTCATGTCGAGCCTCGAAAAGTTTGGCAAGTTTGCCCAGCCCGACAAAATCATCATGGTGGGCGAGGCGCTCGTGGGAACTGATTCGGTGCAGCAGGCGCTCAACTTCAACGCGGCGTTTGGCCACGACCGCAACATTGACTTTTTCCTCATTTCAAAGTGCGACACCGTGGGCGAGATGCTGGGAACGCTCGTCAACATGACCAGCAGCACCGGCATCCCCGTCCTGTTTGTTGGTGTGGGCCAAAACTACACCGATCTGCGCACCCTCAGCGTCGACTGGGCAGTCAATTTGCTCCTGAGTTGAGGGAGCCCGGCATCATTTCGATCGCGTTTCGATCATCGTACATATTTAATCGCCCTAGGGCATTTTCACAAAAAACTACTTGCTGGTCTTGCATCCTCATGGTGAGGCGTGCCCAGCTGCCTTTGTCGCACGTAGCGGGGAGGAGGCTCCTCAAAAGCTCCCCAGAGGCGCTTCAGAAGCAAGTCTCTGCACGCTCAACTCACAAAACTGAGCTACATTTGACGTTTAAAGCTTGGCATCTGCTCACGTGCCCAAAAAATATGGAAATCGGTTGCTCCAAAGGCGGTTGTGCACCCTAAAGGCGTTGAAAAAGGAGCTGTAGCAAAGGGTTATCATAAATATATACGTTAGCTTAGCTCTCAAGCACGTTCTGGGCAAAGTAGCCAATGATGTTACCGCGCTCGTCGGCGTACTCGCAGACAAGGAAGTTACCGCTGCTGCCGCAGTCGGACTGGTAGCAACCGAGCTGGCCGGTGGAAACCCAGACCATCTGGGTGAAGTGGCCAGTGCTGTCGCTGAAGCCGGGGTTGCTGTAGTCGTACGAGGTGTTCTCGTCGTACCAAGCCTCCATGGCAGCGGTGGCAGTGCCGTAGCCCATGGCAATGTTCTCACCGTAAGGGCCGCCAGAGTGGGCAAAGACGCAGTTGCCGTTAAGGAAGTTCTCGGCGTAGTCGGCCAAAGTGGTGTTCCACTCGAGGTCAGGAGCAGAGTGCAGGGCACGGACCTGGTTGTGGTAGCTGAGGCACTCGTTGGCAAAGTCAGACAAGGTCGCGCTGGCGCTGGCAGTGGAGCTGCTGCTCGACGAGGTGCTCGACGAAGAGCTCGAGGTGGAGGTAGGGGTGGTGCTCGAGCTCGAGGTCTCGGCGGCGCTGGTGCTGGAGGACTCAGCGGCGCTGGAGCTCGAGGGGCTGGCAGTCGACGACGAAGTGCTGTAGAGGTAGTTGGGGGTGCTGGCCGCAGTGGTGCTGGCGGAGCCGGCCGAGCTGGCCGAGAGGGCAGACTCGGTGTAAACGTTGTAGTTACCCGAGGCGTCGAGAGTCAAAGTCCAGTCGTAGCCCAAAGTCTGAATGACGGTGGTGGAGGGCAGAGCCTCGATCGAGCCAGTCGAAGTGTAGGCAGACACGGTCTGGTCGGGGCCAGCGGTGGCGGTGAAGTAGTGAGTCTCGTAAACGGTCTCAAGAACGATAGCGGCGTTAGCAACGTAGGCAAGGGCCAAGGTGTTAAAGATGGAAGCGATCATGAATGAAAGTAGAAAGAAGGGCAAACTTTACACAATTTTCTTTTGGGGCGGCCTGCGGTATATATACCTGACCCGCAGCGCGGCCCAATCTGACCCCTTTCTAGAAGGGGTTAGGGTTATTTGTAGCGAGATGCATATGCGCGGACAACCACGAGAGGGTCAACATACGCGGCGCAGGGCGAAAAAAGTTACTGGAGCGCCGGCGCCCGCAGTGCTCTCTCTTTCTTGTCGATGAAAACCCGGTCTGGACTACAAAACCCTTGCATTCCTGACTCGCTGCGGGGGGTTTGGCGTGTTTCGGCGAAGAATGTAACCCCCAACTCGCGTCACATTCCATCGCAAGCGCTGATTCTGTCATCAATATCGCATAAAAATCGTAAAGTAAACAATTTGAACTTATTTTTTCCATTTCCCTCTTAGCTGAGGGTCATCTGCATATGCATGCAATCCGGGGCAGCTTGTTACGCTTGTTACGCTAGTCGCCTCGACGACAGGCCAACGCCTGCAACTTTGAGACACTACCGAGTGTATATTGATATGTGGGTTATTTTTAACGTAAAGGGGGTGTTTTAAGGAGAGGACTCGCGGCAAATCGAGGCCCGGCTGGGCCCAGTATGGTCATGCATAGCCCGCCTCGTCGTTTACCTACCACCTCGGGCGCCGAGGAAGCGAGCGGCTGGTTATCTTTTTATAGGCGAGTATAAAACCATACACCCGCCAGTTTTGAAAAAGGGAATTGGCAGAGTAGAACGAGCCCGATTGGGCAATTCACGCTCCTGTTTGCATCTGTTTACATGGTCAAGCAATAAATACTCGCATACGCGAGCATGTATAGATTACCTTGGCGATCCTCGAAGCGAGTCCGCCGTTGGCCTGGGGTTCAGCACCAGAAAAGACGTTTGGAATACGTAGTAAATAATTTGCGCCTGCCACACTCAGGCTCTAGCCATGTTCTGCAAAAAAAAAGGTTGGACTACGTGGACGCCTTGAACGCACTACCTGCAGCGAAATTTGTCAATCACTTAATTAGAAGAAGATCAAGCTAAAGCAGCCTTTTCATGGACATTGAGTAGCATTCTAAGTATACAAAAATCGATATAATCCATCCCTTTGGCACCAGTCAACATTCCCTTGGCATGCGGACTCCAAACATTGGTGCTCGGAAAAAGCTCCATCCGGCTGGCCCCTTTTGGATTCCCTGAAGGGTTGCCCCTGGTTTCCTGGCCCCTCGTGTTTTGAGTCGAGGTGTGCTTTGGTCTGGCCCTGCACGATCTTTCTCTATACATTGGAATGGAAAGCTATGCACACATATGGCCACTTCTACCTGTCATGCAGATTGTGGACCTCCAAGAATCATACATACGGTTGGATTGCAGCAGGATCTACTGTCTCACTTTTACTTTGACAATTGCCTATTTAGGAAATCCAGGGGTTCGGCTAGCCAAGAATGTAGCCAGCTGAAACATACTGCCCCTGCATGAAATTTTCCAACGCGTACGCATGCAATACAATTTAATACTCAATCTATGCAGGAACCCAAGAATGTAATGACCCAGCGCGTCTGAACGCGGGTGTTGCTCAGGTATCCCGACTCGCGCCGGCTAGTGTTTACCTCGAAGGGTGGCCGCGTGGCAGCGTAACCGTCGGATTGCAGGAAACCTAGCAACGACAGGGGTACCCCGGTCAGGGTATTGTGTGCCAAGGCATTTGAAAACTTCTCGACGCGTTCCCAATCATAAAAATTTTTGCCAGACCTTCTCTTACAGCGCCGCATGCAGGCCCCATGCACCCCTGTGCCGACCGCGCAGGTTTGGCAATTGGAGGGGCTGCCGGCACCATTCCGGTGCCAGGGGCCCTTGAAACCTTGATTTTGGGGGGTTTAGAACCAATTTCTCAGAACATGCGAGGGGTTGATCTTGTTGGGATATAGGCTGCAGCATCAGATTGGCATGTGCAGTATGAATATTCAGGATATTAAATTCTAATCTACATGAAAATAGTCAAAATAAGTGGCGTGATATCGGGCAGATAGGATAGATTTGTTTGTTGACAGTAGCCCTAAATTACTGATTTGGGCTGGTAGCACCTCGTGGTCCCCATTGGATCAATCGACTGCACTCGGCTGTCATGCTCAGCTTGAGAATAGAGTGTAGGGGCAACTAGCCTTTGACGATGCTACATGATATCACTGACTGCTTCTGAGTAGCCTCATTTAGCAATTGAGGGTAAACTGTCGCTAAATACGATAGAGTGCGGGACCTGTTTGCGCCAGGCAAACTCTCTGGTATGACCGTGGCACGCCCAAGGCATGCCCATGCACCCCAAATTAGAACAAGATCTTGATCTTGCCGCTGTCTCGATTCAATCTGCTGTACGATCTGTCGCATTAGCTGTGCACACTTACTGCTTGTTGCATGATGCGGCCATTGGCTATAAAATGAAAGTTGGCCCCGAGGTTGAGGGTATGCTTCCCAAAGTATTTGCCTCTAAAGTCCAAAAGTCCCAAAAGTCTTGCATCGATGTTGGCATGGCCATGCGGGTTTTTGAGCAGGACAACAAGGCGATCATGCTCAAGCAGAAGAGCGTTGACGAGCGCCTCATCCGGCACTCAGACGACATCTCCGACCTCAAGATTGACGTCGAGGATATGATGGCCGAGCAAGAGGCGATACGCCAGCAGCTCGAGGACCAGGACCCGGTGACCGAGGTGGCCGAGCTCAAGGCGCGCGTGATCAAGTTGGAGCAGCAGTGTGACCTGCGCGGGCTCTTGTTCAGACTCCGCTCTGTTGAGGAGGCCATGGAGGATGCCCACACCAACGAGTTGGGCAGCGAGGACGCTATTGCCGAGCTCAAGACTACGCTGGACGCACGCACCGCCGACACGGCCATCATGAGGGCCCAGCTGCAGCACACCCAGAACGAAATTGCTGACCTCAAGCGCAAGCACGGCCTTGAGTTGGTCCAAGTCCGCAGAGAAGTCGCCGAGCAGCTCCAGGACCGCATGTGGGACGTGTTGCAGCGGGTGCAGTTTTTGGAGCAAAAGACGGAGCTCGACAAGGGCCACTTTAAGATTTTCCCTCGCAAAGGCTAAGTGCCATAGTATGCAGCTTAATTAGATAGAGATATCATTGCTGCTGCCGCTGCTCTAGCTCAAAAAATCAGCTCGCAGCTCGAGGCCCTGATCCTCGAGTTTGGGCCGTGCTGGGAGGCGTGGTAGCTGCACGCCAAACACCCGTTGCTGGGTGAGCAGGTCATCAGCCAGCGTATCCATGGTTGTAAGAGTAGAGGAATCTAGCCTTAGTTTGCGCCAGTCGGCTAGTAGCGGCTCCAGCAGCCGGTAAACGTCGTGGGGTGCCGAGACCAGCCGCGCGTAAAAGGCGGCTACGGCTGTGAGGTACTTTAGACGAGGCTGCGTGAGCATTTCCTCAACGATTTCAGGGTCTGGTTTGAGCAAGACCAGCTTTTGCACCAGGCAAATGAACGGCAGGGGCCGGTTATTGGCCATACCTCCCACAAACTCGAGCTTGGAGGCGAGCTCACAGACATCGGCCTCGTTGATATTGAAGCAGTGCTGTTTCCAATAAATTGAGCCAGAAATCCGGTCACCGAGGATCTTGTCCATTTAGGTCGCTACTTGAAAGAAAAGAGAGCCTCACAGCCAAAAGTCAAAAAGGGTCAAGCCTGACCACCAACTCTCGTAATGTCGCTGTGGTCCAAGGTGCGTTCCCAGGTGGATCTGGGCAATTTACGCAGCGAAAAGGACAAAAGTGAGCACGACACAGTCTTGAGCAGGGCAATGCTCAGGTACTATGGCGACGAAGTGCCTGCGTGGCTCCAGCAGGCCCAGGCGGCTCGAGGCCCTGGAGGCGGCGTTGCTACGCCCGCGCAGCCGCAGTACGCGACTCCCACTGCCACCCCCACGGCCACCCGCACAAACTTGGACTTTTTACAGCCCCGCACAAACCCCATTGCCAATCTCAGCGGGGGCACGCCAGCCCCTCGCTCGGGCGGCCGTTTGGGCCAAAAGTTGCGCAAAAGCAACTGGTAATCTCTCCCTATATTCCTGTATTTATATTATCTTTAGTAACCTTCGCCGTGTTCGCGCAGGGTATGCTCTCTGAGCTCGCGGTCCGAGCCAAACCCCAGGATCGACCACATGCAGTGTGAGCGCCGGCAGTTGTGCGACTCAAAAACAAGGTATTGCGGGGTCGGTAGCGTCAGGACGGGCTCTTTAGGGTAGATGGGCAGAAGCATTTGTGCCACGACGGAACGCTGCAGGCGTTGCGCACCTCGAGGGGTGCCTCGTGGGGTGCCCCACGTCCCCGGGGTGTCCAGGGGAATCTCCACATCCGGAGTCTTGGGGGTGGGAATAAGCTTATCAACGTATAGCTGGATATCAAGAAGCGAGAATAAATGGTCTGTGGGGCTAGCGAGCATCTTGGCTGTGGGGGGCGGATGTTGCTTTTTATGGGGATATATGGGGGGGTTGTGGGTCGCTATGCAGGGTGGGTAAGGCGCGGTTCGAGGAGAAATGACCAATAAGGCGTCTGTATGGATAGAAGGCAACTAATTGCATGTGGAGAGGGTGGTGCAGGTGTGGAAGGGAATGTGAGGGCCATGAGTGAACTTGGGGTTGAAGCTGTGAAACGGTATTAGCAAAATAGGATTTCTACTAAGCTTTGTCTGAAAAACAAAGAAATGTAGTTAAATGTCTTGAGTGTACGCGGAATCCCCGAAAGCCGTGAAGAACCCTCCATGAAAAAGGGGGGCCTGCCAACTCTGCCTATTGCCTGGAGCTGCTCTAGAATAGTTGATTTACTTAACGTAAAAAAAGGGGAATGGTGTCAACGTAGCGCCAAAAAAACGGAGAGTGGTTTCGCTGGGTACCCACAACCATGGCGCCCCCTGACCCCCCCTCTTTTTGTCACATCATCGTTTTCTATTTTCTATCTTTAAATGGTAAACTTCAAGTTCATATCAATGGGATGACTGGAACTGAGCTGGGGCTTCTGCTGGAACTTGCCGGCCATGGTGTTGCGCACGTTCTGCAGGAGCGACAAATAGGTCTGGTTGGGGTTCTGGGCCATCACCTGGAGGAATGAGTACGACATGGCGCCTGCGCGAGTGCCGCCCTGCGACGCGTCGGCCGAGGTCTGGTTGTCTGAGCAGCCGCTGAACGAGATGACGTCGGCGGGGCTAAAGTTTGTGACGCGGTTCCTTTGCGCTGAGCTGCGCGAGTTGTAGGCGCCCCACAGAGTCTTGCCGACCGCCATCACTGCGCCAATGTCGTTGCTGCGGCCCAGCTGCGTCGCGGCGCTCAGCAGCCCCATGCCCACCTCCTTGCCGATGGACGGGTCCTTGACGACGCCCTTGGTGGAGTACATGAACGGTAGGTCCAGCGCGGTGCCCGAGTGGCACGAGTCAAACAGCGCGGTGAGGCGGCACCCCTGGGGCAGTGGGCGCACCAAAATGGTAAACAAATCGTCGTCGATAATCATGCCTGCCGAGGCATAGTCCACGGGGCAAATTGTCTCATCGTAGCCGCTGGCCTCGTCGCCGTTCAAGTCTTTGACCTGGGAGCCGTGCCCCGAGTAGTGGAAAAACAGCGAGTCGTTGGGCTGGGCGCCCTGCACGAGCCAGTGCATGGCCCTAATCATGTTGTCGCGAGTGGGGATGCTCATGGGGTTTTGCTGGTCATCAGTCAAGATAACCATGTCCTGCTCTTGGTACCCATGGTCCATCAGGTACCGCTTGATCGCCATGGCGTCGTTAATGCATCCAGCGAGCTGCGCCTGCTGCCCAAAGTAGTTGATACCAATCAGCAGCGCCTTGCGCTTTCCGGTGTTGTTTGAGTACGAGTAAGTCTGGCCATTGTACGATTGTTGCTGCTGAGGCGGCGCAGACCCCGGCGCAGAGTGATGAATGTCCTGGCCGGCGTAGTTATAGTCCGAGTGACTCGTTTGCTGGAACGAGGGCGGAGGGCCGCTGGGGGGCCCATATGAACCGTTATTGCTTCCGCCAGATGTCGTGGGGGGCGTGGCAGCAGGTCTGCTGTACTGCTGCTGTCCAGGAGGAGGTCCACTCGGCGGCCGGTATGACATGTTCGCTGGCCATGCAAGGCACGGGTTTAAGCTGGGGGGAGGATAGGGTTAGGGTTAGGGCTGCACGAGCCTCCATTATCGCTAGGCTAGTCTCTGCTATTCTCTCGCCCCCCCGCTGGAGACACACACCCTCGAGCATCGCGCATCTCAAATCATAGACTACATAAATCACTGCTTCTTTTTGATCAGCCCCTTCAACATATCAAACGAATTGCCATCAGGCTGCAGCTCGTAAGTGGCCCCCACGGGACGGTCTTGGGCGTCCACTTCTTGCACCAACAGCATACCTGTGTCCAGCGTAATACCCTTGACCACAGCCCTAGTATTATTGTACTGATCTAGCCGCACAATCTTACCGCTGTGCAGCCACTGCTCATAGTAGCGCTGCTCAAATGGGCCAAACCCAAGGTCCAAAAACACCACCCACTTTTCGTCCAGCTTGGTCAAGATCCGCGCAAGGAGCTGCTCCTGAGTAACCGGCGGCAATCTGGTGCCATGGCTGGCGTTGTAGGCCTCAATCATTGAGTTGAGCGAGGTCGAGGGCGCCTTGTTGTGAACGTTGGTGCCGCACCCATAAACAAGCACAAACGTGTTGTTTACAAAACTCACATTGACAATCACGCCGCCAATCTTGGCAACGCTGCCGTCTTTTTCAATGTACACGTCGTTGGGCCACTTGAGGCGCACGCCCAGCTGCTTGTACCCAGGGTGCAAACTTTCAAACGCATCAACAACAGACATACTCACCAAATATTGCACGAAAACAAGGCTCTGGCGCAGGTCGGCGCGGGCCACCCTTAGGACGCCGCTCACCGGCAGCACACCTGCCGGGTTGACCCACACATTTGAGCCGCGGCCGCGGCCCGCCACCTGCTGTGTAGCGAGCGTGACGACGCCGTGGGGCAAGTTTTTGAGGAACTGGGGATTGCGATCAATAATACTTGAAGTGCTTGTGATGATCTCGGCGTAAAACACCGTGCGACCCACACCGCTCGCCCGCACCGGCATGCGCGCCTGCTCGGCCTTGAGCTCTTCATAGTAGGCTCCCAAATTGAACCAAGGGGTGTCATTGGATGCAGGGACGTGACCATCGGGGAAAACACCCACAATTTTGTCGCCTGTAGCGTGGGCCAGCTGCTGCGGCTCGTAAAAGGTGAAGGTGTCGCTGGCGTCGGTGAGAGTGTTGTTTCCGGCGAGTTCGAGGCTGCTGATAGTGTGCGAGACTGTGGGAAGCAACGAGGTGTCCATGCACGTCAAGTACAGCGGCGTGACCCGGGGCACCGCGGCCTGGTCGCTCACAGAGAGCCCAATGGTCCGCAACACATGCTTAAAAAACTCGAGACGCGGGGCGCTATCGGCTGCGAGCGCACGCTTGACATGCTCGCCAAGATCTGGAGCAACCAGAGTGTCGCTGTACTCGAGATGGACGCCGGTTAAAACAACGTTTCCCTTGCCAAAAGGAACGTGCACGGCGGCCGCGGCACTGCGGTCTGAGCTGGGACACTCGACCGGATCGACGTAGCGCAGCAGCACCTCTGCCTGGGCATCACCCTCAAACATCGAGCCGCCATTGTAAAAGCAGCGGAATTCGTTGCCGGGAGGAGCTCCCTCGGGACGCACCAGGGCCGCACGAGTACCGGCATTTGTGCCGTATTCAAACCCTTTATAGGCAGTTCCTCGGGCAACCCCCTTGTAAAAGGCGAGTTCGCGGGGGCCCGACACTTCGAGCGGCGTGCCAGGCTCAAACTCGCACGCACTGGCGCCGTAGTAACCTCCAGCACAAATCCCTAGGAACCGGCCGCCGTTGCGCACGTACTGCTTGATTGAGGCATTACCCTTGCCATCCAAGGCCTTGCAATAGGGAAGATCAGCGCCGCCCGGCATTACCAACAGGGCCGTGGCCGGTGCCCAAGGCTCGTTGAGGATCTGCTGCTCGTTGACAATTGTTACCGCATAGGCCGAGGACAGCAGGCCGCGTAGGGTCTCGAGGGCCTGCTTTGTGGCCTCGCTCGAGGCGCCAGGGCCGCTATATACCAGCACGTTCATGGCCTCGCCGGTCGTCATTACTGTTTATGGAAGAAGATCCCTGGGACGTGCGGATCGAGGCCACGGGGTGTGCCAAGGAGAACGAGCGGCTGCAACTGTGCCATGCCGATACTCAGGATTGGCGCCAGTGCCTGGGAGAAATGAAGGCGTTCCGTGAGTGCTGGGCCAAGCACAAAAATGGCGAGCGGGTGAGGACTGAGGCCATGGGCCAAACCCCCGGCGACGCCTATGATCAAAGAGACTAAAGGTGTAAATATATACATAGCCCGAGGCGAGCCCCGGATATTTTATTTGGCGTGTGCTAGAGCCCTAGTGAGCACGGCACAAGAGCTCGCCGCCAAGGTGCCTACGGGCGGCTTCCTGGATCTCGACGACCTCGTTGCTCTTGAGGCGAACAAACATGACCTCGCCCAACGCCAACGGGGGCACGCGGCCAAACGGGCGGCCGCTACAGAGCCCCGAAATGTCCTTGTGGGTTGCCACCACTTTGCGGTTCGGGTGCGACACGAGGCGCAGCGAGCTGAGCACGGGCTTGAAGCTGCGGTACTTGAGGCCAAGCCATAACCTGCGGGTGCTAATATTATCAAACGTGGTGGGGGTGTACTCGGCGTCGGGGCCCTTGAGGTCGCCTCTCTGGAGCGACGACAAAAAGCCCTCCTTGTAGAGGCCCAGCGCGACCTGCAGGTGCAGCCGCGACATGGGAACGCTCGTCAACGGCTTTTTCACCCGCGAAACGTTTTGCAAGTGGCAGCAAAAGTGCCCCAAGTTCACGAGCGACATTTGATTTTTCGAGGGGGAAGTTTTAGTCAGAAATGTTTCGAGTCGCGGCCCTAAAGAGTCTGAGCGGAGCGCGTGTGTGTGGCAGTAGTGTAGCCCGCAGTGCCCCGTCCATGGGCGTCCACAGCGCATTGTCGGGATCCCCGCTGAGAGCGGCGCAGCTGGCTCGCCAGAACACGCGAGTTTTTGCTCGCTCCTACGCAGCCACCGAACAGCCCCCCAAGGACCCCAAAATCCGCTACTTTGTGGCTATTGCCCTCGTTGTCACCGGTATGTTTGTTGTTGGCGTGTCGCAACGCAAGGGAACTGCCCAGCGCAACCAGTTGACCGACGACCAGGTCGAGGCTCTCAAGGCGAGGCCAGTGGCTGCTTCGGCCGCTTTCAAAAAGGAGGACGTGTTTGTTGTGTTTGTGCTCGGCGGGCCCGGCTCGGGTAAAGGCACGCAATGCGCCAATATCGTCAAGGACTACAAGTTTGCTCACCTGAGTGCCGGCGATCTTTTGCGGGCCGAGCAGCAGCGCGAGGGCTCCAAGTATGGTCAAATGATCGCTGACTACATCAAGTCGGGCCGCATTGTGCCCCAAGAGGTCACGATTGCCCTGCTCGAGGCGGCAATGTCCGAGGAATTCAAAAAGGGCACCTCTCAATTTTTGATCGATGGGTTCCCCCGCAAGATGGACCAGGCCCTGACCTTTGAGGAAACGGTCGCTCCGAGCAAGTTCACCCTGTTCTTCGAGTGCCCTGAGCAAACGATGTTGGATCGCTTGCTGAAACGCGGCGAGACCAGCGGCCGCGCAGACGACAACATTGAGAGCATCAAGAAGCGGTTCAAGGTGTTTGTGAGCGACAGCTTGCCTGTGGTAAACTACTTTGATATCGTCGACAAGGTGGCGCGCCTCCAGTGCACCGAGACCCCCGACAATGTGTACGCCAAGGTCCGCAAGGTTTTGGACGCCCACGGCTGCGAGAAGCGCTAGTATAAATAAAATTGGATAGTTTAGACCCATTGGACTCTAAAATGCCCAGCTATTAAATCGCCTCGGCCTCCTTTTTGTGCTTTTCGTGGTACTCGCGGGGGTCGAATGTGGGTCCACCCAGCGTCTCTATGCGTTGCCTGACCTCGTCCAGCGTGGCCCTTTGAGCCCTGGCAACCCCCGCACGCTCCATGTGCTGCGGAGTGCGCTTGTGGTCGATCAGCTGCATCGAATCGCGGTACCTCACGCCGCACTCGCGGCACTCAAAGGCTGACATGGGCTCCCAAGAGTCCTCTCCGATGGATTATAGAGGAGCCACAGTGGAGGACCTTGATCCGTTGCCGGTGGTGAGTGTGACCCCGGATACACAACTGGGCAGCGCCCTGGACCTCAGCTTCGAGCACAGCTTCTCGTACCTGCCTGTTTTGGACGCCCAACGCAAGCTGCTGGGGTACCTGACTGCCGAGCAGCTCGAGAGCGCCACGCCCAAACAGAGGGCAGAGGCGGTGGCAGAGCACTACTTTAAGTTCAACAAGAGCAAAAAGTTCCGGCCAATCACGCCCAGCACGCCGCTGGAGGACCTCAAGGCCTTTTTCCAGAGCGAAGAGTTCGCCGTGATTTCCGACGCCGATCGCCGGTTCGTGCTTGGCGTGGCGACCCCGGCCGATTTGGAAAAGTACGAAGCCAGTCGCCCGTTTTTAAGGAGTGCTAATTAGGCTAGTTTTTCTGCTTTATGTGGGGGGTGTGGGGTCGAGCCCATAGACGTTGTAATGCTTCCATGCTCTATTGCTTGTAAAAAATTTGTACCACTTGCGCGAGACTTGAGGCGCCTTAAGAGATCGTTGGGGGTGAGGTGGGCGGCAATGATGCTTTGAGCGGGCTTGGGGAGCAAGGGTAGCTTGCGTGGGGTTGCCGGCTCTGTATGCTCTTCAAGATTTGCACGCTTAGCGGAGGACTGTGACTTGTATGAGGCAAACGCTCGCAATTTATCATTTTATGCAGTTGCGCGTCACCCTACCCGCAATTGTGTGACAGTACGTGCAGGTAAAAGATAAGGGAAACTTGGCGCTAACTGTGTTTAGGCGACCGCACACCAATTTCAAACAGCGAAAGCAATTTTGACGAAGTAATCATGTATATACTAGGTTGAGGTAGCCCCCATGGACCACTGGGCAGCATGTGGAAATCGTCTGCAGGGTTAGGGGAGCGCCCCTCCCCCATGCCGCTCACGGCACTCCCTCACAGATAGTGTGTACGTACATATAAATACTAAGCCGGCCCCTGCGCACCCTTGGCACGCTCCTCGTCGAGTTCCTTTTGCCGCTGCGCAGCAAGCACGATATCGGCGAAAAGCGGCGCCTTTTGCTGGGCACGCGGCGGGTGGATCTCGTCGTCGCCCTCGGCGTCCAGCTCCTTGAGCCGCCGCGCAAGCATAATCTTGCCTGCGGCCGCGCGCCAGCGTGAGCGCGCGCTGAGCCCCGCGCGCGCTTCGGCCAGGTCCACCGTGGGCTTTGTCTTGGTGAACCACGCGTTGGCTAGCACCTCGTCGATCGTCGGCCGGTTCAGCGGGTTGTACCGGAGAATGGAGTCGATCAGGTCCTTTGCGGTGGTGCTCACGTCCTTCCAATATTTCGGGCTGAACCTGATGTGGAACCCGGGCTGCACCTCGTCGAGGAAGCTGTCGACATCTTCGGCAAAAAAGGGCGAGCGGCCGCTCAGCACGGTGTACATGACGACCCCCAACGACCAAACGTCGCAGGGCTTGCCGTGGCCATCGGGGCCAAACACCTCGGGGGCCGCGTACCCCAGGGAGCCCGCAGCGCTCTCGATCCGCTCGTCGGGCGTGGCAAGGCTCCGAGCAATGCCAAAGTCCGCCAGCCGCAGAGAGCTGTGGGGGTCCTTCGTCTCGTACAGCAGGTTCTCGGGCTTGATATCGCGGTGCACAATGTTGCGGTGGTGCAGGTATTGAATGGCCTCGGCAATTTGCCGTATACACTCGCAGGCATCGGCCTCAGTGAACTTGCCCACCTCGCAGATCCGGTCAAACAGCTCGCCGCCGGTGCACAGGTTGGTCACGAGATAGTACTTCTCGCGCGACTCAAACGAGTCGAGAAACTCAACAATGTGCGGGTGCTTGAGACTTTTGAGCAGGTTCAGCTCGTCAAGCACCGTTTGCTCACGGCCTTTGACCTTTTTCTTCAGGATAATCTTGATCGCCACCTGCTCGCCAGTTTCCTTGACCGTGGCCCTCCGCACCGTACCAAAGGTGCCCGCCCCGAGCGTGTCGGTCAATTCATACTTGGACTTGGAGCCATACGTCTCGGGCTGGCCAGAAAGTTTCTTGAGCAGCTTGTTCATGCTGGGTGCTGTGTGCTGTGGGGTAAGCCTGCGGGTGCCCCCTGCTGCGTGCTGAGGGCCAAGCCAACGGCAAGCCCAAATTTGCTGCGGTGCGACTAAATTTAGTTTGCTTTAGTTCGAATTGCGATAAGAATGCTACTATTTGGTTTGGCGAAGCGTTTGGTGTAGCTGTCTGGTACCTCGTGTGCTCAGCCTGGGCACAGCCTGGGCACGTGAGAGAGAGGCTTGGCAGCCTCAAATCTCAAACGTTAAAATTGGGTAAAAATATACTAAATTACTGGTCTAATTAGGCCTGACGCCGGGGTAGTCCAGAATCCCCGAATCTTTCCACTTACCGCGCACAATATCGTCCCATTTATCGTTGCAATCCGATTGGTACTTGAGCACCGTGGCCTTGGTGGCATCGTTGACACCAGTGCACGAACCAGGCTTATACCCATTAAACAAGTCGGCAACCCACCGAAGACCATCAATGATTGAGACAATCTCAGCCGAGATGTGGCCCTGAGCAGCAAGGCGGTAATAGTCCACTTTGGTGCCGCCCTTGCAGTAGTAGTTAACACTGCGGTCAACCTCAACAATATCGGCAATCTCGTCCTGCACACCATTGTAAATAATCATCGGGATTTGGGGCGCCGCGTGGTAGCCAAGCAGCTCGTTCTCGAGGCAGCTGGTAACCGCGTTGCTGCTCATGAGCGACTTGCCGGTGTGGTCAGTGGTGTAACCCCAGACATTGACAAAAATGTTGTTGATCACATTGTTCACCAAACAAGTTTTGCCGGCATAGTTAAAGCGCCACTTTTTACCGGGATCAAGCTTGGACTGGACGAGCGAGTTGACATCAGGGTAGTCAGTGGTCAAGCCGTACATGCCAGCAACGCTGAGAGCGCTAAAGATGCCACCGTTCAAGGTGTACATGATGTTGGTCAGGTTGGCAACGTAGCCGCCAGCAACAGCACCAACCAAGTTTCCCGAGAGCTGGGGCGCGTAGGTGGGCTGCAGCTCAGCAGCGTGGCCAGTGGGCATGGAGCCGCCTGAATAGCCCCACATCACAATCTTGTCATAAGTACCGTCTGCAAGGCCCCAATTCGACTTGTAGCTGAGGTAGGCCTTCAACGAGTCGAGAGTAGAGTAGCCGGCACGCTTGCCGCAGCCAAACGAGGACTTGACACCTTCGTGGTCGGGCCAATTGACCACATAGCCAAGTAAAATCAAAAGCTCAAGCGTGGGGTCCGAGACACCAGTAACGATGGAGTAGGACGGCGAGCACTGCAGGCTCGCAGAGTCCTCCCACATCTGGTAGGAAACAACTTTGCCGTTGGGGTTCTGGGGAATAATAATGGTAGTAACATCAGCAGCGGCATCTCCAAAAGTGTTTTGGGTGCGGTAAGATACTTGGTAGGCCTTGGACACGCCCTCCCAGATGGCAGCGAGACCCACCTCGCGCACATTGAGCACAGTACCGAGGGGCTGATTGACGTAGGTGCTGGAATCAGGGTGGTAAAAAGAATCAGAGCGCGGGTCTTGGGCTTTGTTGCCCGCATGGCCAACCCAGGCGGTGGGGTCGGGAATAATGGAATTTTCAATCGTGATTGGAAACACAGGCTCCCAGGCCTCGGGGATGTAAGAGGGAGTTATAAACAGCCTTAGGAACGGAATCAGAAGACCCGTAGCTATAACATCAGACGCACCGCCGAGCGCAGTCAATGGAATGCTGGTACGACCAGACTCGATCTGGGCCTCAAGGGCAGGGTCGTGGAAGAAGGAGACTGAGCCAAAAAGGACACGAGCCAGAAATGACATGAGGAATACTGAACGGGAGTATGTTGCTTTATACCTCTCTGCCAGGGGTGACGTAGGCTGCATGCACTCACCATGCATATGCATGCAAGTGCCGTTTACAGAAAGCGCGGAATTCGGGTACGCAGAATTGAGGGGTTCATGCGTGCAGAGAGAGTGTAAATAGAGAGATTGCATCATGCTGCATTGATACTAGACGATCCTTGCGCATTCCAGTACTCCCCTCCACTCTCTGTAGTGCATGGGCTCTACCCCGTCGAGAAGAAGTTACTCAAGGGTTGGGCCAACGAGCTCTGGTGCTATCACCAGGCTGGAACTATGCTCAAGAAATAGTTATGTAGTGTAGGGACGTACAACCCTGCGTGCATCCGTCCTCTGCTTCTAGGAAAATTTTGATTTGCATGCACATCTCTTGTGCTATCCCAATCAACCTTTCCCGTGGAGCGAGGGGTGGCAATTGCCTCATCTACTCGCGTAGCGCCGACTAAAGCTCTCTGAAAAAAACTGCTACAAATTCTATTCTCTGTTGACAACAGGGGTAGGCGGGGGTGCCTGCCCCGAGGGTGGTGTGATGTGGGTGCCTGCACCGAGGATGGTGTGGTGGGGGGTGCCTGCCCCAGCTCCACCCACAGCGAGCGCGACAACTATTTAACCTAATTCTCTAGTTTTTATACGCAAATTCGAGAGAACCCACATATTGGATTTCAGTTCAGTGGAGGCGGGGTGAAACAGGCCCGGCATTCCTCGGTCATGCAGTGCAAGGCCGTGCATTGCATATGGGCGTGCACATCAACACTTGAAACTTGAGGCCACATTACACCTGAAACTTGAGGCTACATGTACGGCTGTGAGTTCATTACGGCCAGGCAAACTTATATGTATGAATACTTGGCTCTTTGGAGAAATCTAACCCGCCGCACCCCCAGGAAAAACTGTCAAGGCGTATGGGCGATGATCCTGTTACGGTGCACGAGCGGTGATCTGTCAAGGCTGACCGAGAATGCTGAGAAACAAGAGATTAGGCACATTTCGGGATATTCACATGTGAACACGGCACTAGGGTGGAAGATGCAGTCAAGGTAATTGAGCTCCGCCGCGAGTCCCAGTGCCCCCAGCACTCTTCACAGGCTAGATGCAGGTACAGAAAAGGTACAGGCGACCTATTGGCTATGGTTTGGACTACACCGCAGTTAGACCGACAGCTGGGCATATATTACGCCAAAACCTTTTGCCAAGTGCTCACCTCCCACTTCCACCCCCACCTCCCACCTCCCACCTGCTTAATTTCCACCTCCCTGAAGGACCCCGATTTGTCATGCTCTACGATCAACAGGGAAACCAGTACGAGGTCAAGGGCCACGAGCTGGCGGTTGAGAGCGATCCTAAAGGCGACACCAAGGTCGACGCGCTCGGCAACCTGCTAGGTGGCCGCAAGTACCGCATCCGCACTTTTGTGGTGCCTGCACGCGACAATAAACTGTTTATGCTTGCCAACGAAGCTGCTCACTGCGTGGGCCTTAAAGACGGTTACGCCCTTTTCCGCAGCTACCCCCGGCTCCACAGGGTCAAGTTGACCGAGGAAGACTATGCCGACTACGCTGGTTTGGAGGCGTTGACCGCCCTCAGCGTGTTTCGCGAGTTTGGTGCCTTGGTGGTTGTTGGCGGCCGCCGCGTCTCGGACGACTATTACGAGGACGAGGCGCACCTGAAATTCCAGCTCGGCGAGCTGGCAGAGCCCCAGGACCGCATCCCGCCGCCGGGCGAGCCCTACAACGTCGAGCAGTGGAGCTCGAGCGAGCAGTTTGTGCAGCTGCCCCAGGCCGTGATGCGCGAGCAGTGGCTCGCCGACCACGCCCAGCAGGCGTCCAAATTTAACTCACACCTCAATCGCCAGCGCGCCAAGCTATGGGTCCCCGAGGGCGTTTACGAGGGCCACACGGGGCTCAGCTTCTACGCCCAGGACTCGCAGCCGCGCAACCCGCGCTGGGCCAAGGTCGGTCCCTCAGAAAAGGCCGTTACCATTTCTACGCGGATCGAGTCAAGGCACCGCATCACAACTACCGGGCTGGCCGCCGTGGACCCCGCGGTGTACGCGTCGCTGGATGACGATTTGAAGAAGGCTATTGAGGAGCAGATCAGGTACGAGCAAAGGGTGTGAGGGTGTGCGCACAGCGTAGACCCACATTTGTGCATGCGCCGGCACCACGTGATGCGGGCGTGCAGCATCCCACGGCGCACCCCATGGCGCCCTTTGCAATCTTCTTCACACATTAAAATATTTAAATAAATTAAACCAAATTGGATTTGCCGTCTCTGCGGCCAGCCTTGCCGCTCGAAGCAGTGACCGTCTCGCCGGTGTAGCAGTATTCGCTAAAGCAGGCCTGGCACTGCTCGCTGGGGGTAACGCCGTTGCGCTGTTGCTGGCGCAAAACCACGGCGCAAGCCACGCACGAGCGCCACTCGCTGTCGATGG
>JAKUBN010000030.1:0-87984 GCA_030563245.1 Wickerhamiella azymoides | reverse complement strand
AATTTATGCCAAACTGCGCTTTTTTTGCGACTGTATTCAAGCTAATACTGTTTTAGTCCGAGTTCATGGGTCTCGTGGCTTCTTATAGAGATGGCAGCGGAAAATCATGCGAGTCTGGATAAATAGTGCCCACGTGATGAGCCTCATGAATCTGGGCCAGTGGCGCGCGCACAGAATAAGCCAGGACTTAATGGCAGTGTTGGCACTGTTTGGCCTGCAATCTGGTATCTATTCTCTGTAAACACGTATATTCATTGTGTAGTTATAGTCTAATTGGAAAATAAATAATTAGCAGCTGCCGGCCTTCTGGTGATTCTTAATACCCTGGTCGCTGTACAAGTTGGACACGCTCACTAGCTTGGACTCGCCAGTCTCGTCGTCAAACACGCGGCAGCCATACTTTGAGGCATAGGGAGGCGTGTACAAGTGCAGGCTGACGGCGACCTCTGTGCCGGGGTTGTGCATTCTGTGGAGGCCAATCTGATCGCTCATATAGCTCACCTGGTCTGTTGTGTACTCTGAGACCCGCTTGACCTGAGGGACGCCGCCCTCCTTGGGTGCCTCGTAGAGTGTCTCGCGCAGGGTGCCCTGCAACATCTTGACGATACAGTGGGCGTCGGCGTGATCGTGAACCTTGGAACCGTGGCCAGGAGTCCACACTAGGATCAACAAGTTGGCCTTGTGGTTGATGTCATCGATACCGTTGCGAGTGTAGTCGTAGGCAGGGTCGAAGAAGGCGTAGCGCTGCCAGTGGCTAGAATTGCTCTTGTACTCCTCGATGCGAGCCATCAACTTGCTCACATCCACCTCTGCAGAATCGAGGCCAGACGTGGGGCCAAGAATGAGCTTGATGTCGTTGACCAGGGTGGTGAACTCGTCGTCCTCCTCCAAAGAGGAAAACTCGTCGCCATCAGAGGCAGCAGACATGGAATGGAGACTGTGAGGAGAACCAACATGGTGGTGGGCGCTCGAAATCATGCCATCATGAGGCTTGTAAATGTCGCCATTCTTGGCTGCTGAACCAGGGATGGTAGTGAAGCTGGGTGTGGCAATATTGGCGGAGCTGTGCTTTGTCATGTGCTTGGTCATCTGTTTGTACAATGTCAGGTGATATGGTAAAATCCCAGGGTTGGGCGACAAGCTGGGCTTATATGGAGTGGGAATGAGGGTTAGGGCGGGGTTGGGGTGGGGGTTGGGGGGTCAGAGGTAAGGGTAGGGCCGCGCTATGGCACACTCGCCCGAGCAGAAAGTAACCCAAGATAGGGAATTTTTTTAAAAACATTTACGCTAAATAAAAGTTTTATCACAAAACTAGCTCAATCCGAGAGCAATCCACCGTGTGGCTGCACTCTTCTAGGCGACCGGCTCGGCTGCAACGTGGAAAAGCAGGGTGTGACTGATTGTTGCAGCTGGGTCTCCACAAGCTGGAGATAGAGGAGGCCACCCAAATAACCACATGTCCCATAGAAACTGAATTGTCGGAATATAGCAAATACCACAGACTGTGGCTCGTTGCACGGCTGCGCCCTTAGCGGGTTGAGGTCGCATCCATAGACGGCGTTTAGCCCGCCTGAAACATCCACGATGCCGATAATAAAATCACAGCAAGTGAGAGGGATGGCAGGCAACAAAAACGCGCGCCATTTCCAGCGCATGTCCTGTGCCTCGAATGCCCTTTGCAAAAACACCACCGAGGTGTAGGCAGACATCACCGCTAGGGCAAGCATCTCCGAGTTGTAGAGGCTCAACTGGATCAAATCTGCCAAGTAATACCTGCTAGCAAGCAAAACGAGACGAAGAATCACCAAATATCCAAACAGCGCGAGCTCCTTGATATCGCGCGTGTGCAGGTCCACTGGTAATTTTGGCCCCTGTAATGGTGCCCAAAAGCACTTGATGGCCAACACAACCACTACGCTAGCCCCTACCAGCCAAGATATAGTAGATTTCATGTCGTAGAACTCAAACATGGCCAGGGCAATATTACCCACCAATACTAGACAGAATGAGCTGCGAGTGCTGCGGGCAGCATAAAGCTTTGCGATTATCGCCAGCGCTGGAATATGCTCGGCAATTGTGAGCCCAGCCAAGACCGTGGGGCTCTGAGAATTGATTGCCGCAAACGGCAACAAAAGGCAAGATATTGCCAGTAAAAAAATGTATGCGATGCCATTGGTCACCAAACAAGTAAGAAGAACGCAATGGTTTGAGTATTGTGCGCGAATTGCAGGAAATTTATCCCTGCAAGGGTCCAAGAGGCCGCAAAGAGCCGCCATGGTCGCCAGTGCACTTATGGAACGGTACCTGGACCTTGCCAACCAAAACAAAAGGGTTAAACTGAGCAGTCCAAGTACCGTGCTGTCAAGAAATGGCCATTTTGACATAAATTGTGGAGGCGACGATAAGATAAGACAAAAGCTTATGCTATCATTTTTCACGCACCACCCGCCGAAGCAATCTTGCTGATAGTGTGCAAATTGGACGTATATAGCTAGTTTAGCCACAAATTTCTAGGTTTTATAGTGTATGGAGTGCATAGCGTGCGTTTGAGACTCCTTCGGGCGGCAAACGTGTGCCCAATAGCTGTCAAGACACACCCCCATGAGTCCTCTATACACGCGCAAACTTAGTCTATGTATGTCTCTATACTTTAATTGAATGTATTTCATCTGAATAGCGTTGCGGGAGCACATACGCGATGTCAAATGCGGTCTTTTCGCAGGTGATCCCGGCACACCTCATTGCGTAGAATATGAGCCAAATTTCTATCTAAACGCAGCTCAGTGTGCTCAATGCATTGGTTAGATGCTTTAAACCACTAAAATAGTCCTTAAATTACCACCACGACCCCGCACGATCCCTTGAATATTTACATTGAAATATTTTATTAGTCATACACACTCAAAAACTAGGGCTTGACAAGGGGCGGGGCTTGCAGGGGTAACAAAAATCCACAGCCAATTTCCAGCATACCCAAATGAAGCACATCCAATCCACAGAGTACCTTGAGATCCCCGAGGGCGTTACCGTCTCCATCAAGGCCCGTGTCGTTACCGTCACTGGCCCCCGCGGTACCCTTGTTAAGGACCTCAAGCACATTGATGTCGCCTTCAAGCAGGTCTCTGCCCAAAAGATCGAGATCATCATTGCCCACGGTAACCGCAAGCGCGTTGCCGCTTTGCGTACCGTCAAGTCTATCGTGCACAACCTCGTTGTTGGTGTCACCAAGGGCTTCAAATACAAGATGCGCCAGGTTTACGCCCACTTCCGCTTCACCGTTGACCTCGAGGAGAACGGTACCAAGATCATCATCCGCAACTTCCTCGGTGAGAAGCGCAGCCGCGAGCTGCAAGCTCTCGAGGGTGTTAAGGTTGAGATCTCCAAGGACGTCAAGGACGAGTTGATCTTGACTGGTAACTCGGTTGAGAATGTTTCTCAGACCGCTGCTGCCATCAACCAGGCGTGCCTTCCCCGCAACAAGGACATCCGTAAGTTTTTGGACGGTGTCTACGTTTCGGAGAAGACCACCGTCGTCCAGGACGAGTTGTAGATTCCATAGTAGTTTTTCTTCCCTCCTTCGGGAGGGGGCCTATGGGGTGCGGTTAGCTCGGCACCCTCTGGGCGCACAAGAAGACTTGTGCATTATGTAGAGCCTGAGCATCATGTAGGGGCGCCTATTTATATATCAATCATATTCAATTTATTGCACAGTGCTGAACTGGAAGCGACACTGGCCTTGGGCTCGACCTGCTGCGCGCAGGACGCGTGTTTCAAATGCTAGACAAGGACTGTGCAGTTCTAGTTAATTTACACAGACTTCAATCGTTAAAGTCGTCACTTTACACATTAGAGCTACCATAAAATAATTTCCCAGAGCTCTGAGCTGCGCCTCACCCTCACTAAATTATTGGTGTCAAGCCAGCGCACGAGGTTGTTTGGTGGCGCAATAGTCCATTTATTGGTGCACGAGTGTTTCAGCAGCGCCTTGAACAACGCGGTTGCTTCGTGAGCAGTACACACGCCCTCGTGGGCGAGCTGCCTGGCGAGCACCTCAAAGATCTGCGGTCTAGGCTCTGATTGCGGCGCGCTCGGGACTTGTGCAACATTTTGAGGGTAGCCTCGAATTTCCTGCTGCAATTGAGCCTTGTGCGCCTCCAGGCCGTCCCTCAAAGCCTGCATGGCCTTCTTGTCTGGTTACGTGATTTTTCTCATATGGTGGACCCGTACCAGTATACCGCTGGCGAGGACATAAACTTTGAGTACGCGCCGGTAGTCGCAGACAAGAAGCGACGAAAGCGCAAGAAAAAGGGCGGCACCACCGCCGAGGTCACACTCCACGCCGACGGCCGCGGGGTCACAATAAACAACATTCCTACCGAGGACTTGCATGGCGCCGCCACGACCGCTGCCGAGAGTATATGGAACGTGACGGCCGCCGAGGAGCGTTCACGAGTCCGCGCCTTTTGGCTCTCGCTGAGCGAGGCCGAGCGCCTGGATCTGGTGAGGCTCGACAAAGAGGTGCTACTTGCCAAAGTAAGGCGGCAAAGGCACCCTTGCGGGTGCAGTGTGTGTGGCAAAAAGCGTGTCGCCGTGGAGCAGGAACTCGAGGCGCTGTATCAGGCTTATTATTGCGAGATTGAGGCGTTTGGCGGCCGCGAGCTGCCGGCGCCCCTCCCCGCACCCCCAACCGCCACAACCGCTGCAACAGAGGACGAGTTTAGCGATTATTACGAGCAATATGATGAGCTTGGCGGCGGGATCCTCAGTGTTGCCGACGATTTACTAAAAAATGACGGCCGCCGGTTTGTCGACGTGATGGAGCATTTAGCCTCGCAGAGAATACAGCGCGAGCCGCCAGACCGGTGCGAAGAAAGCGACGAGCTCGAATTTGAAGAGGAGAGCCTTCTCAGCGACGAGCGGTTCGAGGAGGAGCGCCTGGCAGACGGGCGGCGCATGCTCCAGATCTTTGCCGCGCGAATGTTTGAGCAGCGCGTGCTCAATGCCTACCGCGAGCACGTAGCTCGTGAGCGCCAACAACAGCTGTTGCTCGAGATTGACGCCGAGGATGAAGCACATTCTGCCAAGGAGGCCAAGCGCCTCAAGGAGAAGGAAAAGCGCAAGTCCAAAAAGGCGATCCAGCGCCAACAAAAGCAGGAGATTGAGCGGGAAAAGCTGCTTAAAGAGGAGCAGGAGCGTGCGCGTAAACTCCAGCTCGAGGAACGTCGCCGCATGCAGCGAGCCGAGGAGGAGCGTGAAAAGGAGGCGCGCCGCCGCAATGACATCGAGCAGCGTATGGCAGCCTTGGCGTTGAGCGAAAAGATGGACAAGGAGGCTAAACCCGAGCCCAAGGAGTTCAAAGCGCCCGAGCCCAAGACGCCCAAAAAGGTCAAAAAGGAGAAAAAGGCTACCCCACAGCCCGCCTCAACACCTCAATCGGTGCCTGCGGCTACTCAAGTGACGCCTGCTCCGGGTTTGGTGCAGCAATTGCAGTCGCCAACTCCTCACACGCCCACTCCTCAGGCCCCGTTGCAGCGCACCCAACAAACGCCGTCCCATGCCCAGTCTCAGTCTCAGGCTCAGGCTCAGCACGCTCAAGCTGCAACTCCCTTGGCAGCTACGTCCTCGTTTGAGGCCTCTTTTTCACAGTCTCAGCCTCAGTCCCAGCTGGCCCCGCAGTTCTTTCAAAATCTGCCTACCCAGTCGGCGTTTCAGTCCTCGTTGCAGATGCAGATGCCTTTGAGCCAGTCGCTGGGCCAGCAGTCGCTCAACCAGCCTATGAGCCAGCCTCTGAGCCAGCCGCTTGCGTCGTACCAAGGCGCCTCGGCGGCGGCGGCCAACCCCTGGTTCCGGCGCGGCGGCAATGTGACGCCTGCATTTAGCAACCCGTGGCATCCCACAGCGCAGCCGGCAATGGCGAGTCCCGCCAGTACCAAGGGTCTGTGGACGCCGCAGTGGTCGATCACGAGCGCCGAGCGGATCAGAATCGCGGCAATCGACTGCTGCAAGCGCCTCACTGCCGACGGGCTCGCGCCAGATGGGTTTGTGCCCTCGCAGGTGCTGTATCACGCCACCATGGACTCGCTGGGGTCCAGCATTTCCCAAAACGAGCTGTTTCAGGCTTGTGGAGTTGACTCCCATTTCGGGGGGTTTGAGTGCATGAGAGACCACGTTGGTCTCGTTACGCACGTCCGGTACGTGCAGTCTTAATCGCTATCTAGTCTAAAAATTTGGCCAGTGTGCCCTGCCCGGCTTGGGGCCCTCCTTGGGAGGTCCCTTGGGAGGTCCCAAATTACGAGGCGTCGACGAGCTGGCAGTCGCTGACATGGCTAAACGGTTCAGCTTTCTGGACATTTTCGTCAAGCCGAGCGAAGATGCCCGAGTTCGCACAAATTCTGGCGCCACCCTCACAATAGCCTCGCTTCTTTTGGTGCTGTGGCTCTTTTGGGGCGAGATCAGAGCCTACACGCAGGTGGTCATGGAGCCTGCCCTGGTGGTGGACAACACGCGCAACGAGCGCATGGATATTTACCTCGATATCACTTTCCCCAACCTACCCTGCAAAATGCTCAGCCTCGATGCCGTTGATGTGAGCGGCGAGATCCAGGACCACATGGACAAGGACCTCCACCGCCAAGATCTCGACAAGGACGGTAACGAGCTCGACCCTAGCATCCGCCAGCGCCAGGTTCAACAATCTGATGCTGCTATCAGGGCCCGTCTCGATGACCCCGAGTACGAGGCACCCTGCTATGGCGCCAAGGACGGCAAGTGCTACACGTGCGACGAGATTAGGCACGCATACGCGCTGAAAAATTGGAAATTCCACGATGGGTCGGGCTTTGAGCAGTGTGTGGGTGAAGGCTATCCCGATCACCTCCGTGAAAATAGCCAAAATGGCTGCCGCATGAGCGGCCGCGTCAGTGTGTCCAAGGTAGTTGGTTCACTGCACTTTGCTCCTGGTGAGTCGTTTTTCGCCAATGGCAGGCACTCGCATGACCTTAGCGGCTACAATTTGCCCGACTACCCCTTCAGCTTTAGCCACCACATCAACGATTTCTCTTTTGGCCAGGGCTCGCTGGAGAACCCCATGGCCGGTGTGAGCTACGAAAACACTGAAAAGAGCCGTGTCTACCGCTATTTTACCAAGGTAGTTGCCACTGAGTTCATCTACCTCAACGGCACGCGCCTCGAGACCAACCAGTACGCCGCCACGCGCCACGACCGCTCGTTGCAGGGCGGCCGTGATGGCGACCACCCCAACACCATGCACAACGTCGGTGGTATGCCCGGCATCTGGATCACCTACGATATCAGCCCCATGAAGGTGATCAACTACGAGCGCCGCCGTCAGACCCTCAGCGGCCTCATCCTCAACATGTGTGCCACACTTGGTGCTGTGATCACCAGCGCAGCTGTGGTTGACCGTGGTGTCTATGAGATTGACCAGGCCCTGCGCGAGAAAAAGCAAAGATAGTTATCTAGACTAGAAAATTCAATTTAATGGCTCATGCGCTCAAGTACCCCATGGCGCTCTCGCCCCACAACTGCCGGCCCTTGTATACGGCAACCTCAGGATCGAGCAGCTCAATTGACTCGGCTAACAGCTTGCCCTGGTTCTTGGCCTTGATCTCCTCGAGTTGCCACAGGTAGGTGCGCACGCTAAATACCACATACCGAGTCTTAGGCAGCCTCATCAAACACTGCCGCTCGGATCGCACATACAGGTCTTCATGGGGAATAATCTTCTGGTCTTGAACAAAGCCCGATTTGCTCTTGAGGGTCGTGGCCACGTTGGGTTTGCAGATAGTGGTGCCCACTTGGCACGACCAGTTGCGGCGCTCCATCACGACACCTGCCTTGATATTCTTAAATATGCGGTCCATGGGTGTCTCGAGCTTTTCTCTATACCCTGGCACCGGGTCGTGAATTTCGCTGAGCCGCAGGTCCAGCAGCTCCATGGGATCAAAGCCAGCAGGGTACACAAAGCTGCCTGCCCTGAGGCGGTACTCGTCATCTTCCTCGACATACTCGAGCAGCAAAAAGTCTTCTTGGACGTTCTCAGCCAACACAATCAAGAGCTGCTTGGGGCTAAGCCCAGAAGTAGCAGCTGGGTACGGTAGGCTCGAGGCCACGGTGCAGCGCACAGTGCCTCCATTGCGGGAATAGTACTGGGGGTATTTGGTGCACAAAAATTCGAGCACAGAGTCGTACAGCTCGTGCACTGCTTCGGTGGCTACCGGGTTGGCCTTGACCAACTCATACTTCTGCATGCATTTGCGCTTATCCTCGAGAACTGCCGGCAGATGCTTATCAATTAGAAGCCAATCTTGCCAATTAATCTTGCGAAGACCCATTTTGAGGCTACCACCAGGCTTGAAGGGGCAGTCTTGCAGACCCTCCTGAGTTTTGAGATCAATGTGGGTGGCCGAGATATGCTGTCCAAGCGGATATTTGCGGATCTTTTTGCGGTCAAGTCTGAATTTGAGAGCAAGTGCTGCCGCAAAAATAGCAATTGCAATTATCGACAATGGTCCAGGCTCGCCGATAAGTGTTGTCATGATGATAAGCGCGGTTAGAGGGGCTGCTCGAGGTTGTGACTCAAAGACTGTCATGTGACCGTCGCCTGAATTAGTTCTCGTAGTCTTATACATATTCAAGCATATTTCTCGAGAATAAGGGCCGGCGCTTAAACCATTGTGGGGCTGCATGAGGTGGCGCGCTCTACCCCGCCTTTGGTCACAGCTATGGTCATGTCCTCGCCTAAACCACCCCCTGGCGCTCAGGCAAGGACGCTGCGATCTGTATAACTCTTACTACCAATTAATTGAACTAATTATTTTAACTGCTCAAGTACTGCTTGACTGCGTCGCCCCACACAGGGATCTCCTTGTAGGAGGCCATGGGCTCGCTAACGCCATCAACAGCGGCAACAAAGGTCTCGCCAAGCCCCTCCTCCTTAAGCTGCTTCATCTGAGTGAGCAAAGTGCGCACGGTAAAGCAAATAAATCCAGTGTCGGGCAGGCGTGAGAGGACTTGGCGCTCGACCCGCAAAAAGACCTCATCTTCAAAGTTCAACTCGTCAAACGACAACTCTTTTGTTTCATGGTCCTTAATACCATACTCACTGGGGTAGTACAGCTCACAACCCTGTGGCTGCACACTCCAGTTTAAACGTTTCACGATATGAGGAAACTGCAAGCGCTCAAAGTACTTGTTCATACTACGCTTGAGCTTGCTCTCATACTGAGGCACGTTTGGAGAGTGGATGTCGGTCAATTTCCTGTTGATCTTCTCGTGAGAATTAAACTGCGAGGGGAACGTGCCAGTCATGGCCTTGAGGACGTACTCGCCCTGCTCGGGGTCAAACTCGAGCAACAAAAAGTCGTCCATGGTGTTCTCGGAGATAAAGGCAAGCAGCTGCTTGCTGCTGATACCATGCGCGTAGCGAGGCAGCTTGGCATCCCGCAGAACATTATAGATAGTGTCGCCATCTTCCTGGAAGCAACGGGGGTACTTGCGGCAAAGGTAGCCAAACACGCGCTCGTAGAGCTCGGCAACCGCAGCACTAGTGGTGCGGCTCTCAGGCTGGGCAATCAAATTGGTATCGTCCCAGTGAAGCTTTTGAGTGTTGATGCGGTGCTCGGTAAACTTGTGATAGTCGCTGTCAAGTACCAGCCAATCCTGGTAGGTGGCTTTCATTAAACCCATCGTCAGATGGTACGCACCGGCCTTAAAGGGCCGGTACGGTTCGGGCGGTACCGCAAGAGGATCTTCCTCCTGCGATACCGCACAAACTGGCTCCGGTTTACGCTTGCTCCGCTGGCGCGAGGACAAGAACTGGCCGGCCATACCGACAAACAGGATAAACGCAATCAAGATCGTCACGCTTGTCGAAAACATTGCAATCACTAGAGGCCAACTAAGCGGGGATGTGGGCAGGCGGGAACCCCTTTGGCTATATTTATATTACACGATTTATCTAATGCGGGTGTCACCGCCACGTGCATCAGAGGGCCCGATAAGAACCACTGGTAGGCCGATGCACTTTTTTTTGTATATTTTCATCAATAATTGCTCTATATGTCTGTAAGTGGTCCTATTTGCTGCCGTTTACCACCTCTTTAGCTCTTATCTTTTCAAGCACCCCTTGCTTGTGTCGATCCTCAGAGCCGCCCTGAGCCACCGCTACGGACTGTTTTTCTAATCAGATCTAGACGATCTAATAGATACTTCGGCTATTTCTGTAAATCACGGAAGCTAGTATACATTTTGAAAACCAAACATTCCGCGAGTGCTTGGCTTGCCCCCTGGCGGGGCTAGGGCAAACAAAAGGTGCCGACCCCGCACCTGTGCCGAGAAGATATTTGCCGTTAACTATACGGTTCTGCTCGTAAATCTTATACGAGTCTGAATGGTAAACTAGAATACAAGCGCTTCATGCATGAATATGCATGCCACGCTAACCGCCAGTGCTGATCGGTGGATCTTTGTTATAAAAACACGAGCGACACACCTTGATGTGCACTGTAGCCCGAGTTATGCTCTTAATATTGTAAAAGCTTTTTAATACAAGGCTCTGTGACCCTCACCTAGCCGCCAATGCAGGACTGGAGCCATGCTCGCGTCGTCATTCCGACAACCCCAGGACTACGCAAAACCCCAATTGGGCCATAAAAAGTAGCCATTTTCGAGATTAATAGACCTGACTGGAATTGCAAATATATACCAAACTGCTCACGTCGCATCTCGCACGGGTCTAATTGTCTCGGGGTGGGGCGCCATGGTCGATCATGTCCTTGGACCGAGATTGACACAAAAAGTCAGTCCTGAGTTATATTTCACCTTTAAAACCCTATCGCACCACCCCACTGGCCTGCTCTGGTCCAATTGGCTATTTCAACCCTAGCCCCTATAAGACTCACCTTTAATCTCAGGCCATAATCTCACAAACTTAGACATGGCCCAAGAAATTACCATCGTTGGTGCTGGAATTATCGGGCTCTACACTGCCCTTGTGCTTCTTCGTACTGATGATTTCAAAATTACCGTCTACGCCAAACACCTCCCCGGCGATATGGCTTCCGAGTACTGCTCACCTTCTGCGGGGGGCAATTTTAGCCAAACTTCGGGCTCGGACCCTGCCGCGCTCGAATTTGATCGTCTGAGCTTCCCCGAGCTCGGAAAGCTCGCAGACGACTATGGCGAGGAGGCTGGCCTCAAGCGGCTGCCTGCTCGCGATTACTCGGTCTCCGATCTCAATGAAGCCAAGGTCAAGAGCTGCAAGAGCTACATCAAGGATTTCCGGGTCATTACAGATGCCAAACAGCTCAAGGCCGTGGGTGCAAAAGCCGGCGTCGAGTATACCACAATAAATTTCAACTCGCCCAGGTTCCTCAAATGGCTTTATGGACACCTTGGCCAGCTTGGTGTTACCTTTATCAGGCGCGAGATCAAAGACCTCACCGAGGTTACCGGCCCTAGCCCGGTGTTTAACTGCAGTGGTCTCACTAGCTATAAATTGACCGGTGACAAGACCACGTACCCTGTGCGCGGCCAGGTTGTGATTGTTCAAGCCCCGCACATTCAGTGCAACTACAGGTTTATTGAGGAGGGCCAGCCCCCGACCTACATTATACCTCGCCCCGAGTCGGGCGGCAGAGTGATTCTCGGCGGCTACTACCAAGAGGGTAACTTTGATACCACCACCTACGGGCACCAGAGCAAATCTATTCTCGACCGCGCCACTCGTCTGTGCCCTGAGCTTCTCAAGAATGGTCCGCTCGAGATCATTGACGAGAGGGCTGGTCTTCGGCCCGGCCGCAAGGGGGGTGCTCGTGTCGAGAAGGAGTACGTCAATGGCAACCTTGTTATTCACAACTACGGTGCGGGCAGCACAGGCTTTCAGAGTGGCATTGGTATGGCGCTCAAGGCGGTTGCTTTGCTGGTGCCCAAACCCAAGCTCTAGGACACATTGGATTTAGTTGATGCACAGATGATCATCATGCGTGGCAATGTTTGCTAATATTTTGAAACGTACGCTCAAGCACGCGCGGGGCACGCTCAGATAAGATTCAAGATCGATAGTATCTGGCGCGATGATCCAAATCGCCTGTACACCTTCAAGATTCCCGCACAAATCAGTAGTTTGCAGCTACTCTAATCAGCTCAAGTAGCTCAATCCTCTATCTAGTATCTAGTTTTATTCTCGCTGTCGCACGTTTGTCTTTATCCTCGCCAAAGAGGTGCATCATAAGCGTGCTTGATACCAATGTAGGGACCAAAAAGGGCCAGGTGGCGCTCAAGAGTGTATAAACTATAATATTCCGCATGATTGCGCGTAAATTCATAACGGTCACTGACTCTGAGTTCGAGGTCCTCTGAGGTTGGCATTATCACCACTAAGGCTCTTTTTAGCACTCAAATACAGATACCTGCACAATTGAGAGCTATTGACTTGAAAATCCCAAGGGTTTTTAATGTCACGCAGTAGTTGAATTCTCCATTCTCGACCATTACGGCTCGCGTCCTTGCTCGTACCGAGCACAATGTAGCTTGAAAACATGTAAAGGCTACTGTGCTGGGGCTAGAGGGGGAAAATCATCTCGTGATGCCTGGGTAAAGAGCGCATTCGACCAATGCAAAAAAGCTTTTGTTGTTTTACGTAGTATCACTTATAACTGCAAATCGCCGCTTGTAGAAAGTTGTTTTCTTTTCTCGATTTATTTTCTTTTGATTGAAACGTAAAATATGCTCCTGGGAAACATCTAACCAAAAATTCAAAAGCTAAACAAAACTCTATACACGCAGATGTGTCTTTGGAAGCCCCGAACTCAGTGGTTCAAGAGAAATTTAACAAATAAAAATGGAATTAATGATGACAGAGCCGCGCGCAAAACCATAAGTTTGGGTTTATAGCAGATGACGTGTTTTCGAATTCAACAAATCAGGGCGTCTGGTGTAGGTGGTTATCACATGTGCTTAGCATGCACGAGGTCAGCGGTTCGAGTCCGCTGTCGTCCAATCTTTTTGCGAGTCCAGCGGCTGGCTCTATGTTTTGAGCAGCTATTGAACAATGTAGAAGTCGTCCCATGTTACGAGACGATCAAGCATCGCTCTTTTTTCGGTCCTAAAACTTGTGTCAAAACCAATGCGGTCGTCCAGAGCTCCAAGTGACGGACCGGCTCACCATGTCTGCGTTTGCGAAAGCGAGGCATGATCTTTGCGAGGAAATACCCTTGGGCCTGAGGTGAGTAGGACCTCCATGTTGCCGTTGTCGGCATTCTCAGGAGCCTTGGCGTCAATGGGAAGAGATGCTAGTGAAGTTGTGCACTACCATGCAGGGCTTTTACTTTGGAGGATCTGCAGCCACCACGGCGGCCCACTACCTCAACACGTTTGCACTGTCCAAGATGGTGTACGTAGCGGCGGTCCACCAGCCGACCGAGGGTCGGATCAAGGAGATCCACGAGCTCCTCCACTGCAAAATGAAGCACGGCGCTTCGAGCATGGGCATCGCTTTTGCCAAGGCCTCGCTACCCAAAGCGCAGGGTGGCCTGGGCCTGCTCAACGTGCTGGCTGTAGTCGCGGGCAGGGCAGCAACTTACCTCTTCACTATCTTCAAGGAGGTGGTGTTTGCTCGCTCACTGTACCTGGGCCAGATCCAGACAGGCCTGCTCCGCCACGCCAAGGACGTGACGCGTCGCCGCCGCCGAGAGGACCCCAAGGCCCCGCCCAGGGGCATGCTCTCCGGGCACCAGGGCCCCCGCGAACGATACGTGCCACTGCCCTTCGAGCAGCTGCACCCCGAGGCGGTCCTCGCAGAGAACGTTCCCCGCGGTTTGCACCTGCCCGAGAACATCCTGCCTGACCGAGTGCACACCCTCAAAAAGTGGACTGCGCCCTTCTTCCAGCCTGCCCCCAGTGCGAGCACGTGGAACGGCCTTGACGGCAGCATCATGGCTGGTATGGGTGTGACGACGTGCAACACGCACTCGCGGTACCCGCGCGTGAACTCGGTGGAGCGCTACGAGCCAGTCTCGCGCGAGCCCGTCAAGTATTGGCAGGCTCGGTACCCTGGCGGCGCTCGTAGAGGTCTGCCCCTCATCGACCGCAGTGTCAACCCGCCTCGTCATTGCTGGTATGGGTTTTTGGAGGGCCGAGTGTTCCAGAACCGTGAGCTGATCCCGCCGGTGCTGCGCATTTGCATCGCGTCTTGCAGTTGCTGCGCCAACACAACCTCCACCTCAATGAAGAAAAGTGCGCGTTCTTCCTGCCCGAGGTCAAATATCTCGGCTTTATCATTTCGGGCCAGGGCGTCCGCAACGACCCCGACAAGGTCGAGGCGATCACGTCGTGGCCTGTGCCCCGTACGCCCAGGCAGGTGAAGAGTTTTTTGGGTGCCGTCAACTACTTGCGCCGCAGCATCGTCCACTGCAGCCACCTCATGGTGCCTCTAAACGCGGTGGCCAACTTGCCAGCCCGCGACTTTCACTGGGACCATGGCTGCCAGCAGGCTTTTGAAGCATTAAAAAAGCGCTTGAGTTCAGCACCTGTCTTGGCCATGCCAGACCTGAGCCAGCCGTACAGTGTGTCGATTGACGCCTCAGATTACGCCTATGGCGCAGCACTCGAGCAGGTGGGCCCAGAGGGGAATACGCGCGTCGTTGCCTACTTCTCAAAAGCGTTCTCTGACGTGCTAACTCGATGGCCGACCCGCGAGAAAGAGTTCTTCGCGCTCGTTGCGCCACTGGAACATTGGCACACCTACCTCTGGGGCGGCAGCGTCACGGTGTTTTCCGACCGCAAATCCTTAAAATATGTACTTACGCAAAAGGACCCCTCCCCAAAACTTGTGCGCTGGTTTGACCGGCTGTCGCAGTACGATCTCCGCATCGTCTACCGTGCAGGTCAGCTCAACGACCTTGCCGATGCACTGTCACGCGAAGCAGGTCCCGCTCGCACCACCACTACTACTCCTCGGTCCGCCGCCACGACCTCAGTGGCCGCGATCTGCATCTCTGCGGTCACGGGCTCTACACCACTTGATTCTACCGTTGCGACGACACCGGCACTGCTGGCGATCCCAGACCCACTGCTGCTCAATAGCATCCGCCAGGGATACCGACATGATGAGGTGCTCGGGGCTGTCTACTCGTGTCTCAAGCATCACCACGACCAACTCCCTAGGCGGCTCAGAGTCTACGCGAGCTACTTGCGCTGTGACCCCGTCTCAGAACTCCTCATGTACAGCGACACCAAGCTCTCTGATGAGGACCGTGCGGCCAACCTGGTGCGTCACGACGAGGTGCTTGAGGTCCCCAATACCCCGGTGCGCAGTCAATTGCTAACCGAGACTCACGACCGCCACGGCCATCGCGGGCGGAACCCCACGTACAAGGCGCTACGGCAACGGTTCCACTAGCACCGAGTCGTCGCCAACGTGGACCACTACATTTGCTCGTGCCACGACTGCCAGGCGGCTAAGCCTATGCGGAGGTCTTACAGAGACAGGCAGTCAAACCATAGTACAAGTTTGGGCGACGGGAGCAAACACGGATTGCAGCGATTTGTGGTCAGTAAAAACGGTGACACCTCACACGACTCCCGAGCTTGCCGAGTTTTACGCGCTCACCACTGGATAATTCGTGACACGCTCACCGAGGCGATTCAGCGCATGGAGGCCAACTACAAAACTCGCCACCTCAATGTTCAGCTCAACGTTAGCGGTGAAGTTCGAGTCTCCCGTCGCGCCTTCGCGGGTGTGGTCCGCTACGAAAAAACGCGCCGCCTCTACTTTGGGCTGAACCGCGTCGTGCGCAAACTGACCTCGCACACCCATGAGGTCGATGTGCACTCCTCGCTCAAACGATGCAAGGTACACATTGTCTACCTCAAACGGTACCACGCCCGCGAGCACTACCCACGTTTACCTCCAACCCCAAAAGCCGCGGTATTGACGTACGCTGCCCGCGCCCACGACCTTGCGGGACTTCTCGGCTCGTTCGATGTGGGGGCTCTTATGCGCAGTCATCTGCGCATGTGAAATTGCATACTCGCAGTTCCCAACCCTCTTCCCTGTCTCCAAAGGTATATTTAGGTTTGTCCTAATTTATATAGCTTTATCCCTACTACGCATCCCAAACTACCTGGTTACTGCTTCACTCCATTGTCTGCATAATTCACCTCCCACAGCGCAGGCAGTGTGGGGAAGCTGCAGGTGTGTCAATGGTGGGGTTTGCATCCCAGTCATGGGTTGGCCTTAATCTTCATCAACAAGTCTTTTTTCTTTGTTCACATAGGTAGGTATCGAGGTCGACGCTTGGAAAGCGTTGTCGAGATAACGGCAGAGGACGTACTTGCATGGGGTGCCTGTGGGTATGGTATTTGGTATCTCCATAAGATAAATCGTCTTAGTGGCCATTACGTCCTTGTCACTGGCGGCGAACCTGCCACCCGTCCTAGTTTTTCGCCCACTGGCCCTTTTCGCGGCCGTTGCCGCGGCTTTCCTGTCCGTTAGTGTACTTACTTTGATGGTGTCCGTTTGTCTGCCGGCATAACTGTTGCGTTGGAACCCATTGGGTCCGCCATGTTTGGAGGAGTCTGGGCTTCCACGCTGCCTCTTGAAGTTGGGCTCGCGACTTACCGCTGAAGAAGTATGCGTGGGCCGGTCGAACCTCTTATGAGAGGACCATGTCGACCGGTCTGCACGGGAACCCTCTTCTGCCGCAGGGGTGTTGAGATCACCAATCCGAAGCAGAGTGGCGCGAAGATCTCCAAACGTAACGGCCCTTAAATGGGGGATCTGGGCCCGCAGATGGCGGGCCGCAGCTTCACTAAAACCATTCAGCAACAGCAGAACCCTAGTCCTTTCCTCAAGGTTCAGTCGACCAAGGATTTCGCAACGACGCAGACTTGTCGATGCTAAAGGACCGTACGCACTTTGCTGAGTATGGGTATCGAGCTCCTGCAGCCAGAGAAGTCAATACCATCGGGAAAGTAGGTACTTTCAACTTCGTCCACAAAGCTTTCCCAGGGATGGGGGTGGCTAAAGCCCCCACGGTCGAGCGTCTTGGTAGCGATAATGTGGGCTCGGGGCCCCAGACGAGTACTGGCATGCGCCAGGTACTCTTCACGCGGAACATGGTACTGAGCCATCAGAGAATCGCAGTTTACGATCCACGTTAACAACGCTAAGCGGAAAGACGGCGCTTGGTCAAACCTAGGCAGCACGTCTGCTCAAACTTGCCGTTTAACGGGTATATACCGCGATTCTCTGATGGCGCAGAACAAGTTGCGTGTCGGTGGTTCCCCGAGCGGGCATTTCAACTTGACCATTGCGAACTACCGGATCACCTGAGCCAGTTACTGCGCGTGCCGCCCTGTTGGGGTCGGGGGGCGCAGGCTGGTCGGTTCCGACAGTGGGCGGAGGAGGTGGAGGGTTCACCCTGGAGTGGAGGAATAGGGTGCCCCTGGACGTGGGGCACTACCTCATCCACCCGGTCAATAACCGGGTGGGCTAATAATCGGCGGGTCAACCATCGGCGCGAGGGGAGGCGCCGGGTTGACAAGGACATCCTGAGGTTCACAAGAAGGGGAGATAGAGACCGCCTGGATGACACGAGGAGGACGGTCAACAATATTTCTGCTTCTGGGTGGCATAGGAAGAGGACAGATCCTGTCCTTGATGTGGCTCGTGATGCTGCTCGCGGTTCATTGGGGCTGGCGATGAAGGTAAGGTGGGATGCAGCGGCCATGATTCAAGCCATGTGGAGTGCTCGGCCTCAGCATCGGCAAAACTGGGGAGCGCTGCACTTGCGGCTTGCAAGGTGTTTTGAGTCACGTGATCAAATTTTAGCGCCTCTGAATGACTGATCTGAACCCTGGCATTCACACTGTGAATGTAAATCGCTTAGAAATTTGTTATTGTGCTATTGAAAAAGCTCTAAAGTGACCATAAATTGTGAAATATAAAAATTTTGTATTTATTAAAATAAATTTACTTACAAATTTGCGCGTCATTTTGCCCTACCGTAGAAATCTAATAAACCGCAAAATTTTTTTTCCAAATTCGGGCCATTCGTATAACGGTATTATGCCGCCTTCGGGTGAAAACTCGTGGACAGCCACTTCCGCATTTGGCGGTGACCCCGGTTCGACTCCGGGATGGCCCCAGCTTTTTGCTTATTTTTTGTAAAGCTTTGTCCCAGTCGTTTGTAAAGCGGGCCTGCTGTATATTTTTGAAACAACTTGACCATGGATCGGCCGGAAGCAAAGGAGTGCCTTTATCTTATAAGCCGAGAGCTCGGCAAGGGCACGTACAGCGTGGTCAAGGAGGCAATCCACGCGTCCTCGGGCAAGAAGTACGCAGCAAAGGTCATTGACAAGAAGCTCATGCGTGGCCGTGAGCATCTTGTGCGCAACGAAATTGTAGTGCTTCGCCGTCTTTCTGCTGGCTGTAGCAACGTCCTGACCCTCGTGGACTACTTTGAAACTGAGGGCCACCTGTACCTTATCACTGAGCTGTGCACTGGCGGCGAGATCTTTGACAGGATCTACGATCGTGGCGCCCTGCCCGAGCAAGAAGCTGCTCGTATCGTCAAAAGTGTGCTGGTCGGCCTCGAGTACCTGCACAGGCACGGCATTGTGCACCGCGACTTGAAGCCAGAAAATGTGCTGTTCAAGACAAAGACCCACTCCGACGATGTACTGCGGATTGCAGACTTTGGTCTCAGCCGTATTGTCGACGAGGAGCAGCTCTCAATGCTCATGACCACCTGTGGAACCCCGAGCTACATGGCTCCTGAAATTTTCACAAAAGAGGGCCACGCAAAGCCGGTGGACATCTGGGCGGTGGGCGTCTTGGCGTTTTTTGTCCTGTGCGGCTACACACCCTTTGATCGCGACACTGCGGCCGAGGAAAAGACCGCTATCATGCACGCTCAGTACAGCTTTGACGAGTCGTCCCTGAGCGCTGAGGCCCAGGATTTCGTCAACAAATGCTTGCAGGTCGAGGCTAGTAAACGCCTTACGGCACAACAATGCCTCGATCACCCGTTCATCCAGGCTGCTGCCTCACAGGAGAGTGTCGCCCCTGTCGACATGCCCAGCACCTTGGAGGGCGAGGCAATGCAGGGTGCATACTCGACTGAGCCCAAATCTGTGTAATACTAGGCATAGACTAAAAAAAAGCTACTAAAATAAATCACGCTAATCATCGGCGGGTGCTCCAATGGCCCATCCAAGGCTGCTCACAAACAGGTTGCGCTTGCGACCACCAGACGACACAGAGCGCAGCGGCTCAGAGTGCGACTCGTTAGATTTGATAGGCTGGGCCTGGGGTTGTGCCTGAGGCTGCAGTTGCTGATACACGCGAAGCACACCCTCAATATCAGAAGGGGGGCAGATCTTGAGGCAGGTGACAATGAGCTCCCGCTGCTTGGCCAAAACCTTGGGAGATGCATGCTCGGAAAAGTTGGGCCGGTATTTTGATGCTTGAAAGTATGCTAGCCATGCAAACTCGCCCTTGGGGTCGAGGCGCTCGCAAAAGTTGATTGCGGCATTGAAGTTGTTGTCCACGAGCGCAAACTCCACCAGCTGGCTCACAGCGTACTGCTCCTCGAGCGTGCCTGCTGTGGCAGCATTGACGGTGTCGACAAGGTCTTTGTGCTGGTACGCCCGCTGGTTGTGAAGTAGCACCTTGTGCAGTACCTGCTCACCGCTCGACTCGAGCACGAGCTTTGCATCCACTTCATACTTGTCCTGAAGGGTCTTGGCGGCGGTAAAGCGCCTCTTTTGGGACTGGTCAGGCAGCAGCGCGGCGGCACCAATCATGCTATTAATATCGGCTCCCGAACGCTCTAGGTACTCAGCCGCAAGCTGCTGGACAATTCCAGGGGTATACCGGTTGGAGTGCAGGTTCTCAAACTGTTTGCGGTGCATCAGCTCACGAATCACAAGCGGCTCGACCGGCTCAGACGGCAGTGGCAATTTGTCCAAGGCCTCCCACACACCGGCCATTGGGGCAGGGAATCCAACCACAAATTGCTCCAGCATACGCTGCTTGTCCTGCTCAGATCCAAGCCGCAGGTTGCGCACATCGCTGAGCTTGGCTGGGTGTAGAATCATGCCGGCCTCGACGTCCTGTTCAAGCTCGGCATTGCCAAGATTGTGAGCAAGCTCTTGGAGAATTTTGGCAGAAAATGGAGCCTTGTAGCAGGATTGCACGAGGCTGGAACGAATTGACGCAACACTGGTCAATTTGAGGCACACTTCGAGCGGCAGTGTCGAGGCCCACTCGGAGAGTAGCTGCTGGTTGTTTGTGTACTGGCACCAAGGTTCTAGGATGTACCGCGTGATGTGGCTGGCGTTACTGGGTACCAGAGGTGCGACCAAGTGCTCAAACGCCTCAGCCGGGGTCAATGCCTCAAAGGAGGCAAGAGATAGCTGCGAGCCGTAAGAGTCCCTTAAAAGAGTCAAAGGTCTAAGAATCCCGTTATACCATCCAGAGGCCACGTACTTGGAGCTAGAATCCCACTTTATTGAGCCAAGAGCCGCGTCGAGCTGGCGGATGCGGATTTGCATAAACAGCTGAGAAACTGCCTGAATCGTCTCGTCTGTCTTTGTCCAGCCGAGTTTAGCATTGTTATCGCGGCAGTAGTCCAGAATATCGCCCTCCAACTGAGATTGGCCGGCGCCAGCGCCGGTGGACAGGGGGCACTCCTCGAGCTGGCGAACGTAGGTTTTCGGGGCCACAGACTCGGGCATGAATGCCAAAACAAGGCTCCAGGGGCTAGAGGGCGACCAGGGAGACTCGTACTCCAGGCCCTCGGGCAGCTTGCCCTGCAACAAACCCTCAACACTGGCCATCTTGATAGTGCTATGTCAGATCTCCAGGCCAAGACGGCGTATCTGGACGCGACGGCACCCACCGCCAAGCCTGCGCTTGCAGAAGAGGTTGAAGAGGAAAGTAGGGACGAGATCGCGGCATCGCAGCGAAAGGAGGCGCAATGGGGTAGCCTCGACGACCAATCAGCAATGACATTGAACGATGCCGAGGATGCGTTTGAGGAGATTCAATCTACAAAGAATTAAATATATAGCTACTAGCTAAGAAAAATGAGTGCTGCGGGGAATGGCGAGCTGATGGGGAGCTGATTGTTGGCCTGCAACTAGGCAAAGAACCGGTGACACAAGGCGCGCTCGGCGCTGAACCGCTCGCGGTGGTCGCACTCGAGCAGATGCCACAGCAAATCGCGCGCATCTTCAAAATCGGGCGTCATCATTTCAGCTGGTAGGATCGCGTTCAAGTTTATCCTTTCATCTTTGACAGAGGGCAGGTTCACCTCGTACGCGAGCCCATGCAAATTGGCAGTGCGCTGCATGGCGACACGGCCTACAATAACTGTGATCTCGGCAAGCGCTTCATTGTCATCGGTGGAGTTGAAGTATGGGAATCTTTTGCTCAAAAACATGAGCAAAACCACTCCTGCAGCCCACATATCGATCTTGCCGGTCTGCACTGGGCATTTGAACAGCACCTCTGGCGCCCTGAACCCGCGGGTTCCCGCCCTGTTTGCGCGTCTACTGGGCCGTGTTTCGTTGGTTTTGATGCCAGCCTGTACAGGAGCCTTTTGGTAGCGGCTCTCGAGGCCGCCCTTGAGGCAGGCGCAGCGCGGCGATTTAGTAGCATCCTCCGCGCCCTGACTGGCCAAGTAGTTGAACTCGGCAAGTCCAAAGTCAGCCAAGACGCCCTTGCCGGTTGCGACATCGAATAAAAAGTTTGTGGGCTTGACGTCCCGATGGGTGATGTTGTGCTCGTGGACAAATTGGAGCGCTTGCAGGAGTTGGCACATGTATTTTTGCATGAGACTCTTGCTGCAAGTGCGGTAAAATGTGCGGAAATCGGTGTGGCTCTTGTAGTCCATCACAACCAGCACCTGATCCTGGTCACGTAGGCATGTCACCAAATGGCTCACATAGGGCGAGTTGCGCAGAGCTCCAAGAATTTTGAGCTCGTTTCCTATTCTTTGGGCACTGCTTGTGGCGTGCAGCCTCTTTACCGCGACTACTTGGCCGCGTGGAGGCCCTTGAAGGTCGACCGCTCGGTACACGCACGAGAAGGTGCCCTCGCCGATCTTGTCCAGGACATAAAAGTGCTCCTTGAAGCCAGAAAACGATTCCTCGAGCGAGACGATTTCCCCTAGCTCCTCCTCGTCTACAGTGCGTTTCAAAGGCGGCGGTGGGTCCATGATGAGAAATCGCGCGGGTCCTCACCTCATCAAAACAGTGTAGAGCCGAGAATTGGAGTTTGACGCGAAATGCCTCGATCAAGAGGGGTTTTACTACGCGACAATTACTTCAAACCGGAGCGAGGTGGCTTCAGCAATGCTTCGATCGGTGTCATTTTTTGGAGAAGCAAACACGATATAGACGCGTCATTAGATTCAGTATCTCATTTAAATTAAAAAATTTTAGCATGCAGCATCTTTATGTCGCGATTCTGGCCGCGATCACCCTAAATTAAATTTTGATTACTCGACGCGTCATACACACCAAGGATGTCGGAGCTCGCCCAATACTATGATCGTGTACTACCCGTGCAGGATATTTACAAGTGGTTGAACCACACAACCAGCCCCACAGCCGATTGGACACACCGCGAGTTTATGTTTGAGATCCCGCCCAGACAGGCTGGGGGTAAAGCCTGGCCACTGCGGTACCTGTCGTTCAGCTCGGCAGATGGCCTCAAGCGCGAGCTCAAAAAATATACGCCTACGCGCTTTGAAATTGGTGGTGTCTTCACGGTCGAGCCGCGGCAGGCCAAGACCGTGCCTGCGGCCGCGTACCGCCCCTTGAGCAGAGAGCTGGTGTTTGATATCGATATGGACGACTATGAGCCGTACCGTACCTGCTGCGAGGGTAAAACAGTGTGCATCAAGTGCTGGCAGTTTGTGGTCGTGGCCATGACGTGTCTCGAGAGCTTGCTTCGCCAGGATTTTGGCTACGAGCACATCCTGTGGGCGTTTAGTGGCCGTCGTGGTGCGCACGCATGGGTTTGCGATCCCAAAGCCCGCGATCTCGACGAGCGTTCTCGTGCAGCGCTGATGGACTATATCAAATTACCCAAAAAGCTCGCCCCGCCTTACCACCCCCATGTGGTCCGTTCATACAAGATTTGCGTCGAGCAATTCAATTCCATCATTCTCCACCAGCAAAACCTGTACCAGGTGAGTGCCCAGCGCAAAAAGGCTGCTCAGGCGGACCTTGACGATGCCAGGGCCCTTGTCACCGATAACCAAAAGGCCAAGGAGGAACTGGTAGCAGCGGCCAGAGAAAGGGCCGAGGCGAAGACTGCTGGTGATGACTTGCTCGAAAATTTCTGCGCCGATGTCCAAAGCAAGATGTCTTTTGATTTTGCCGCCCACACCAGCGCCGAGATCTGGAAAAAATTGGAGGCTGCCATCGTCGGAATTAAGAATGAGAAGCTGCAAAAGGAGCAGCGTGATCTTTTGACAGTCGTGGTCTTGGAGGCGCTTTACCCCAAGCTCGATGACGGCGTTTCCAAGCAGCGCAACCATATGCTCAAGAGCCCATTCTGTGTGCATCCTGGCACCGACAAGATCTGTGTGCCCATTGATATGAAAGAATACAAGAACTTTGACCCTGATACCGTGCCCAAACTTACTGCGGTGCTCGAGGAGCTGCAGACCAATCAGCACGCCAACAAGACGTCGTTGGGCCCCTACTTTGATTGTTTCAGCCAGTTTGTGTCTCTGCTGCTTAGAAACGAGAAGCGCCCCGCCGCAAGTCTCGACTTTTGATAGGGGTCTTTTGGGGGGTGCATGGGGATGTGCGTCTGTATGCAGGTACATTGTGGGTCCTTGTAAGTTTATTTAATTAATCCGAGAAAAGCTATTCCAAAGTGCACAATGTGTGCAACAGATGCCGAATTGGGGTGGCGACTGTGCGTTTGCCGAGATTTTTTCCGATCCGACCGGCAGTTGCTGTGCTTATCGGCGCATGGCTTGTGATGACAAGCAAGTTGGGACTTACCCTCATCACTGATAACATGTTAACCCCACCCCCTGAGCACTCAGGGACTACAAGCTGCTCATTGATGGGCGAATGCGAGGAATTGGTGCGCCGCCACATGGCCGCCAATGACCCAAGCCACGATTACCACCACATTGAGCGGGTGCGCGCCATGGCGGTGCGGCTTGCCCACGCCCACCCGAGCGGGCCGCTCGACCGCACTGTTGTTGAGCTCGGCGCCATGTTTCACGATATGATTGACCACAAATACGTAACCGATGACCGCCGCGAGGCGCTGGTTGCGAGCCTGTCGGCCGTAATGCTGCGCAACGGCCTGAGCGCTGAGCGCACGGCGTTTGTGATCCAAATTGTCGAGAGTACTGGCTTCTCTGTCGAGCGCAAGATGCGCGCTGCGGGCGAGTGGACCACATGGCACGATACTTGCCCCGAGTACCACTGCGTCCAGGACGCCGACCGGCTCGACGCCATTGGCGCCCTGGGCATTTTCCGGGTCAGCTGCTTCGCCTCAAGCACCAATGAACCCCTGTACAACAAGCAAGAGCCCTCTGGAACTGTGCACCAGCACTTTTACGACAAGCTCTTGTACCTTAAGGACACACTGCGCACCCCGCTGGGAATTCGGGTTGGTGAGCGCCGGCAGCTCATCATGCAGCAGTTTGTTAACGCGGTCGAGCAAGAGGCCGACCTGCTAGACTTTGTAGAGTAAATAAATTAAGCAAAACATCGAGGTGTGTGTGTGGGGAGCCTTGGGAGGGTGCTCGCTCACCACACTCCCCCTTACATGAGCGTCACCAAGCAGGACATCAACCAGAGCGTTGTTTTACGGCACGACCCGGCCCTGTCGCAAATCTTTTTCACTTCCTCGGTGTGCACAGTCTACAAATTCAATCTCACAACCTCGCAATGGGATAAGCTCGGCGTCCAGGGCACAATGTTTCTCTATTCACGGCAGTCGACCGATGGCGTCCCTTACGCTGCCCTTGTGCTCAACCGCAACAACAATACGGACTTTAACATCGGTATTGTCCCCACAAGCATGACCTCGACCCCGCTGGGCGTCTCGGTTGAGGGCGAACTCGTCATGGTGCGGGTAACCGACGAGGAGATTTATGGGCTTTGGCTGTTTGATGAGAAGGACCGCAGCGAGTGCCAGGGCCTCATGCAGTGGTGTCTTGATGCCGCGAGCACTGCTTAGGCTCAGCTGCCTCCTAAAGACTCTTTTTTTGCATCTACTATGAACAAAGTATAAATAACGCTGGGCTAGACCAGTGCCGCTAAATAAAGTGCGCAAGGCTGTATAAATAATTAATCGTCATTATCCATCGACATGATATTGAGACGCGAGCTCACGCGCGACGGGGCGCGGCTGATTGTGGTCGATCCTCCATCACGCCCAAAGGTTGGGGTATAAGGCGAAAAGGGGGTGGTACGGCCCCCTAAATTCGGGCTTGAGCCCAAATTCGAGAGCTCAAATGGGGTCGAGGTGCGGCTGGGTGGTCGAGAGGCCCGCGGCGGCTCAGATTCGGGCAGGCCCTGCTCACCCCAGACAGCTTTCAGGGGCATGTAGCCCTTGCGGGTTTTCTTGATCACGAGGCCAAGCGCCGCAGCAAACAGGGCAATTACCAGCACGTACCACAAACTCGAAGTTTGTTGTACAACCACGAGCGGCTCTTCAGTCAAAATTAGGCCCTCAGAGCTCATAAACCCGACCTGGCCACCATGGGCGCTCTCGACCGAGCTCGAGGCAATCATTAATGCTTTGCCCATTGTCCACGACACTTCTTTGCCATTAATCTTTGCTGTGCTCTGGAAAGCGTCCAAAAAGTCGTGCTCGCCATCCTTTTGCTTTGGATCGAGCGGGAAATTAAAGCCCTTGTGTAGTACCGTCAGGATCCACGCGCTCTTGAAACACCCTTGCAAAATGTGTTCCTTGTCGAGCTGGTCACCGTAGACGCCCTTTTCCAGATTTGACTCAACTTCTGACCAGTCCTGCTTGCAAAAGTCGGTGGCGCTCGTGAGGAACGTTTCATAGTCAAACTTGCCACTCAGCCCAAAGATATCTTGGGCAGAGTACCAGTACTCTGAAATTCCGACAAACTTTTGCACGCTGGTATCAAAATGCGGCACGTGTACACCGTCAAACAGGCACGGCTCGTCGATGCAGGGCTTGTCCTTATTGAGCAGTTGCTCGAGCATTGCCTCGCATTTGGTAAAGTCGCCCTGCCCATAAAAGATTGTGTCGCTTGATTGAGCGGTTGCAGCATGATTGAACGCGCCAAACTGCAGGCACGGGTCGCTCAGCACCAGCGGGCTGTCGTGGCCGATTGCGGCCAATTCCTCGGGGGTGGCCGCGTCTGCCAGGTACTGGTGCCACCTTGCCTGCGCCTGGTTGGCTCCAAAACCTAGCCACGTGCTCACAAACAGCTTCCAGGACAATGCTTCGCCCTTGTTGGTGCGGAGGCTCACGGTGTATAAATCGTCCCAGTGGCGCTCGGCCTCGGCCTTTTCGGGTACAAACGCGATTTGAGTCGAAGCACCACCCATATCCATGAAGCCATAAGTCGAGGCAAACTCGTCCTCGGTCCATAACGAGCCGTCGCGGGTGTGCACCAAATAGTTGAGCCCCAGCCAGCCGTAGAGGCCCTCGACCTGGCCATCGATCATTGAAACGTGACGCTGGCAGTCGCCAACGTAAAAAGGGCCCTCCTTGAGCGACTCGCACACATGCGCGAGGATCTGAGAGCTGTCCTTTTCATCGAGCAGACGCAGGCCAGCTGTGGCCAAAAAGTAGATTGGCGTCGAGGCTCGTTGGGAGCGGGGCACGGCAAGCTGAGCGCCTTGCACAAGGGGTCTAAGGTGCTCCTGATAAATGTCCTTTTTGGAGCGCCCGACAAATGACGAGATACCGGGGTTGATTTTGGTGACCCAGTCGGGGTGGCTTTCGACCGAGAGCAGGTGGCTTGCTTGCTCGGCTACCTCGCTGGGGTCAGACCACTGGTACACATAGGCACGACTGCCCGAGCTGCCAGCATCAACGACCACCGCGTATTTCATAAGCGCAGGTTGGCTCGTATCGCGTCTTGGAGGGTTGGGCGTGTTTAAGGGCGTATTTGAGGGGGTATGTGGTGGCATGCTTGGCAGTTAAAAATAGGATTGTCTGAAAGCTGGGTGGATATATTTAGACGCATCTTTATGTAAAGCGCGTAAAAGTACCGTGACCGCTATATTTGTATAATAGTCAGTGCTGGGAGTGCTTGTGCTCGCTATCGCTGCTATATTTGGGTGCTTACGCGGCACTTTAAGCTTTAATTGAGCTCAATTGTAACTAGGCTACCGTCTAAACATCAAACAAAACAACCTTACCGTCACCAGAGGTCGAGACTTTATCCTCGATCAAGCGCACAGAGCGAATGGCGTTCTGGTGCACCGTGGGCAGCGTGCTCTCGTTGGCAGTGGTGCCTTTGAGGTCCATCTGTCTAAACATCTTGAGCGCGCTCTGCTCCTCTTCTTCGCCCTGCTCGCGGCGCTCTCCCTCGCCGATGCTCTTGGCGTAGTCCCAGCCCGAGGCAGATCCCTCGAAAACGACCGGGTGGCAGTCGTAGCCGGCAGCCACAAGCTGGTCCTCGCTCGTAAAGACTACGCCGTGGAAGGGGAGGAAGCTGGTGTCGATGGCAATCACGTTATCGGGGCCGTACGACACAAACAGCTGGCAGTCGTGGGTGGCCCATGCAAGCACCTGGCCGCTGGGGCTGAAGCTGAGGGCTTGCACCCACGCCTGGGCCTCGTCGCAAAAGTCGGCGCATAGCGTGTTGAACGGCAAACGGTCGCCCCACACAGTGGGCTCGGGCTTGGCGTCCACGGCCTTGACGTAGCCGCTAAAGACGCGGGCGTGGCCGTCAGTGCCACCAGCAGCAAGCAGCACACCATTCGGGTGCCACTCGGTGGTCAAAACGGTGCCGCGGATGGGTTTCTTGACGTGCTTGGCGACCCACCAGTCGTTCTCGGCCTCGTAGTAGCACACAGCAATGGCACGGTCGGCGCTGCCCACGGCGAATTTGGTGCCCTGGGCGTTCCAGCGGGCGCTCGTGGCAGCACGGTTCACGCGCAAAAGCACCAGAGTCTGGCGCCAGGTGCCGTCGCTCAGCGCGTCCCACACGTAGGCGTTGCGGTCCTGAGCACAGGTGACGATTTGGCCATGGACGCTCACATCGACGGCAGTCACCGTCTTGTCGTGGGCGCTGAGCTTGCCGCCAAATTCGTACGACTTGCCGTTGTTGAAGTACAGCTGCGCGTCACGGCCGCGAGCGACCGCCAGCAGGCTCGAGTCGGCGCTGAATGAGTGGTCAGAGATTGCTTCGGGGCCAAGATCAATTACTTTCATAGGAGACGTCTCAACTATGGGGGTTGTTGCTGGGTAAGGCTGGGGAGCTGAGCTGAGCTGAGAGGTGGGTGGTCTGGGTTAGGGTCTCGGTGGGCGCGCTCGAGGAGGGCTGAGCCCTGCCGAGCCAGGGCCAGTTGAGGCCCTGCGCTACCTAACTGACAGCCAGGCACCACGCCAATCACCTCATATACAAAAAATTAGTTCATAAATTAAATAAATACTACCCTCAAGAGGCAATGGGTCCACCACGCTTGGCTTCACTGGCATGGGCCTGCAACCTCTTGCCCAGCTCGGTGCTCGCAAAGATAAAGTCTGTGTCCACCATAGTGAACTCGTGGTCAAGCAGCTCATCGGCGGTGGGGCGCAAATTAGGGTCAATCACAAAGCACCCCTCCAAAAACTGGTGGCCAGTGTCGTTCATGTAGGAGCGGGTATCCTCGGGGATAGGCGGCGCCTGCTTGGATGAGCCCAGCTTGTACATGGCGCCAATTGCTTCCTCAGTTGACCAAGGGCGGCGCCCAGCAAACATCTCGAGCACAACACACCCAAACGACCAGATATCCACCTTGGCCGAATAACCTTGGCGTTTGTCCTCAACCACGTTGCGAATTACCTCGGGGGCCATCCAGAAGATTGTGCCCTGCATCGACATCTCGGCATTATTAGCGTAAATATCGCGGCTGCGCTTGGAGATACCAAAGTCGCTGATCTTGACTGTGCCGTCAATGTCGAGCAGCAGATTGTCGGCCTTGAGGTCACGGTGCAGAATACCGCGCGAGTGCAAATAAGTCAAGCCCTCCAAGACTTGACGGCTCAAAAACTGAATGATCTGCTGGTCAAACCGGCCGTAGTGGGCCAGGATCGAGCGCACGCTGCCGCCGGGCACGTACTCCAGAAACAAGTTGCACACGTCGTCCTTGACCTCAAAGCCCAGGTACTGCACAATATTGAGGTGGTCCAGATCCTTCATGTTTGCGACCTCGCGGTTGATGTCGCCGTGCTGGCTGCCATCGCCATCGACACCGCCGCCTGCTTGCTTGGCCTTGCGGCGGGGCTGCTGGTTACGCACCTGCTTGACCGCCATAACGTCGCCGGTCGTAACATTGAATCCAAGATAAACCTTGCCAAACGTACCCTGACCGATCAGTTCACCCCGTAGCCACATGTACTGCTTGTTGTCGCGGAGGGTGATGGCGCTGCCCTTGGGCATCTCGACCACCTGCTTGCCCCACATTTTGGTGCTCTTGCGGCGCAAAATGGGCCGGCTGGAGCTCGACTCGCGGATGCTCTTCATACGGTGGCTCGCCTCACTCGCTACAACGCGGATACTCTTCATACGACTGATTCCAGCGGAAGCAGCAGCAGCAGCAGCAGCGCCAGACGACTGCACAGCCTCAGGCTTTGCCGCATTCGAGATTAAAAGCGGCTTGTCGAGGTCAGCATCAGGGAAGAACTTCTCGAGGTTGTCGTAAACGTCCTCGGTGGTAGGCCTGGCCGCGCGCTCGCTGAGCTTGGTGTTGTCCATTGAGCTCATGGTACTGCTGTTTACCGAAAAGTTATGCGAGTCGTTCCCGGGTGCCACGGCCCAAAGGTCATCCTCGTCCTCGTCGTCATCGTCGTCATCGACCTCGGGCACGCCCTCCCACGAGATTTGGGTCGACTCTGCGTCAGGCACAGCAAACAGCGGAGTGTTGGGCGATTGCGTTGAGCTGCGTTTCGAGTATTGACGCTGAAGCTGCAACCGCCTTTCGGTACTCACTGTGCGCGGCGGCAGCGGCCGGCGGCTAATGGCGCTGTTTGTGTTCGGGCTGAGCTCGGGGCGGTACCGCGCCGAGGCCTGGCGATCGAGAGGCGGCGGCGGTGCAGAGCGCATGGGCATGAGCGGCTCGTGCTCATTGTGATAAATACTGTTCTCGTAGGGCGACGTGCGCGGTGAATCAAAGTTGATCTCCTGAGTGCCCTTCTCGCGCAGGTACCGGAAAGCAGGGTTTGAAAAGTCGTGACGATGGGTATTAAGGGTCAAGCGAGGCACACTCTTCTTGGTGCGCTCGTCCTTGGACAAAATGGCCGCGGTGGACCGCTGTAGAGCCATGGACGACACAAAGGTCGAGCGCGTACTGCCTGTGCTCTGGCTGCTCTGCACACTGGGGTTTCGGCGCATGCTCACGCTGGGTTTACGCACGATCGAGTCAGTAGCGAGGTTTTGATCTCGATTTTGGCCCTGGCCTTGGCCCTGGCTGTGAATTTGGCTTGAGCCCGAATCCGACTCTGAGATTAGCGACAGCCGCGATGGCCGGATATTAAAGTAGTCAGTCTCGGCTTTTGACTCGGAAATTAGGTGCGAGGGGGTCTCGGGGTACCGCTTGCCGCCCTTGCTGGGAGAGTCGGGGTGGTGGTCGCTGAACGACTCAGAATACCCTGAATCACTGACGCTTGTGGGACTCAAAGCAGCTTGATTGAGCGCTGAATAGGGTGACAGCGAGTTGGCCGGGCTCGCGAGCGGTGCCATGGCTCGCTCTGGGCTCAAAGACGACAGCATTGGCGAATCGGTCCACGTAGCCAAAAGCGGCGAATGAACCTCCACCGCCAGAAAAAACTTGACAATATCGCCAGAAGAAGCACTCACAACATCCCACAGCTGTTTATTATTGAGCGGCTCGCCAGGAACACAGAAATATTCAGTCAAACTGACCTTGAGAGGGGCTTGGGGTGGCACTTGCAAATGGGTTCTAAACGCGGTGATAATTTGCTCGCCATTGTTGCATTCAGTAATTGAAAGCAGAGTAAAGGTCATACTATCGGTAGTGATTGCGCAATGCCGGCCCATGGGCTGTTTGCGGGTAGGTCGTAAACGATCGCTCAAAAACATGTATTTTTCAAAGGAGCGGTAGCTTGCGGGGGTAATGATGGGCGAGAACCGTCCTTCGCTCGAGGACCAATACGAAGAAGTGCCCGAAATGCTGCGATTGTGCGTAGGAGCGCTCGAGGCAGTGGCTCCATTCGTAGAGCTTGTGCTGTCTCCTGAAACAGACCGTTGACCCTCAGGCTTGGCAAAAGACTTGAGGAGTTTGATAAATTTCGTACACGAGCGCGTCAGGCCGAGATCTTGCAGGGGCCGGTAACTGTCCAGCGCCAGGAAATCCTCGTGGGCTATTTTGTGGTCTTTAAAAGCCTTGTGCCACATCTCGTCAAACTTGTGGAACGTCAGCCAAAACTGAACCCGTTCTGGAGTCCAAGCAGCCGGGTCCGTGTGGTCCCATGTGATTGTCTCCATTGTGTGTCAGATGCCTAGGCTCCCAGCAGTTTGCTAGACAAAGCTAGATGCTTGAGGAGCTGAGGCTGAGCAGCTAAGCCTGAAGGTTAAATTATGTACAATTAGTTGACGGCCACCTTGGAGATGCGAATCACGGTTAGGCAATCGTGGTGCACCTGGTTCCGCACGTGACGGCGGCGGCGGCGAGTGTGCTCAGTGACTTGACGCTTGACGCGGCTCTTCTCGACCACGACGCCCTCAAGACTGAAAACCGAGGGATCGAGTCTCTCGCCGCTCAAGGTGTGGTCGCGCGAACCAATCTGGCTCACCTCGTCAAACTTGAGCTTGGACCCGACCTGCACATCCTTGAGGTTTACGGGCAGCTTGACGAGGTCGCCCTCGGTTACCAGCAGGTCCCAGTTGTGAATGTGCATTTTGGCCCAGAGCTTGCGCGCCTCGCGCAGCGGCTCAAGCTCAGCGGCTGAGCTGGGCTTGTAGTATTCTGCCTTGAACTTGACGAGTTCCTCGGTGGACTTGACCGGGAAAGAGTATGTGCGAGCAAATTTGGGGGCAAATTGCGAAATAGATGCAAATGAAGGGCGCAAAGGCATGCCGAGGGGCCGTGAAAGGGCTGTCCTCGCGAGCATTTGGATATTTTTCATGTACATGTAATCGGCTCCACTCGACACCAACCATCCGAACTCCCTGGCTTTGTCAAGCCAAGGGATGATGGTAGCGGGTATTTCACAATTAGTATCAAGAAGAGCATAAAACTTCCTGTTGAAAATACAAGCTACAAACCCCGATAGGCCCGAGCCGGGAAGAGGAGCTGTCGGGGACTCCGAGGAGCACTCAACAACAACCTACTCGGCCACTACTTGCTTGTTCGCAGGAGAGACTGCCGCCACTACCCTTTTTTTGCCGGGTAGAAGCCCTTCCCTTTCTTAGCCTTCTTAGAAGACTTAGCGTGATCGCTAGTAGGCGGGGTTGGGTTCTTACTCGGACCCTTGGGGTGGTGAGACGGAGGCCCGCCCGAAGGCTGCGGCTGATCCGCCTCCATGGCAGCGACTCCCTGGTTACCCAAAGTAGTACAGGCAGTTTGAAACTGTTCAAACGTTGCTTCCTGCCAGTGGACTCCTCCAAGATGCGCATTGACTTGTCGCCGCGCGGCTTGGCTGAAGCCTTTAACTTGATCCATGAAGCTGTCCTCATGCTCTTCATAGCCTTGAAGGCGTAGGAGACGAGCGCGATTGCCAAGGACATCAAGGAAGTTGGACTTCAGGAGCCAACAACGTTCGTCCAGGAGCTGGTCCCGGTAAAACGTTTTCCTGCCAAAAGGCAGTAAGGTCTTCTCGATATGTTCAGAGAACACAGCCCAAGGATGGGCCAAACCAGATCCGAGAGCCCGAGAACTCGCGATGTTGGCGGTGTCGCGCAACCGAGTCTCAGTATCGATTTGCCCCTTTGCGAAGCTGACCTGAAGTCTAGGCTCCACATCGCGGCCCGCCATCAGTTCACAAGCATTATCAAGCCACGCGATGATGACGGCTGGGTCGTTTGACTTCAACGTTCCCTAAAACTCGCAACACGAGCGTAACCCGAGGCATCGGTACTAGCCGGCGATCGAACGCCAGTTGTAGCGGGGTTAACCATGTGGCCATGTCCTCCTCCCGAGGTGGCTCGCTCGTAAAGGCCGGGAGCGACACAGCGCGAAAGCTGCGGCGCAAGGTGTCGCTAGCCGAGGGGGCCGTTGGGGCCAAGCGGGCCGCAATGGGCTCGAAAACGCGCTGTAAGGTTGTCAATACCGTAGACTGCTCGTCGGTGGGGGATGTCTGCGGTGGGGGGCCCTGCTGCTGGAGCTCAGCAAATGAGCGCTGCAACGTAGAGATGTGGCCCATCATGGCGGACTGGTTTGTCGTGCTCGCATGCACGGCAGAGAGCAGCGTCTGAAAATCGGCCATAGTCACCGGGTGCGCATGGTTGTCGGTGTCCTCGTTGTCGCTGTTGAGTGCCTCATTGAGAAGGTCCTCGTTGTTTAAGGGGGGCTGGGGTTGCTCAGTGCGCAGCCTGGCAGACTTGCGCGTGCCTTGTGGGGCTGCTGGACGTTTGAGTTTCTAGGAGGCCATGGGGATTTTGCTCTCGCCGCGAAAGCAAATTGCAAATTACGGACTGCATCTGGGCTTGGCCCTTCAGCAACTCCAAAATGGCAGTTTGCATGTCACCAGAAGACTGGCCGGTGTTAAGGACTTGTTCCTTGTCCGTGGTGCGTTCGATATGAGGAGCATCTGGTGCAACCTCGGGTTGAGGAGCAGCGGGTGCAACCTCGGGGGCAGTGTGCTCAGTAACCACCTCAGGCTCAGGCTGGAGGGAACCGTCTACGACCACCGTCTCGGCGACGGCAGGAGTGGGATTTTCTTGCGGTTGGGGGTCGAGGGCGTCGTCGTCGGGAATGGTCTCGACGACGATAGGCCGCACCTCTTCATTTGCGGGAATGGGGCGCGCAGCGCGCTGGCCCGTCGCTCTAGCTCTAGGGGGCATAGGCGAAAACAAGAAGGTCAAATTAAGACTCTAAGTCCACACAGACCGCACCAACTATGATACGGTTGGTTAAACTAGAGAGTGACTGTTACCAGGAGCCTTGTTTCTTGACAGTTAAAGTTACTACGAGAGGAACCTTTACTACGGTAGGTGTTGACATCGATACTAACTGGCTGTCGCATCGCCACTTGTGCTTGGCCATTGAGTAGTGCCATGACGAGAAATCGCATGTCACTATAAATATGGCCGTTGCCTTGTGGCTTTACGCGCAGTCACGCTTGATAAAGTTGCTATGTACTGTTTTATACATCGTGTGGTGTACTTTGTCCTATAGCTCACCTTGCTAATGTAAATTAACGCAGTCTGGCCAGCCACAAATGTTTCATAGATATTAAATGTCTCAGATTGGGCAGCAGATATAAACCCCTCCGATGTCCACGCATATTGTATGCGAAACATCCACGGCCGAAAAAGGGAGGCTTGCTCTATTTATTTACCCGATGGAGAGTCTGATTCGGAGACTCTTGCATACACCGATGCCCATACGCCTTCCAATTTTAGCCCTGGGATTTGGGAACGAGTTGCCAGGTATGTCCCAGTACACCCTCAGACCTACACGCGTCTCGCCCAGGTCAACAAGGAGTTTTACCGGATTTTCATGAGTGACAAGTTGTGGAGCAAGCTGGATTTCCACAATATCAAGAGAAACATCGCGACGCATTATCTTTTGAGTTGCAGGGATTTTACCTCGCAGGAGAAATTGGCTATAGCGGGTTGCCCTCGCAGAGGGTTGTGTGGGCGTGTGTTTGTTGCTTTTCGATCATTGCTTGGCTACAGAGTTGGATGTGGCTGCCCGCTCAATTGTGATCATTGTGTAGCTGCACAAGGTCATTGCCTCAGTCCGAATTACTATGTTCAATTCCTTGTGCTCGCGAACAACTATAAACATGCAAGCGATTATAGTAGTCGTCGCAACACAGGTAGGAGGTATGGGAGCTACGTATCCAATATGGATGAGCCCTTTAATGCCGCCATGGGGGCCATCACTACACTGCTGATAACCGAGTATGGCTACCTACAGTACGGTAGATCGGCTGAGAGGGACAGCATTCTGCTGGTTCAGCGGGCAGTGACATTGATACCCGACAGTTTCCGCTATGCAAGCATGAGGTTGCAGAACAACTGTGACCTCGTTCTCCTGGCCATGCGCTTCGACCCCACACTTTACCGTGCCGCAGGGCCAGAAGTACGTGATTCCCCAGCTGTCTTTGAAAACTATATGGCATACGTCCGCCAAACTAACGGCCAGCCTGCTACTCGCCGCGAGAATTACCGAAGTCTGAATACCTATGAGTTGGCAGATGCTTCTCTCATATTTGAAGTTGGTTGCGGCATCTTTGTGCTTCTGGCATTCAGTATTGTCCTTAGCCTGCTTTTTCCGTAATCCTGACCCACATCCTCAATCCCGTTTGATAAATGCTACATAAAAATAAATCACCTACTCCTGTGCTGGTAGATCTTGCGCAGCCGCTCGAGCCGTTTCTCGGTAAACTCAATCACGTTCTCCATCTCCTGGTTGGTTAGCGGCTCGCTCATGTGGTCGAGGTCTGGCGTCTCGAGCCGCGAGTTGAGCCACTGCCACAGCTCCAGCTGCTCCTTGAGGGCGTCCTCGCGCGATTTCGAGCCGAAAAGGTGGCGGCCCAGGATGTACAGCAAGTACAAGCCCAATAGAGCACCGGCAGTGTACGCCACGGGCATGAGCATCTCGAGATCAAACTTATTTTGGCGAGCGGGCTCGGCCTTGACTTGTGACTTGGTCGAGCTGCGTTTTTTGCTCTTGCGGGATTTGCCGCCGCTTTTGCGCAGCTTGGCATTCAGGCTCTCCTTTAGAATTTTGCAGTACTGAACTTGGCCGTCCATAGCGCCGGTCTCGATGGGCTTTTTGAGCCACGACTTGCCGGTCCACTCGAGCCATGTCGTGTGCCGCATCGTGGTCTTGTTGCCCTCGGCCCACGCCATAGTGCACTTTGTATACGTAGTAAACGCATCGCCGCTCGGCACGTCGGGCGTTCTGACCGCAATGAGCACCTCGACGCACTTGTTTATGTCCCATTGTTCTTGCGACTCGGTGACCTTACACTTGGTTTGCTTGGGTCCAATGGGCCCACTTAGGGGCTTGATGTACTCGAAATACCGCTGCTTCTTGCCGTCCTTGTCGCTAAACCCCGGAATCGAGTCCAGCTCGCGGTTCTTAAGGTCGCGCGTTTGAAACTGCAGGTACCACGCGGTATCGTTGCCAAAAAGCAGGTTTGCAACCACACCAAGCGGCGCGTCCACCGTCATTGTGTCCACTACTTTTTCCTTGCTGTCCACCTCGGGCAGGCTCGTGGGCGCATGAGTATCGGGGCCAAGGTTCGGCACGGGGTACTTGCCGCTGCCTGCACCTCCAGCAGCATCACCCGCGCCTGAGCTATCATCACCACCCTTTCTCGGCGTTGACGTCGCCTTGGGCTTATCCTTATCGCCGCGCGACATGCTGCGCGAGCGGCGTTTGGCGTCCTTGTCGCCCTCGCGGCTCGAAGCATAATCGTCCTCAGAGTGTCCCAGCCGCGAACTTTGGAAGCTGAAGCTCGAGTCGGAGCTCTTGCGGCGCCTAAAGCTCGAGACCTCGTTGAAGCTCTCGTCCTCACCCGAGCTGAATTCAGACTCGTAGTCGGTCTCCATGCCGCTCTCGATCGCTGATTCGGGCTGTTTCTCGGTTTCCTTGATGCTGCGCAGCTGCTTGAGCACGTGCGACCGGTTCACAAACGAAGCAAACGTGTGCTGGGCGTGCAGCGTGCGGATCACAATACCGTTGGGGAACAGCCCCGCAGTGTTTTTAGGGGAGATTTCAATGATTTCTTGGTACGAGATCACAAGATTCGTGCTCCTGCCGAGGATGTTGGAGTGGAAGCAAACGTGCGCAGGGGTCACGTACAGGCGGCCCTGGACGAGGATCTCGCGGGTATGCGCGCACGAATAGTCCTCAATGAGCGGTTCTGAGCCGCTGATTTCCTTGAACAGCTTGTGGAACTCGGAGTTTTTCTTGGCAGAGGCCCGTGGCATATCGGCGCCCGCGCCGCTTGAGCTCTTCATTGACGGCTCGCGCGTGGAATTGTTGAAGCTATCGTCCAAATCCTCGAGCGAGAACGAGCCCTCGCCGATCGTGTTGACCGCCTTGTTGTTGGCGGTGATGCCGCTGTGGACGGAGCTCTGGCGGCTCAGCGTGTCGCTGGGCTTGTCGTTGCCGTGCAGCAGAGAGCCCAACACACTCAGGAATGGTCTGCGTTCTTGTTTCTCAGAGTCCATTGTGTCGAGTCGTCTGGGGTCTCGTCGTCAGCAAATGGATCTAGTAGCAACAATTAGGTTGGCGGCGAGCGCGGGGTAGGGCGTTGAGCTGGCGACGTGCATAAATTGGCTCGACCATGCATCCTATTTTATTCGATCTCTGCTAAAAATAACTGAATAAATATCTACAGGCTAGGCCGCTGCAGGTCCCGGACCAGCCTGTCAGCCAGCACCTTGGCCGTGCTGAGGGTCGTGATCATGGGGTTGGCACCACTTGCGCTCGGGAAAACACTCGCATCCGCGACATACACGTCGCGGCACTCGTACAGCCGGCCATTGGCGTCCACGGCGCCGTGCTTGGGGCCCCGCGCGCTCATGCGGCAGCTGCCCATTTGATGTGCACTGCCGACGCCGACATTGTAATTTGTAAATTTGTGGTTCTCGCATTTGCGCAGCCAGTGCTGGAAATCGCTGTCGTTGAGGCGGCGCGCCTCCTTGGGCCGGTCGCTCACAAAGTACGGCAGCGAGCAGTCAGGAAGGATGATGCGGCGCGCTCCGCCCACGTAGAGCATCTTTGCCGCTTCGAGGGCTCCCACCCTGAGCGACTCGAGATCGAACTTTGAGGTGGTGTACTCGACGCTCGCGTCAAACGGCCGCGTCTTGTCCAAGTAGACGCGGCCTTCGTCCTTGTCGCGCACCAACAAAAGCACCGCGCTGAGGTGCGAGTACCGCAAAAAGTTGGCCGCATTGTCCTTGCCGTCCTTCCAGGGCAGGAACTTGCCAATGAGGTGCGGGATCGTGTGCAGGGCCTCGAGGCGCACGCCGTGGTTGTGGCTGTCCCGGTCGGCGAACTGCGAGCACACAGTGGTCATAATGGTGTCGTTGTTGCGGTTTACCACCTCGTCAAAGTCACCATAGACGGCAGACGCTGGGTGCAGCTTGAGGTGGCGGCCAACGTGCTTGTTTTCGAACCCGCTCCTAAGGAGCAGGCCAGGGGTCTGCAGGGAGCCGCCCGCGGCCACCACGCGCTTTGCCGACACAAGCACTCTTGCCCCACCCTTGAGCTCGAGCTCAACGCCTGTGGCCTTGTTGCCGCGGCGCACAATGCGCGTCGCCAGAGCGTTGGGGGCGACGAGCGCGCCTGCATCGCTAGCCTTCTCGAGCCACACACCGATCCCGCCCTTTTCGCCTGTACGGTACCCCCATCCTTTGTAGCGGTTGTTGGGCAGGTGCTTGCCAGTGTTTTGGCCGGCCACCTTGACGGGGTAGTCGAGCTTGGCGCACGAGTCGAGAATCAGCTGGTTGGTGAACGAGTGCTTGCCAATGTCGCTCGTAACCTTCATCTCGTCAAACACATAGTCCATAGCGTCATCGTACTCGGTGCTGCCGTACCACGGCACCTCCTTGGCCCACTCGCCGCGCACGTCCTGTGGGGTCTTGAGCGAGCAGCTCCAGTTGACTGCACCGCCGCCACCGAGCGCCGCGCCGGCCAGAACCGCCATGGACCCGTCGTCGCTCATCACGCGGCCGCATTGCTCGAACGCCTGCGCCTCAACCACGCTGGGGTTCAAGCTAACGTCCTCGGGGGGTACGTAGGCCGCCTTCTCCACGACCAGCACGCTGAAGCCCGCGCGAGCTGCAATGGAGGCCACAACGCCGCCGCCGCACCCGCTGCCAATCACCACAACGTCGAATTTGGGCGGTTCTTGGTCGAAATTCTGGATCATGCGCGGCACAAAAAGACTGCACTTCTCGGCAAATTGCTCGTAAATGGGGTTGCGTAGCTCATAGCCCATGGACTCAAGGACGGCAGGGTTGCCGTACAGGTAGCCAAACATGGCCATATCGCCGATTTGGGCGGCCAGCATCCTGAGCTGCCAAATGGGCGAGGTTTGCCAAAACCTGATGAGGGCCGTGCGTTGGGCAATCGTCATTTCGGTGATGAGTTTGGGCGAGGCAGTCAAGGCGATGGCGCTGGCGCGGTAGGCAAGCAGTTTCAGAATTAGGCCAAGCAGGTTGATTTTGACCGGGTTGATGGCCCCGGTAACGGTTTCAATGGCGCTGCGAAAGCCGGGCTGGCGCGACGCAGGCAAGTTGGCCACAGCGCGGTGCGACTCTGCGCTAGTTTCGGGGTTGACTGCATCAATCTCTGCGAGCGACAAACTGCATACATAGGCGTCGGCAAGGGCGTCAATCACAGCCCACTGGGTCTCGTTCCACGATGCCATCTTTGAGTGTGGGGATCTGTGGGTTTTGTGGGGCAGCTTTTGTGGTTGTGCGTGCAGATGCATCACGTGAGCTGCGGGCAGATTCCCCCGGCTCGAGGTGTTGAGTGCGCGGGGACAGCTTTAGATTAAAAGTATATAGTCAAGTATGGGCAAGGTGTGTGGAACCCCGAGAATAATGGCGCCACAATGGCACCACCCGGGCCAACTTGCTCCGCTTTGACTTTGGGGGGTGGGGTAGGTTAAGGCCGCGGGGCCCGAGTGGGGCTGCATCGTTGGGCCCAGTTGTTGTGCACCCCAGTTTAAGGCTCAAAGGTATCAATTGATGTTGATCAAGGCCGTATTTAATCCAATTAGGCTGCTTCGTGCACTCCAAAGCTCCCATGCGGGCTCTGCAGGCTCTAAAGTTCCTTGCCCTGAACCGCTCGCCTGGCCCTTTTTTAGTGGACCACTCGGCCCTGTGAGGCCCGTTCAGCCCGAGCCCTCTGGGGCCACCTGCGCCCACCCGGGCCTCAGCCCTGGCTGCTCCAGTCGATTTTCATATATAAATTTTATAAATTAAAGCTTGGCGCCCAGCATCTGGTGCACCTTGAGGCTCTGGCGCATGCTCAAGTCAAGCATGATCTCCTCCGAACCACCAGGGATCGCCAGCGAGCGCACGTCACGGTAGAGGCGCTCAACGCGGCCGCCCTTGCCGCCCTGGGTGTAGGCAAGCCCGCCAAAGATCTGGGCCGCCTCGCGGGCGCAGTACTCAAACACCTGGGTCGAGTGGGCCTTGAGACCGGCAATGTTACCGCCCAACCGCAGCATAGCCTCGTCGCGGTCCATCTGCGAGTACTGGAATAGCAGAGTGTCGTAAAGGGCCTGGACGCTCTCAATGCGGCAAGCCATTTGGGCCAGCTTGTTGCGGATCACGTCGTGGTTGATGAGCTTGGTGCCAAACGTCTCGCGCTGGTGCGCCCACTTGACCGAGTCCTCGTAGCAAACGCGCGAGAACCGCACTGCTTGCGAGATAACGCCCATGCGCTCCTGGTTGAAGTTGGCCATAATCACCTTGAACCCACCATTCTCCTTGCCAATGAGGTTCTCGACGGGCACCTTGACGTCCTCAAACTCGATGTAGGTCGAGCCCGAGGTGCGCACGCCCTGGGTGCTGATTTTGCGGGTCGAGACGCCGGGCATTGTGCGCTCAATAAGGAGCATCGAGATACCGTTCATGCCGGGCTTGCCGGTGCGTACGGCCACCGAGAAGTAGTCGGCCCAGATACCGTTTGTGATCCACTTTTTGACGCCATTGACAATGTAGTGCTTGCCGTCGGCAGTCTTCACTGCCTCGGTCTCGAGCTGGGCCACGTCGGACCCGCCGCGCGGCTCGGTGATCGCCAAGCAGATGCGCTTCTGGCCGGCCAGAATGCCGGGCAACACGCGCTTCTTGACCGACTCCTGCGCAAAGTTCAGGACAGGAGGGCACCCAATGCCAAAGCCGCCAACAAGGTGCCACACAAGGCCACCCGAGCCCATGCGGCACAGCTCGTCGCTCATGATGCTGGCGTGAAACACGTCGTACTGCTCAGCCGGCACAATATCGCCAAACGCGTAGTCGCAGTAGGCGGTGGGGTACTCGCCGTGGCCGCCCATGCCGGCCTGCAAAAAGCCCGCCTCGCCCCACTCGCGGTACACGTGGGCAGGGATCTCGCCAGCGGCCTCCCACTCGTCGATAAACGGCGCAAGCTTCTCCTCGCAGTAGGCGCGCACAAGCTCCCTAAACTTGGCGTGCGACTCGTTGTGATAGGGCGAAAAGAAGCCCTGGTACCATAGAGGGTCGGCGTACGGGATCATATCGCCAAACTCGTCCAAGCGCTCGTACTCGGCCACAGCCTTGTTGGAGCTGAGGTTAGGCTTGGGGCCGCCGTCAGCGCTCGTGTTCAGAGCACCGATCTTGAACTTTTGGCCATACTTGCGCATCACATTGGCGGTGTCGTGGTACTTGTTGAAGAACTTGGTGGCGTCCTTGCCGCCGACTTTTTGCAGCATCTTCTTTCCGCCGGGGTGGTCCTTTTGCCATTCGGTGACGTCAAACACCTCGTTCTCAATGACAATCCACAGGTCCTCCGGGGTGTTGTGCTTGGCAACCTCCTCCATCGTAAACTCCTTGGACATTCTGGGGGGAATGTGGTGGGGGCACTGGCTTGTATATGTAGTCTGCGTTAGTCACGTGCATACGGGATGCATTATGTGGGGTACCCCACATTAGCCGACACCCGACGGCCGCTAGAGGCGCGCAATCCAATGCAATAGCCCTTTAGAGTATACCAAAATCACATTCATTTTCAGATGTGCCCTGCATGGTCTCTAATGGCTCGCTCTCGATTGGTCAGGTCAGCGCCCCCCAGACAGCCGAGGCATGTGATGGCCCCTCGAACAGTCCGAGGCACCCGATGGACCGGTCTCGATTTTGAGTGGGGCCTCGGGCTAGCTCTGATTTGATTCCGATGCAACAGATCTATAGTGAAATAATATATATACACAGCCGGGGCCACAACAGAGTGTGGGCAGGTGGCTGCTCCTGCACCCAGCAACGGAGAGTGCCGGGTTACTGGGACTCGGCCTTTTCATTCTCGGCCTTGGCTTTTTGAGCTTGGACCTGCATTTTGGCGCTCTGCACGCTCGGCGCCTCGCCACCCACAAGCTCCTGGCGGCAAAACTCGCTGCAGGTGTTGAATACGGCCGCCTGCTCGGCGATGTCGTGCAACCGGTCAATCACGCACTTGTTGCCGTGCACAAACCCATAAATAGTGTAGTGGAGCCCAAGCTCGTTGCAAAACTCAATCACGCGCGGCTGCACGCCCCTGAAATTGTGGCGCGGCATGCGAGGAAACAGGTGGTGAATGGTTTGGAACTGCAGGCCGCCGTGCACATAGTCGAACCAAGCGGGGCACGCCACGTCCATAGTTGTGCGCACTTGGCGCTGGGCAAACGACTCATTCACCCCAAGGTCGCTCGTGCTCTGGGCGAAGTGGCTGAGGGTGATTTGAACGTGGACGGGCATGGTCACAATATGCGAGACCATGATAAAGATCCAGCGCTCCTTTGCTGTGGTCAGAGTTTTGGTGCAAACCACATAAAAGAACCACCAAGTAAAGAAGGTCAGGCCCGCGAGCTCGAACCACCGCAGGAAAGCCGCCTTACCGCGGCGAGGGCCCTGTCCAAGCAAAAGGTAAGTCCACGACAATCGGTACAGGTTGAAGCGGCCAAAGCACAAGATCGGATAATACAAATAGTGCTGAGCAAGAATGGTGAGGCGAGCAACGCAGTCGTACTCGAGCACCTTCTCATAGTAGGTTGAGTAGATCGAGCCCAGGAGCCGCGTACTCACAGAAAAGAACGGCAAGTGCTGGATATCCGGGTCGTGGATCGGGTCGTTTGTGACAATGTGGTGCACGTTGTGGTTTTGTTTCCACCAGCCAACGCTCAGCCCGCCCACAAAGTCCGCCAGCACGACCCCCAAAATGTTGTCAAAATAGTAGTTGTGAGTGATTGCAAGGTGCCCCGCATCGTGCACAATAAAGGTGATTTGGTGCCACCCAAGCCCAAGGCACACAGCGCTAGCAAAAAGGTACCATAGCGAGTCGGTCCTGAATGTGAACAGCCATGTTGAGAGCGCAAACAGGGTAGAAATACGTGAAAATTCGCGTACGTAGCCCCAATAATTGCACTGGAACCAGCCTGCGTCCATCAATTCGCGGTAAAGGTCGCGGAATTTCTCCTGGATGTGTGTCTGAGTAGCCTCGTCGAGCGAGGGGTACTTTTCAAGGTCAAACTCAAGCTCCTTGGCCACGTTGTGGTTAATAAACTCGGCCTTCTCGCTGTCCAGGCTCGCGTTCTCGTTTTGCGCTTGGTAGGCACCCTTGCAGTACTCTTTTTCGTCCTTCATCTCCTCGGCGGTCCTGAACTTGCCGCCTTGGATGGGCGGCACAAACCCGACCCAGGGCGTCTCGACTGAGCCGATGGCAAAGGCCCTGGACATTTTCAGGGCCTCGTCCGAGTGGTACATGTTCATTTCGTCGGTAGCATCGCGGCCGACCATATGCAGGACCGCTTTGAGGCCGCCGGGGTGCCTGCCGACCCACGAATTGAGTTTGAGGGCTTTGCCGTGATAAATCACAATCAAATCGCCCTGGCTGATCTTTGCCTCCACGTCCTGGCGAGTTAAAAGCATGAGGGTGATCCTGACTAGATTGTCACGTGTATAAATATATTTATACGGAGATACGACAAGGGCGAGGCTGAGGCGGATAGGGAGTGGCGTGACGACCTGCGCAGGAGAAATTGACGCGTTTGCCCCGAGGACTTGTATTTATGTATAACTTTTTGTATGTTTGGGTAGCGGGTGCTAGAGAAGGGGGGAGATGGAGGTGTATATCAAAGTCGGTCTAAGATTACAGTGGCATTTCTACAGGCCAGCTCCATGAAAAAGTCTAAATCTAAATCGGGCACTCTTAATCCATAAAGCGATTCTGCTCAACCCCTCCTCCCCAATCGATATCTAGCACTAGCGCTTACTCATCGCACTCTCCAACATGTCGTTTTTCAACGGAGGCTCACAGCCGGTTGTGTACGACTATGAAGGCCAAGATGGTCGTCTTTTAGACGATGATAATGACGCCTTCAACGACGAGACGTTTGGCGCGGCCACCGTCGGCAAGGACTTCAGCTTTGCCGGTGGCGCTGGCGCCAGCGAGCAGCAGCCCTCTCAGGCCCCTCAGGGCCAGGACGCGCGTGCGGCGCCCACTCTGCAGCCATTGGCCGAGCTTTGGGGTCAGCCCCAGGGCCAGCAGATGCCCCAGATCCCCCAGGACCGCCCCTTGACTGTTCAAGAGCTCGAGCAGCAAATGCTCGCAAACTTGCACATGGGCTACGGGTACCCGCAGGGAATGCACCAGGGGATGATGCAGGGTTTGCCCCCGATGGCTGGTATGCCCCCGATGTCCGGCATGCCGCAGCAATATGCCCAGCAGTTCCCGCAAGGAATGCACCAGCAAATGCACCACCAAATGCCCGGCATGCCCCCTGGAATGCCTGGTTACGGTTACCCGCAAATGTACCCCGGTATGCCGTGGTCGCAGCCTGCCTACAGCCAGGGTATGGACATGTTCCAGCAGCCTCAGGCCCAGCCCCAGGCTCAGCCCCAGGCCGGCCAGCCTCAGGCTCCTCAGGTCCAGCAGCAGCCTCAGCAGCAGCAGGCCCCTGAGATTGCTCCTCAGGCTCAGCAACAGGCTCAGAGCACTCCTGCGACAGCTCCCGCGGCCCAGCCCAAGGCCGCCCAGAAGCCCGCCAAGGCCCCTCAGCAGGCTCAGCAGGCTACCAAGGCCCCTCAGGGCGCCCCTCAGCCCACCCCGGCCCAACCTAAGCAGCAAAACAAAGAGAAAAGTGCTGCCAGCGACCCCTATGACCTCACCCGCAAGCAGCGTGCTGCGGTGCCGCTCAACCAAACTAGGGACGCGCTCATGGCCCAGTCGAGTGCCGGCAAGGAGAAGCAGGCCCAGGTCGAGAAGCAGCGGTTTGAGCAGAGCCGCTTCAACGGTCTGATGGGCGACTGGGACAAGAACTTTATCCTCAAGATCCAGCTGCAGCAGCTGATTTCGCAGGACCCCTACAACGAGGACTTTTACTACCAGGTGCACACGGCCATCCGCGGGCGCGATTCAGGCCCCCACGACTTTGCCAAGACCTACTTGTTCCGCGGCAGCCAGCGCAACCGCCGCAACCGCGACGACCCGATGAAGCGCCTCGAGCAGCAGGTCCAGGATGCCATGGAGCGCGTGACCGAGATCCGCAAGAATCGTGCTGAGAAGGCTGATCAGCCCAAGCGCACTGAGGGCTCGCTCGGCCAGGGTAAGAACTCCAACGCGGCCCGCCCTCGCACGGCGCTCGTGGTGCTGCCCGAGACCAACCTCAAAAAGGACGGCAGCAGCTATGATGCAGTGTACATTCTGCGTGCGCTCGAGGAGTCGTACGACGCCATTTTGACCCTCGAGGCCCACGACCGCGCGCGCCCGCCGCCCGACCACCCTGACGCCGCCGAGTGGGCCGCCCAAGGCCCCGAGCTCCAGGATGCGCTGTGGGAAGCCTTGGAGGTCCAGAGCCCCCTGGACGCCAACTCGCGCCAGCCGTTTATCCTGATGCTCGGCCGCGACAAGGGCAAAAAGCTCATACCGCGCTCGTTTGTGCACCTCGATTTCCGCCGCCGGTTGACTATCTTGACCCGTATTTTCCACCAGATTGGCGACCTCGACGTTATTCGCAACGGCGTGTACCCCAGCGATGGCGTGTCGGACCTCAGCCCGCAGATCGCGCGCGCCACCGAGCTGTTTGCAAACACCGCGCTGCAGCCGCTCCAGCACTTTATTGGCGAGCTTGAACTCAACTATGTTGTTTCTCTATTTGATTTGCTCATGGAGTCGCCCGTGGGCCTCAAGCACATTGCGTCCACCCGCATCGGCCAGGCGTTCATCACCATCATGATCTCGCGCGCAGAGCTCGTCAAGCAAGAAAATCTCGAGGCCGATCAGCAAACTCTGGGCCAGTGGGCAGCCACCTTTGACAAGATCTTCACCCAGTTGCAGCCGTGCCTGTCAAGCCTGTTCCCGCCCCCGCACGTCGAGAACTCGTACGTCTGGCACTTTTTGGCCTCGTTTGCGCTCGCCTCAACTTTGGACCACCAGAGACACCTCGTGGACGCCGTGCGCGACCGCATCTTTGGCACAATGGCCGAGGCAAAGTCGCTGCCTGAGGACCTGGCCCTCGCCAAGATCAACAACCTCAACCTTTTCTTGAACGTGATGGGCCTTAATGCCACTTTTGACGATATTACAGAGCTTAGATAGATTAAGTTGACGCTTCCCCACACGCGCACATACCGCTTGTTTTACCCTGTTCCACTTTGTCCCACTCTGTAGCACCTGTGTCCCAGATGGGCGTGCAGGCGGCTGCTGACGTACGTGCATATCTCCGGCTGATCCTTTGAGAGGTATCGTGGGCAACTAACTTCGGTAATTTTAGTAGAAGTAGATGCAGGTAGCCCCCACAGCGAGCCAAGAAATTTTGTGCCCGCCATTTTAAACGCGAGCAATCATCAGCACCCTGACGCGTCACCAAACCGGCGCGGCCAAAAATTATAATGCAGGTGCATGGATCGGCCGTTGCGAAAAATCGCGACCGCCGCGTTGAGACGGATTTGAGTCGGTTTGGTGTCGAGTGTTGGATTTTTACGCGTTTTGAAACAAAAATACGCGGCCAACGGGGCCCCGAATTTTTTGATTGCTATTTCAGGGGGGCGATTTCGCCTCGCACAAGCGGCCACACCCCGCGAAAATAAGACAATTCGATTCAGCCTTAGTATCAACGCCAGCCTCCAATTTTTGAGTGGTAGCGACTCGCGTTTCACGGCAACCAGCCGCTCGCAGCGTCGACCCTAACCCTGAACACGTCCCCCTTACCCCCTTTTGGGCGACTCGCTTAACGCCCTTGACAAAGAATCAATTTATGCGCGCGTGCATGTCAGCTCAGCTGCATGTAACCGTGCAGGAGGTATATAACTAAGGCAAACCAACACACGCAAGGTTGCATCAAACGACAACTTGGTTGCAAAGCATGGACTACGGCCACCCCCAAGCACACATTCACGCGTCATCGCATGTGGCATCCCACCCCCATTCGCACCTGAACGCGGCCGCCGCGCACCAAGCCGCCGCTGCACACGCCGCCCACGCGGCTCACGCGGCTCACGCTGCTCACAACACGGTCCAAGCGGCATCGGCGGCATCAAATGTATTGCGCAGGGCTGAGATCTCGCGCCTCACGCGCAACCTCAAGTCGCGTCTCGCGCTCGCGACGTTCAAGACTCAGCGCGGGTTGCAGCACGTGGACCTCGACAGCATTGAGCAAATTCAGCACCAAAAGACCCCGCCTAAGCGCGAACTTCAGCTCCTTCAGCAAGGGTTTGTGCCCAATGGCAGCAACGGCACCCAGTCTGCTCAGCTCTCCTTCTCCCAGGGCAGCGTCACCGGCGCCGCTGGGCGCAAACGCGCTCGCACCTTTGACACCAATATTGCCGCGGCCGCGGCCCAGGCTGGCTCGGTCGGCGCCCAGACTACGTCAATGCCGGCGCCTCGCACGCTGCCCAACAGTCACAGCGTGCCGCACGCCCTGCAGCACCACACCCTCAGCCAGCCGCCGGTGCTGCTAACCTCGCCTGTATCCTCGTCACAGCCCATTGAGCCCCAGACGCCGCCGACGCGGCCGCGCCAGCTGCAGCAGGACGGCACCCCCACCCGCAACGACCAGGACGGCGCCAACCTGCTGCTGTACCTTGCGACTTCGCCTGGCCGCGGCGCCATGAGCCCGCGTACTCCTGGCAACCGCGACGTCAATTTCCACGAGTACCTCAACCTGTTTACCCCGTCGCCCCAGGTGAACCGCCAGCTGCACCTCAACACGACAAACATCGACAGCGCGCGCCAGCGGCTGACTTTTGAGTAGCCGCCACGCTCAGGGTGCGGGCAAAATGCTCTGGACTTTATTTATTTAATTTATCTTTCTTTTGTAGATTGGCCCTGGCTGGCGCGTCTCGTCTTGGTGCATGTGGGTCCTGAGTTCACACAGCAAGCCCAGGAGATCCTCGGCTCGCTAAGAGAACGGCGGAGTATCCTCTTCCCCGCGCGTTCTTTGCAGCAGTTTTTGCAGCTCCCCTTCCCGGCACTCACTTCTCATGGCCTGTGCGATAACATCCGCGTCGTATCTTAGCTCAGATGAGAGATGGGGCCAGATTTCGTCGCTCAGTCTGGTAGCCTTGAGCGCAAACTCTTTGCTTTTGAGCAGCCGCGCGGAAATGGCCCCGAAATCAGGAGTACCATTGAAGCACTGCACGGCAATAGCCCAAAGAACAAAATCTTCGTCGTCACGCAGCTCTTCACTAGCATACTTGAACTGGCCTGTGTCTCCGTTGTTAAGGTAGTAATGGTGAGGTAGCACCGCCTTTACAAAACTGGCACGGTTCCGCACCCACGCGGGAAACATTTCCAGCGTGAGATGTCTGTCATGGTGGAATCTCTCTAGTAGCCCGGAGCCCAAACGCCGTTCAATAGCGTCAATCACACCAGGATTTTCCTTAAGAACACGCTCTACAAAAGATGTCTCTCGAGCGAGCTCATTGGCGGCAATGTTCAACGGGCGAAGCCGAATTGCCTCAAACATAAACTCCGGATCTGTCTGGAACTCCAGAGAGCATGCGTATACATGGCCAGTCTCTGCCATTGCGAGGTTGACGTCCCGATCATTCTCATAGCCTGGTAGAATTTTCATGGGGCAACTGGGCCTAAGTTTTCTCAATAAATTCAAATAAACCTCTTTGGAGTGGACAGTACCGGTGAAAAGCTCCCAGTTTAAATTCCAACGTGCGTTGTTTGGGTAAGTCCAGAACAGCTGCCATACTGTCTGGTCGATATTGCGAAAAAAGTACTCACGCCCCCAGTTCCATCCACGAGTTCTATCAGGAGGCCAGTTATAAGGAGGCTGAATTGAACTGTTTCCCAAAAAGCATAAAGCGTTCATGTCAGTGTACAGGTCGCCCAATATCACCAAGGGAAAACGGTCTTCGGGTGTGTAGTGGCCGTAGGTGTTGAAGGGGTCGGCGAAATGCCAAACGCGGTGGTGGTGAGCCAGACTAGTGAGGTAGTTAAAGTAGTGCGCGGCAATACCATGCAGAGTGTAGCCCTCAAACGTGTAGACTGTTTGGTTTCCTCTGACTTGGTGGACGTCGAACCTGGCCCAAAGACCATCGCTGAGAAAGAACCGGCGGCACTTTTGGTTTATTTGCGAGAGCCGTATAATGGTACTCATGGAGTAGCAGTTCATGTTTTCGACAATCGCGTACAGCGCTGGTTCGGGAAGCATGGTGCTAAAGCTGTCTATGGTGCTTTTATGCTTGGCTGCAAACTTTGCTGAAGAGAACTCTCTCATTTGTGAAGTCACAGAAATAAGACCGTTTTAAATGCGCTGGGCTTGAAAACGAGGTGTGGAGTGGCCCAGCCTTCAAGCTCAGAGGCGCCCAGAGGGGTGAGCTCAGTGGGGAAAGCTCAGGGTGTAAATGCAATAGAGTATATATTATTTCTGGCCCTCAGGGTGCCATAGGCTCGTTTTTCTCTTGCAGAGCAGGCTGTGCCTGTGCCTCCTTGGGCTGGGCCACGGGCCGGGCCTCTGGCTGGGCCGGCTTGGCCTCCTGGGCTGCGTCGGCCTGTGCTGCCTCGGCCTGGGCTGCCTCAGCCTGAACGGTCTCGGCCTGCACCTCAGGCTCATCCCATACAGGCTCCCACAAATGCAAACTATTATCCTCGGCAACCGATGCAAGCATCAAATCGTACCCGGCATTCCACCCCAAATCGGCGATCGGTGCAGTGTGCCCCAGGTGCCGGAACCGGTGCTCCTGGCCTGACCCAATGAGGGACGCGTCCCAAATGTTGACACTACAGTCGACTGAGCCGCTGGCAAGTAGCGCCGTGTGCCGCTGGTTCCAGTCAAGGCTCGTAATAGGCTTGGTGTGAGGAGCACTCGACTGGAGGCGGTGGATGCGCGTGAGCGAGCGCACGTCGTACAAGTCAATTTGGCCGCTCTCGAGGCCCACGGCGAGCAGATTTTGGTTTGCGGGGTTGAATGCAAGCGCATACGCTGTCTCCTCGAGCGTAACACGCTGCTCGGCTGCATCAACCCAGTTGTACAGCACAAGCGTCTTATCGTCGCCGCAGCTGGCAAATTGTGACATGGAGCCCGGCACCCACTTGGCATCATTGATTGGTTGACCGCCATGCAGCGCCAGCGACTTGACGGGCTCAATTTCGCCGAGTTTGGGGCTGTAGGTCTTGATGTCCCAGACCATCACCCGGCCATCATTGCTAGCACTCACCAACCAGCCCTCCTGGTTTGTTGACCAGTCTATTGCAAAGCCGCCCGCCTTGTGGCCCTTGAGGGTGATGCTGGGGCACGCATTGCCGATGGGGTTGATGGAGAATTTGGTGCGGTCAAACACGCACACCGCGCCGTCAGAAGACATGGTTGCCACGAGGTTGGGGTTTTGCGGCATGTACCGCGCGCGGTTTACTTCGCCCCAATGGTCAATGCGCTGGCCAATCTCGAAATCGGCCTTGGACGATCCGCCGTGGGTTCCAAAAGTGCCTAGCTCGCGTTCGTATGTGTTTAGGCTCTTGAGCTCGGGGCGGGGCACTGTGACGCGTCCGAACCGCAAATGTTCAGGCGCGGTTCCCCCTGTCCGCGTGCCCAGCACCAGTTCTTGGCTCCTGTCCGTGGTGCGTATCTCGGGCAACCACTGCACCGTGAGGCTGGGCCATGGCAGTGATATCGTTACCAAAGTGCTGTAGATGTGCGGCGCGTTTTTGCGCCATGCAAGTCGCTCCCGCTGCTCGGGACTCACCTCTGGCGCCGGGGGCTCGGTGCTCAGACTGTAGTCCATTTGTGTCAGTTGGGAAGTAGCTTGTGTCAGCATCGCTACTAGGCTAGAGATGAGCGACATTGAAGAGGAGGTCGTAGAGAGGCAGGTGCAGGCCCAGAACAACTTTCCCTGGAGCGAGATTGCTCTCAAGGCGGCAATCAACATGCTTTTCCCCATTATCAATGGCCTTTGCCTCGGGTTTGGCGAAATCTTTGCCCACGAGATTTGTGCCGTTTGGGGCTGGCGTCAGGCCCGCGTTTATGACCCGCGTGACATTGCTATGGCACAACGTCGCTCGTGGCTTTGGCCCATCTAGTTCTCTTTGATGAGAGCCAACGTGCATATGCCCAAATGCTTGGAGCAAATATTTCAGTCTATACAAATTTAATGCATCTTTGCGTACGCAGTGTTTACATCTTAGAGTTTGAGAATTCAAACAACCAAGCGCACGAAACATGCCGCAGCTTAGGTTCGTCGCTCGGAGTCGCCCCGCAAATCGACACTTTATCCTCTGTCGCCTGCAGGCACAACCCTTACCCTGCGCTATAATAACACCGCACCTTACAGAGACCTTTCCTCCATGGGTCTTTCCGAAACTTTCAATGAGCTGAAGCGCGCCAAGCAGATGTATGACGCCGTCTCTGGTAATGGCAACAACAACAACAACCAGAACCAGCAGGGCGGTAGCGGCAACGGCCTGGCGGGTCTTATGCAGCAGGCCGAGAGCCTTATGGGCGGAAACAACAACGGCAACTCCAACTATCAGAGCCAGGGCGGCAACTACGGCAACAGCCAGGGCGGCTACAGCGGGAACCAGGGCGGCTCGAGCAGTGGTGGTCTCGCTGGTCTCATGCAGCAAGCTGAGAGCTTCCTCGGAAACCAAAGCCAGGGCCAAAACCAGGGTGGCTACGGCCAAGGTCAGGGCCAGGGCAACTACTACAACCAGGGTCAAAGCCAGGGTGGTTACAGCGGTAACAGTGGCTACAACTCCCAGCAGGGCCAAGGTGGTTACCAGTCCCAGCAGGGCGGTAACTACGGCGGCAACCAGGGCGGCTACGGTGGCAACCAGGGTGGCAGCCAGGGTAGCTACGGTGGTTCTAGTGATAGCTACGGTCAAGGTGGCTATGGAGGCCAGAACGAGGGCCGTCACGAGGGCCGTCACGAGGGTGGTCGCCCCAGCGGACCTCCCCCCGGCCAAGGTGGCTACGGTGGCCAGAGCGACCGCCCCTCGGGACCTCCCCCCGGCCAAGGTGGCTACGGTGGCCAGAGCGACCGCCCCTCGGGACCTCCCCCCGGCCAAGGTGGCTACGGTGGCCAGAGCGACCGCCCCTCGGGACCTCCCCCCGGCCAAGGTGGCTACGGTGGCCAGAGCGACCGCCCCTCGGGACCTCCCCCCGGCCAAGGTGGCTACGGTGGCCAGAGCGGATACGGCCAAAGCCAGGGTGGCCAGAGCAACTCGTACTACGATAACAATAGCAGCGGCTGCGGCAGACAAAATAACTGGTAGTTTAGCTTTCTATACTCAATTTATGCAAGTTGTACCCAAGAGATGCCTCTTATGCGACTGGTGCAGCTCATTATGCAGGCCTTCCTTATCGGGTTATCGTGGGGGGTATGTCAGCCTCCACCTTTTACCCCTGCCAGCAATTGCCAAATTTTTAGAAATTTATGGCTAATTAAACCGGCCTCCAGCTACCCTTCCCCTTCACACTGCACGGTGCTGCGGTTTGCACCGGAAACCGTGCGGAACATCCTCCCTAATTTTCATTACCAATCTTTCCCCTTGACCACAAACCCAAAAAATGGTCGAACCTACCCGCGTGAGAAAGATTGCCGTTGTTGGCTCTAGAGCCGTGGGTAAATCCACAATGATTGTGCGCTTTGTTGAGGAGCACTTTGTCGAGAGCTACTACCCCACCATTGAGAACCAGTTCAACAAGACCATCAAGATCAGGGGCCAGGAGTACAATGTCGAGATCCTCGATACCGCGGGCCAGGACGAGTTCTCGATCATTAACCAAAAGCACCTAATTGGCGTCGATGGCTTTGTGCTCGCCTACAGCGTCACCAACCGCTCGACCTTTGACATGGTTAGCGTCATCTACGACAAGATTCTCAACTACTCGGGCAGCGACTCGGTTCCTGCCGTGATTGTTGGCAACAAGAGCGACCTCCAGATCCAGCGCCAGGTCTCTGAGGAGGAGGCCAAGGCCCTGGCTGCGGAGCTCAAGCTTGGCTTCACAGAGACCAGTGCCCGCCTCAATGAGCACATCGACAAGGCGTTTGAGCTTCTGATCATGGCAATTGAGAAGAAGAACAACCCTAAGGGCGCTAAGCAGGACGCCGGTTGCGTTGTTGCTTGATTTATATTATGATTAGAGAAATGTTGTTTGCTGTGGTTGCAATGGGTAGAGAGTCATTGTTAATTCATTGGGGTGGGTATCCATTGGATGCAGTGCCGATAACTTACGCGTGCGACCACATACCATCTACGTCGGGCTCGACGACATCCGCAGCGACGGGCGGGCACGAGTTACTTTACCCCAGCACTGTTGCGACCACCTTGAGCTATCCGGTGAGATTGATTAAGTTGAGGTAGATCTGGTAGACTTTGGGCTATCTGTTTGAAACTGTGTAATATCATGCTCAAGGCAAAGATACAGTGCTTGAACGGGTGTTAGATCTGGCACTAGATACTTCTCTGCTCTAGCAAGAGACGCACTTGCCTGTATATATCTCTGTAGACGAATTCTAATCTTATAGATACTAAAGAAGCACCGCGAAGGACTATATACCGCTGGGGAGATCACATTTACCGCCTCCAGATTGAACGCGTATTAACGCTCCAAACTTTGCATAGGCGCTTTTGTAGCTTTCCAAAAGATATCTGCTGTATTGAATACGCCAAGAAGCTCGGCTTGATAGAGTTCTCAGAGATCCAAAGATCGCGAGGGGCGTGCGCTGACTAATCAGTAGCTTAATTGGCGTGAAAAGGCTAAATCTCACCATAATTTTTCAGGTTTTACGTAGTCAGCACGGAATATATAGGCCTTGTCATGTATTTATAGAGGGCTTAAGCCTAAGACCCGCAGATTACAAAGGGCCGATGGTTTAGTGGTATAATTCTCGCTTAGGGTGCGAGAGGTCCCGGGTTCGATTCCCGGTTGGCCCCATTTTTTTGCACTTTTGGCAGTTGAATTGCCTGCCAGCTCTATTTGTCTCTGGTTGACTTTTTTCAAGCAAGCCCTGCCGGATAAGTCGGTCGGCGATCGGCCAGTTGAAGCGGGGTAACTAGTCATCAGAGGACGATCTCTCACCCTTGCAACTAGCGCTGAGCGTAATGTGCGTACCCCTCATCGCCTAGAACCGGCGGTTTAGCTTTGGTACAAGCGTTAAAACCCCCCGCCAACTCCTCTTTTACAGTCTTTATGCCATTGTAGCGTCAATTGCTTGAGAACTCAGTGTGTTTCAGGGTTGGGTCTGATCAGCCGGAATGTTCATTGTGCATATTCCTCTGCGTTGTTGACAACGCACCTGGCTACCTTGTCAACTGGCGCCGAAGTCCCGAGGCTGTGGCCACTGAAGTCCCTCTCGCACCCAGGGGTGATATTGCGGGGTACAGCTGCCACATAGTCGAGGTGAGGGGGGCTAGACCTGGACCCGGACGCTTTCACTCTTCGTCTGGACATCTCAAACCCCAGCGCGCGTTTCGTCTTCTGCTCTCGCTCACTGGGCCGGTGCCGGGGCCCAGAACAAACCGCGCGCTGGGGTTGAGGATATCTAGACGTAGAAGAGCAAAGGCTCCCGGATCCAAGTCGCTGAGCGTTAAGTGAATGCGGATGGTGCCTATGTCAGGAAGTTGCGCTGAAGTAGTGAGGTACGCGACGCCCTGAAGTGCAGCGATGATCGAAGGAGGCAGGAAGAGTAGGACCATGGAGGCGAACCAAGGGTCTGCCTGGCCGGTAGCGGCGCGTTGGGCGTCTGTACGGAGCATATCAGTGAAGTTATCACACGGCCGCAGTACCATGCGCCTAGTGATCTCTTGGGCGAGCTCAGGGGTAGGAGGAGGAACGCAGGAGGTGTTGACCACCGCCATGAGGGCCGCATACATGGTAGTCAATTGGGTAAGGTCAGTGGGCGTAAAGAAGTTTCCTGCAGGGTCGGTGAAAGTGGCAATGGCCGCGAAGGCTTTATCGGTGTTGTCCCTTTCAGCGTCGAGGGCCTCTTGGAAGTCAAGCGGCGCCTCTGTGGGTTTGGCTACTGGGTGCTCGGGTTGCAGCTCAGGCTCCTCCAAAGCGGACCGCGCCGGAGATTTCTTCACTCCCACTGAGCATAGCCAAAGTTCCTCGCCCTCATGAACCTGGGGGGGGGGCGGTAGTAGGCCTTGCGATGAGTCTCAGTGTGAGCTTGGGGCTGTGCTGCCTATGCTTGGCGTCTCAGTAACTCGTGAGGGAAATAGCAACAAGGTCTTGGCCGGCAATTTGATTGGGGAACCGGTGTTTGGCGGCCTGTAAGGGGTGGAACGCGTCGCTGTGGTCGTTTTTTTTTACAATGTCAACGTTGTCGGTCTTTGGGTAAATCTTTGTGACCAACTTGTACTTGCGGTTAAAGATCGCACGCAAACCCTCAATGATCTTGCACTTGGTAAAGTCAGAACGGGGCAACCGCCGCTTGAGGGCGTTCTTGATGCCTCCTGGGAATAACGCAGTACCAATGCTCTCCCTAAATTTGTCGAACTGTTGTTCACACTCAGCGACACTCGCTTGGGGGTCCACTAGCAACTCGTCCATCAAGTGGCTAGCCGCGGCATTGGCGCTGACCTTGGACCGCAGCTGCACCAAATAGTCACACTTCGCCAGATGCACACGGGCAAACTCGTGCATGGTCTCGTCCCACCAATTAAGGTACTCGTCAACCTCAATAGTTGCCGGCAAGCTCGGCAAATCAGCCAAGTTGACTTTGGCGTGTTTGGGCTCTCTCGCCTCAGCTCCTTCTCGAATAATCACCTGCGGAGCTGAGGGCTCCGCGCGCTGTTCGCGCATGCGCTGTTCGGCTTCCTCAAATAAAGCTCGCAACTCTTGCTGCTTCGCCTGGTCGTCGGCGACAGCTGAAACAACGGATGCTTCGTACCACTCCAGCTTTTTTTGTGTTCGCTGCTTTGAGTTCTCCTTATAGCTAGCGTTCCATATGATAAATACGGGCCAGCAGCTCTCTGGCATACTCCTCGCGAAACAATATTGGGGCACGCATCAAATTGGTGTCGCGCTGGTCGCGCAATCGCTCCACCTTCATCTCGTCATGGGTTTGTGACATTTCAACAATTCAATTCTCTCTTCTAGGTGTCCACACAGACCGCGCCACTTGTAACGGGTGCTGTCTGTAGCTCTGGGAAAGCTGAGGTCTTGTCTTGTGTGCACTGAATGAGACACCCGTATAGGACGTTGCGGGGTGCTCCCGCGGTGGAGCCCCTTTGGGGTAGACGATCGGCTTGGGGGGACCACTAACAGAGTTGTAGCACTTTAGATTAATTAGATAAATATACTCGCGCACAGGCGCTCAGCAGTACAGGAACTTTTGCTCGGCAAGCTCATTGTACAGCTGGGCCCATTCCGGGGTTGGCCAGAACCGTTTACGCTCCAAGGCCCAAAAGTCCTTGGGCTTTGTTGTTTCGGACACGCGCTGGAAGAATAAATAGTTGAAGAGGATTCCCTTGTTGAGGTTCTCGGTGGAATCCTTGATTTCAAACGAGACGTGGGGCCACGAGTCCTGCGTGGGGTCTCCATGGACATCAATGAGGCCAATGCACAGCTCGCACGGCAAGAATTGCAGGTACTGGTTGTGCTCAAAGATGCAGTCGGGGTGGTTGTTATTAGTGTCGAGATGGACTGTGGGATAAGTTGATCCGAGCTGGGTTACATTGTTGCTGAGGGCCTCGAACCGGATGGGGTACAGTTTGACAAAGTTGGCCACCCTCAGGTTGATGCGCACCTTGTACCTGCCGGGCCTCAGCTTTGTTTGGTACCTGAGATGCAGCCACCTGACATTTGAGGCATGTAGCGATTGGCCCCACCGCATACCGTCTACGCGTCGCCAAACCCCGAGGGCAAGGTCCGTGGGGTCATCTGCAGACTCTGCATCCGAGATGTCGCCGTCCTGCAGGTCCACAATGTGCTGGGGGTTGAAGAACCACATGTCAAACTGCGATAAATAGGCGGCCACGCCCCAGGTGTGGAACCCGTAAAGCCGCAGGATATTTTGCCTAAACTTTTCGACGAGGGTCTTGTTGCCGAGCATGCGCAGGGTGGTTGCGCGCGATTGCCGCTCAAGGATATCCCAGAACCGCCTGCACGCGAGCCCCAATTGCGGCTCGTGCTCGATGATCATTGCAATAATGTCATCGTTGAGCAAGTCCATAGTCGAGCGCGTCTGTGCTGGGTGTGTTTTGATCTGGTGGGGTGCCTGGGTCTAGTCAGCGGGCGGCGCGTGGGACCGCTAGCTTCGCGTGTTCTGCATCCTTCTCGAACCCATGCTGACGTGAGCCGCAGCAAGTATATATTAAATCTGGGGGATCCACACACTCCAAAATGGTGTTTCCTGATTTGTACTGGGCCCAGCGTTCCAATGCCACTGAGGCTGACAAGAACTTTATTTACCTCACCGTTAAGGTGACCGACCTTGTCGAGGACACCTTCAACATCACAGACTCGAGCTTTGAGTTCAAGGGCACTGCCAAGAGCGGCGAGTACGCCGTGAAGTTTGACTTGTTTGAGGAGATTGATGCCTCCAAGACCAAGCAGAGCAAGACCGGCCAGGGTGTGTCGCTCGTTCTCTACAAGAAGAAGGCCCAAGAAGAGTACTGGCCTCGCCTCACCAAGCAAAAGGTCAAGCTGCCCTACCTTCACACCGACTTTGACAAGTGGGTCGATGAAGACGAGCAGGAGGAGGCTCCTGAGCCCGACATGGGCGACATGGCCGGTATGGGCGGCATGCCCGGCATGGGCGGCGCTGGCGGTGCCGGTGGTATGGACATGGCCCAGATGGCTCAGCTCCAGCAGATGCTTGGCGGTATGGGCGGTGGCGCTGGCGGCGCTGGCGGCGCTGGCGGCGCTGGTGGTCTCGACATGGCTAGCCTCATGGCCCAGATGGGCGGTGCTGGTGCTCTCGGTGGCGAGGGCGAGGGTGCTGCCGACATTGAGCAGGCCGATGAGGAGGAGCCCGAAGAGGTCGAGTAATGTATATATCAACACAAACGTAACGATAGCAGAGCTAGAAAAAGAAAAAATCTATTCAAATGTATGTGAACTATGTGCGACGCGCCGCAACGCGCAGAAAAATGCAATAAATTAGGCCTCCACGGCCTCGGCCTCCTCGTCGTCCGACTCGAGAGCCTGGGTCTCCTTGCGGAGCTCCGAGAAGTCCCAGTCGTCCTCTCCGTCGTCCTCGACATCGAATTTGCCGGTAGCCATAAGCTGGCGACCCGACAAGGGACCCTTGGGCGCCTTCTTGGCGGCCTCCTCCTTCTCCTTTTTGATGCGCTCGGCCCTCGTCTCTTTCCACTTGGCGAAAGTTTCGACTGTGACAGGGGTAAGCTCCTTGGGCAACTTTTTGCGCTCGGCAGTAATAAAGTCCTCGAGGGTAATGCGGGGCTGGTTGGCAGCGGCAAGACGCTCCAACTTTTGCTCCTCCTTGGTCTTGATCTTGAAGCCAGGGGGGAGGGCGTGGCGGTACATACAGGTGTCACCGCCGTTGGGGCACACCCAAAGCCAGCCGTACTTTTGATTCTCGACCGCCTCGATAAAGTATTTGCAGATCTTGTCGGTGGTGGTCTTGGGGTTACCGTGCTTGCTGAGCACGACCTCCTGAAGCTTGTCGTCGTCCCATTTGTCCATGGTATCCTCTTCGCGCTCGTCGGTGTACAGGTTACGCTTCTCGACCTTGCGCTCCACAGTCAAATCGTGGCTAAACTTGCACTTGGCGCCCTTTGTACAAAGGCCCTGCTTGAAGTAGTTGCAAACAAGCGTTTTGGGGTCAACACCGAACGGGACCTTGGGTTGCTGGATCGAGTTACCGAGCAAACGACGAGCTTCGGCCTTGGCCTCATCCTCGGCCTTCTTTTCGGCCTGCTTGCGGGCGTACTCGGCCTCTTTGCGCTTGGCAGCGGCCTCATCTTTACCGCCCTGGCCCTCAACCTGCTTGACGTAGGCCTGGACCTTGGAACTCTTTTTCTTGTTTTTGAGACCAAAGGTCTTGTCCTCAGCGGCCTTTGCCTTCTTGGCGGCCTTGTTTTTGGAGCTCAGTTCTTGCTTTTTTGCCATGTGACGTAAGTGCGCTGGGGAGAGAGCTGAGGTAGGGATTACTAGGCGGCGCTGGGAGGTCTCAACTCCCTCCTCTAACACAATGCTGGCCCGCGCCATTCCTCGCACGCGCCGCTGGCCCTACGTGGCGGGCGGTCTCGCATTCGCGCTGTTTGCAATGCGCTACAAGGGCACTGTGGCCAATGAGCCAAAGACCATGATCACGCTGCTCAACCCCGCCCAAGTGAGCGCTACGCTGCGCGAGAACGACGAGTCTTATCTGCTTGACCGCAAGAACGGTGTTTTGCGGTTCGATGTGGCGCAGCTCGCCTCAAATAACCCCATCGAGGACGACCACGCCTCGGGTATTGTCCAGGTGCCTCTGGCGTCCCCCGATGACCAGGAATTCTCGACCGACTGGCTGTTTTGGGGTGTTTACGATGGCCACGGTGGTTGGTCCACTTCGGCGAAGCTGCGCGAGAGCCTGATTGGCTCGGTAACCAAAGAATTGCAACAGGTCTACACCCCCCTCATCCCTGGCAGCCCGCGGCGCCTAGTGCCCGAGCCCGAGGCCATTGACAAGAGCCTCAAGGATGCATTTGTGAATTTGGATGATCAGATTGTCAACAAGAGCGTCAAGACGCTGCTGAACAACCCCAACGTCAAGGGTGCCACTGAGAACATCCCCCCCGCCATCAGCGGCAGTTGTGCCTTGCTTGCCTTTTATGATTCGCACTCGTCCGATCTTCGGGTGGCCGTGACCGGCGATTCGCGCGCCGTGCTCGGCGAGCTCCAGCCCAATGGTAACTGGACGGCCACTGCGCTCAGCGCCGACCAAACCGGGTCCAACCAGGACGAGGTGCGCCGGATCCGGGCTGAGCACCCTGGCGAGCAGGACACGTGCGTGCGCAACGGCCGTGTTTTGGGAATTTATGAGCCCACACGCGCCTTTGGCGACGCCTCCACCAAGTGGTCGCGCGACGTCCAAGCCCGCATCCAGCACGAATTTTTCGGTCGCCGCATCCCTCGCGACCTCAAGACCCCGCCATACATGACTGCCGAGCCTGTCGTAACTCGCACCAAGGTCGAGAAGCCTGGCTTTCTTGTGCTGGCCAGCGACGGTCTCTACGAGATGCTCAGCAACGAGCAGGTCGTGCAGCTTGTTGTGGACTGGGTTGAGAAGAAGCGCCCCGAGAGCCTGGCTAGTTTGCAAGCAAGCAACAAGCGCGACGGGTTTGTCGACAAGTGGCTCAGGCCTGGCCGCAAGCAGAGCGTAGTTGAAGATGTGAGCATCAACAAGGACGCCCAAAAGCCGCCCATCCGTCGCCGCAAGGACCAGCAGGCTCAGCCCGCCATTGTGGACGATAATGCCGGCACTCACCTGATCCGCAACGCCCTGGGCGGCAATAACCAAGACCAGGTCTCGATGCTCGTGAGCATCCCGTCGCCGCTGTCGCGCCGCTACCGCGACGATTTGACGGTGACAGTGGTGTTTTTCGGCATGTCTGAGGAGAACACCGGGTCTGTGCGCGTCAACAAGGCCGGCACCAAGGACTCGCGCGCCGCCAAGCCCAAGCTGTAGGCGCAGTTTGCCTGACCCAGAATATATACAGCTATTTAAATCTAGGCCCATTCCCATTAGAAATGTGGCAAAAAGATCTCCAAATCAAGCTTGTTGGAGAGAAAAGCATCGGCTAAGTCCGCGTTGGTGTCGATGATCTTCTGCGTGTCGCGGGTGCGGATACGCAGAACCTGATCGTCACCAAGGCCAAACGAGGAGCGGCAAGTGTCCAAGATCTCCTGGACGCCTGGCGGCGAGCCTTTGAGAGGAGAAAAAGTAAATTGTAGTTGCTTGTCGCCAAACGAGATTGTGACACGGCGGTCCGCCCACATGGGCCCGCTCAGGGGCGGCAGGTGCTGCGGATCTTGAAGAGGGGTGGAGGTGGGTGGCTGCTGAGCCAAGGGCTGGCCAGCGGCCTGAACAGCATGAGCTTGCGCCGCACCGGGGTGACCGCCAGCGGCGCTGTGCTGCGCTGCAGGCCACCAAATGGGCTTGATCTGCACTTCGGCGCAATCCACCCACTTGATCATGTCGGAGAGAGTGCTAAATGCAGCAAATTCCTTGAACAGCGCCTCGAGCGTCTTGATAGTGGCGCCCACGTCCCTCGTGCACGCGGTGCTCACTGCCTGCGCCAGGCTGGGCTGGCCAATGGCGCGAGCCAGCTCGTCGCCAAGCGCGCCAGACTCGAGTCCTTGAAGTATGAGTTGAGCCAGGGCTGCCTGCGCTTGTGCAGGCAGGGCCAGACCCATGGCCAAGCGTAAGGCGCCAGCCGTGGCCAACGTGTTGAGAGGGCTCTGCTCGCCGCAACTGAGGTCGCACAAACTTTTGAGAAGGGTTGCCTGCTCCACAACAACCGGCTGGGTCCACTGAACCACGTCAAGGTCAAATGTGGTCGTGGCCATTGACCCTGTTTTTGTTGGCCGGCGCCTATTTCGGCGGGCAGACTGGATCCCGAGGCGCACGAGGCGCTCAAAGTCCGCGATGGCGTGCGCAGGGTACCCAAACTCAGCGGCGACTGTGGCGGCCACTTGGTGGATTTGTGGCTCCTGCTGCGAGGCCTTTTGTTCATCTAGTTTGAGCAAATTGATGAGCTCGAGGCGGCGGTTGGAGAATCGTTTCCACTCTGCATCATCCAGAAAGCCCAATTTTTCTCGCAAATAGGCTGTTGAGTCCACTTTGACCGCAGCCTGCGCGTCCATCGGGCCAACGTCGGTAAATGCTTATCAAGTCAAATTCCAATGTCGCGTTTCTCGACGGGGCACAAACAATGCGCTTACTAATGCAAAAAAAGGCCAATGCATCGGGCGTGCATGCACTGCATCGCCCTGCAAACTGCACTTCAAGCGACACGCCTATATTTCGCTAGAGACAAGCTAAACAGCGCGCACCACCCGTTTCTCCGGTAAAGCGATATTGAGAAACGCCCATTGGCCGCACATCGACAGGTTTAGGCTGCTTAAAGGCTACATGCATGATCTGTCAGAAGAACGATCCGTGCATGACAGTTTCACCACCGCATCATGCACAACATGCACGCGCATGCAAGATGCCCCTTACATGGGTACATGGACTTCTGCGGCAGATTCTGAGGGTCACAGGATCGCCCGTGATCGACAAATTCCGGAATGATTGGCCCGCACTGAATATTTTTTGCCAAGATGCCAAGATGATGCAACCTACAAACATTACCCCGCAGGGATCAAGGGGAAATGGAAAAATATTATTCCGGCCTGCCTAATTTATCCAAAAAAGTGTTGGCTATGGGGATCCTTGAGGAATACGCACTTTGCGTTCTACACCTAGTCCTCCATGGCGATGAGTAGACAGATAGCATGCTGGACACCGAGCTTTTGGAACTCGGAGCTGCTGAGAGTTAAAAACTCAGTAGCCTCGTCGGTTTAGATGGTCTTGTGCAAAGGTTTGCCTTCAGCGTGCCAGGCCAGCATGAGACGCTCAAGCGCCTCTGCGGCTTGGTCTTTCTTTTTCGATCATGTCCACCCAGCAAGATTTTGTGTAGTCGTCAGTAGTAACGAGGGCGTACTCGGGTCCAACGATGTTGTTACAGGCAAATTGTAGGAAATTACAGGTCAGAAATTCTCCCCTTGCGGTGGACTGAGGCACCAGGCGAGATGTCTACAGCATCTCGCTCCGGCTCGGCTCAATAAATGATAATTTGCTCAGGAGTGCTATATAGCATTGAGCCTATAAACATGCTCCCACTCAACTGCCATCGGTGACAGCAGTGACGGTCGGTTTCATCCTGTGCAGCGCCAAGCAGTGCCAAGCAGATTCGTGCAGGATGATCGATCAAAGCCAGCTCTGGCTCGTTAAATTTTAAAGCTACGCAGATAAAAGCTAGAGATATAAACAGCGGATTTGTTACCGCCTTGATCTGAGGAATTCTTAAAAGACAGCAATGCGCGGGTGCCTCCAGCCAAGAGAGCTGAGTTTACGGTCGCTGCTGGGGAACTCGTCCAACGACTTGGCCCATTTTCCTAGCGACCAACCAACAAGCTGAGTATTCACGAGCCACGCGTCGTAGTTGAGGTTCTCGAGGTTATCGCAGGCCAGGTGGTAGCACTTGTCGTAGGCCTCACCGGCCTTGCCGCCAAACTCCTGGACCTCCTCGTTGCTCTTGATCTCCTCAACACCTGCATCGAACCCACCTGCAGGGATGCCAATATCCAAAAAGCCCACATAATCGGACCGGCCGTCGAACGGCTGCAGAGTGTAGTTGAGGCCGCGGCTGGTGTAAAAGTCAATGTAGGTGTCGCGAATGGCCGAGGAGCCCACGGGGTCGCGCTCGTCATCCGAATCGTAGATCTCGTAGATGTAGTTGGGGCTGGCCATCATGTCGTAGTCCATAAACATCCTGATCTTGGCCGCCTCGGCCGGCGGCAAGTTGCGAGTGTAGTGGAGCGAACCAATCAGACCTTCCTCCTCGGCAGTCCACCAAGCAAAACGGACCGCGTTCTTCACTTTGAAGCCCGCCAACTGCTTGGCCACCTCGAGCAGCGAGTTGAGCCCACTGCCGTTGTCGTTGAGGCCAGGGCCCTCGTAAACGCTGTCGCTGTGGCTACCGAGCATAACAACATTGTCGTGGTCGCCGCCACGGGTCTCAGCAATCACATTGACGCTGTCCAAAGTGTAGACGGAGGCGTCAACGTTCACGTACCACTTTTCACCACCAAGAGCTCCAGTGCGGGCAATCTCAGCCCACTCACGCGAGACACCAAGGGTGGCAACCTGGTGGCCAAGAGGCATGCCCAAATCACCGGTCAGGATGTCCTTGGGGTCGGCGGCTTCAGGGTCCCAAATAATGACGGCTGCTGCGCCCCAGAGACCGGCAAGCTCGGCCTTGTCGCCAAAGCTGCACTGGCCGCGCTCAACGAGCGCGATTTTGCCCTCGACTCCTTGGTAACTTTGCGGCAAACAGCCCTTATCGGCGACCACAAACATATCGGCCTCAACGGTGCCATTTGAGCCAGGAGTAAGCGAAAACGGCTTGCACTCAATTTCATTGTCGCCCTTTTTGAGCGAGTACGACTTGACATAGCCGTTCAAAGTACTCAAAGCCTCGGTCTTGACGTCATAATAATCGAGGGCTTCGAGCTCGTCGTAGATGTACTCGAGAGTTTTTAGGTGGCCCTTGGTGCCAATGGCACGCGTGGGGTGGCCATGTTCGTCAACACTCGCCTTGGCGCAGTTCCACAGCGCGTGGGCGCGGCGCTCGAGGCTGGGCACGTCGAATGTGGCTGCGAGGCTTTCAGCGTCGACCATAGGCTTGGTCACCGCTGTCTCCTCGAATTCCACGAGCGGAATACTAAAGGGGATCTGCAGCGCTGCCCCAAGAGCTGTCAATGCCGCAGGGATGAGCATGATAAGCGGCGGGCCCCTTCGATTTCAATTTGTAATGGGGAGTCCCTACCCGAATCACCTGAGCTGCGCGCGCATAGTGTGAGCCTATTAGTAGTATAAAATTGGATGTACGTAGAATTCGTGGTCGGCCGCTGGCTCCTCTCGATCCCAAGCCGATTGACCATACCCTCCCTGCGCGCTTGCTAGTCAGTCTCAGCTCAGCTCTCAGCTCAGCAACATGCACGGCCACACCCACTATACATGGGCTCGTACGTATGCTTCAAGGCCGCTGCTGTTTCTCAAGCCCCGCAGTATCGAAGAACTCAAGACTATTGTCCAAAACTGCCGCCGCAATCGCCAGAGCATTACCGTCGTGGGTGCAGGCCATTCCCCAAGCACTTTGACCATGTCCACGAGCGTTCTCCTCAATTTAGACTATTTGGACGAGATCCTCAACACTGAGCAGGGTCACGGGTTCACTGATGTGACAGTGCAGGCTGGGATCCGGCTGTTCCAGCTCAACGAGTACCTCGCCTTAAAGGGTCTGGCTCTGCAGAACCTGGGCTCAATTTCCGAGCAGAGCGTCGGTGGTGTCATTTCCACCGGAACACACGGCTCCTCGGCGTTCCACGGTCTTATTTCCGAGCAGATTGTGAGCCTCAAGCTGCTCACCCTCAATGGCGAGATTGTCGAGTGCAGCGACACCAAGAACCCTGAGCTGTTCAAGGGCGCTCTGCTCTCGTTTGGTAAATTTGGAATTGTGGTTGAGGCAACACTGCGGTGTGTGCCCAAGTTCAATCTCGAGTGCACTCAGCAGATTGTTGATTTTGACGAGTTTATGGTCGATTGGTGGCCCACATTCTTTACATCGTGCGAGTTCCACCGCATTTGGTGGTACCCTTACAGCCGCAAGCTGATTGTGTGGACGGCAAACCGCACGAACGCTGAGATCAAGCCCCTCGCCAGCTCGTTCTACGGTACACGCCTCGGAAGGCTGCTGTATGAAGGCTTGTTGTGGGTATCTGTTGTCCTCAAGCCCTCATTCACACCTTTTGTTGAGCGCTGGCTGTTCCGCAACCAGTTCAAACCCTTGGAGACCTATGTTGAGCGCTCAGACAGAGCCATCAACATGGACTGCCTCTTTTCGCAATTTGTTGACGAGTGGAGCTTGCCCCTGACCAACGGCCAGGCTTGCATCCGCGCTCTAGATGCAGCAATTGCCGAGCAACGCTACTTTGTACACGCTCCCATTGAGATTCGCGTCTCAAACACAACGCTACCGAGCGAGCCACTGGCTACGCGCCATGGCGCCACTGTGGCCGAGGTGCCCAATGTTGGACCCATTTACGGTAACATCACACGGCCGTATCTCGATCCGTCGCCCAAGCTCGAGTACGCGCATCCGCACGAGATCTCTTACGATCAGCTCACCCTCAACCTGAACGCCACCATGTACAGGCCGTTTGGGTGGAACTCCGAAACTCGCGAGTGGTTTACCGAATTTGAGGAGCACTGCGAGGATAATGGTGGCAAACCCCACTGGGCGAAAAACTTTATTGGCAAGAACAAGTCCAAGGCCTCCAAACACCACATGAACGGAATTGCGCCTCAAATCCAGGGCTGGTACGGCGAAGACTTGGCGGCATGGAAAGCGCTGCACAGGAAGATGGATCCCGATGAGGTGTTTTTGGGTAATCGCAAGTGGCTCGAGGTCAATGGACTGCTCTAGCCGCTCTCAGTCTAGCCTGCTAATGTGAATAAATAGTTACGAGTAATGCCGCTATGCGCCGGTAATGCCGCCTCCTGATGCTACGCCCGCCAGATCTTGACCTTGCGGTCGTCGCCCGCCGATGCTAAAAATTTCGGAGACTCGCCCGGGCACCACTTGGCGGTATTGACGGTGGCGGTGTGGCCCTTGAGCTTTTGCACACAAGAGAAAGACCATGTATTAAACACATAGACATAGGTATCTTCACTACCCGACACATAGTACTTGTCCATAGGCCCGCCAAATGAGCCACGGATCTTCATTTCTGTTTGCACAGGGCCCTTGAGCATATGCTCAGTAGCAAGGATACGTACTCCACTTGGCTGGGTATGCACAGCCTCACAATGGCGCGAAGATGCTAACGAGGCTAGAGGGTTGGCAATGGTCGAGTGCTCAGCTGCCTTTGTGTCGAGGTCTACGCGCAGCAAAGTGTGGCCCTTGCCCTTGAGCATAACGCTCAGCACCGTCAAAGTTGAGCCCTCTAGCGTCATACTCAAGACCCTCAGGCCTTTGTGGCACCAGATTTTCTCGCCTTGTAGGTTCCACTGTACCAACTGGCCGTCATAACTGCCGGTAAAAAACGTGTCCTTGTACCAGGCCACAGCCGAGATATCGGGCTTCTCACGGTGGTTTGTGCACTGCTTGGACATTACAATTGAGCTCTTATCGGTATCAATAATCGTAAAAACGCCGTCCTCGCCGCCGCTCAATAACAAATGCCCGTTCCAGTCGAGGGCTTGCACTCCGTCGCTATGAGCGCCATTGTACTGCGAGTGTAGCCTGAAGTAACCTCCAATCAGCTTCCAAATGTAGATTGTACCGGATTTGGTACCCGAGGCGAGCAGTTTGCCGCATTGCGAGATCGCAATATCCCAAACTTCATCGTCGTGGAGCAGGTCCTGGGAGCATCGCCGTGGAAACTGTTTGGCCAGCCCTTGCACCGGCATACAGATTGTGTGGGAGCCGCCAAGGCAGTAATCGTCAAAGGCCAGCTCATACTTTTGCGCAAAGTCAAAAACCTGCTCATACGACGGAAATATCTGCTTGAGCAGCGTGTGCCGGTCGAGGGTTGTGCTGCTCATCAAGAGCTCAGAAAGCTCCTTGCGGTTGTCCGCGGTGCCAAATTCCTGCGCAAGCCTCACTCCTTGAGCAGTACCGGCAAGGTGGCTGACCGCATAGCGCACAACCAAGTCGATATGCTCACCCGCCACTTCTACGGCTCGCACCCAATCGTCATCCACAATGGCTTCTCGCAGCGAGTTTCTTGGTAGCTGTGACTTGTCGCTGACTTGCTGAGCTAGATCGTCGAACCCTTCGGCCTCCAAAATGCTCACCACGAGGCTCATGGCGTCAGTGTTCAAAACCTCGCCATTGAATGCCTGAAAAGCCTTGGCAGACTCGGCAATTACTGAAAGGCGGTAGCCACTCACTTGGGCCAAGTTTTTGCAGCCCACAGCCAGCAGATTTATGAGCGCAGGCCCGGGCTGGCCAGGGGCAGCAAACAGGCTCCAACACAGCTCGGTGGTGGTAGCAGGCAAGATAGGGAAAACATTTTTTTGAAGTACTTGAACCGCACCGACTAGATCGCCCTTGTTTACGAGGTAGTTGACCCACTGCTTTGAGACGTGCTCCAGGGCAGCCAGCTTCTCCCGTTTGTAGTTGTAGCTAAAGCCGCGGACTTGCTTAAACACATTTTGCCAGTCATTAGAGTCAATTGCACTGGACAATGCGTCCAAATAGTGAGCAACACTGCTGAAATCCAGGGATCCGGAAAGCTCGATGCTCTCTTCCACAAAGCCATGGACTTTCAAGGCACTCACGGCGAGCGACAGGGCTTCTTCACGATATGTTTTCCCAGGTTGGGGCAGGCAGCGGCTTTTCCGGGACCCGCCCCGTTGTGCCATCTTTCGCTTCGTAATGTTTGAACGCTGAGAGCGATAGCTGCTGCTGATCCCAGATTTATGTGGATGCAGGTGGGCAATTGATTCGATATAGCTATTTTTAGAAGATTTCTGTTGGTTTGTTTATATTTAGCGCTTGCAAATGGTCAAGATCGTGCAGGGTATCCGCAGTTTGACAAACCGGCATCCCCAACCCCTGCCTGCAGCCCGGGGGTGCAGGGGCAAACGCAATAAATTTTGGAGGGCAATGAAACCACAGCTAGCACCAAGTGCAGAGAAGATTGTCAATTAGCTACTTTATATAAATAATGGGCCCCTTAACTCACAAAAAGAACCCAACGGCTCTTCTCCACCAGGGCCTGGTCTGGACCGCTTGGGTCGCAGCAATGTCCTCCTTAGTGTCAACATAGACATCGCTCTGAAGGTCCATGGCAGTGGGGGAAACGAATCTTGTTCTCTTGATCAATTTCCAGCCGATCCACATCACAGGGAAGATGAACAGCTCGATGTAATTTTGAAAGAAGCTCGACACATCCCAGGGCGAGAACGAGGTCCAACCCTGCACGAGCAGGATAAAAGTCAGAGCAAACACCTGAAAGTAGGTACCGTAGGGGTAGGTCCAGTTCTTGAATGGCAGCTCAATGCCCTGCTTCTCGACACCGCGTCTAAACTGGATCGAGGCGATACCAATAAATAGCCATGAAATCTGGTTCGAGACACCAACAAGACTTTGCAGCCACGTCCACAGAGTACCAGCGCCAATGAAAGAGCTACCAAAGCAGAGACCAGACACGATCCACGTCGACAGCAGGGCCACCCAAGGAACGCCGTTAGGGGTGAGCTTGCCAAAGAACCGCGGGGCAAAGCCATGGTTGCTGAGACCATACAGGACACGTGTACCGGCGTAAAGTGCGTGGTTGCCGGCACTAATGACGCTGGTAACGACCACGGCATTGATAAAGCTGCCGGCTGCCTTGCTGCCAGCCCTTTGGAAAACAATTGTGAACGGCGACACCGCGGTCTCGCCAGTACTGAGATTGGGCCAGGTGTAGGGGACATTGATACCAATAAATAACACGCTGAGGACGTAAAAGATGAGAATACGCCAAAACACGGTGCGTGTGGCGCGGGGCATAACCTCGCGAGGATTGGCAGTCTCACCAGCAGTGATGGCAATGCTCTCTGTACCACCGTAGGCAAATGAGGCAGTAACAAAAATGCTGGCAAAGCCCCTGAACCCATTGACAAAGGGGGCACCCTCAAGGTGCCAGTACTTGAAACCAAGGTACTCGTGGTCGGTGTTTGCGCCCGCGTTAACCACAATACCCAGAATCATGAAAATAAGGATGGAAATAACCTTCAGCAAGGCCAGCCAGTACTCGACCTCGCCGTACACACGCACGTCAATCACATTGATACCAAGCAGAAATACCCAAAAGATGAGTGCAATAGACCAGCCGGGGATAGAGATATTCCAATATTCGAGTACAAGCTGTAGTGCGGTAAGGTCGCTAGCGGTACTAACGGCGTCATTGAACCAGTAGTTCCAATACATGGCGAATCCGGCAGCGGGATCGACAAAACGCATAGTGTAGGTGCAGAAAGAGCCGGCAACGGGCATGTATGTGGCCATTCCGCCTAAGCTCAGCATAGTGAGATACACAATAATTCCAATAATGATGTAGCAGATGAGCATGCTGCCCGGGCCAGCCTTGGCGAGGGATTTGCCAGTACCGAGAAACAATCCGGTGCCAATAACGCCCGCAATTGCAATCATCGAGACCTGCCTTGACGACAGTTTACGGTGCAAGCGGTCTTCTCCTTTGGTATTTTTGGTGGACGGGGTCAAGCCGTTGGAGATGGTGATGGGACTGGGCTCATCACTAGAAACACTCTCAATTGAGATGCGCTTCACAGGCTTTGACATAGTTTTTCGAAAAATTACAAAGCTCGCAGCGCTCGCCTTAGGGATTTCTTAAATATGAAATCTGTGAAGCACGCGATCGCCGCATGCAGTCTCCCAATTTAGGACAACCATGCATGCACTCGTAAACCCGCATAAATGCACATCTCTTTTGCAAGTAGTTGAGCGATTTTGTAGCCTCGCTTGGTCTATTTTCAGAGGTGAAAAAAGTGGATTGCGTGCTTTCTCCTGATCGCTTATGCGGGGTTGCTGCACCCCACATGCGTAAACTTCAAGTGAAAAAAAAAAGAGCTTGGAGAAACTGGGGTCATTCGCAGTTGGTTCTCAGCTTTAGCATATATTAGACTTGAATCGCGTAGAATAGCCGCAGTGCGCTCTACTTTTGCCGATATATCTATGTCACGGTGAGCAGTATTTAGCAAATTTTTACATATTAGGGGCTATAAGGGCAGTGCAAAAACCGCCCGCGCAGTTCCTCGCTCAATGCCTTGTTTGCGCCGGGGAAATCATGCTCAAGTTGCTCAAAGTTCAAACCCAGGACCCTGATCTTCTCCTTGACGGGGCGCTTGATGGATCTTGCCTCAACCTTGGCAATGGCCTTAACCATGAGGTCGGTCAAGTGCTCCTGCTCCTCAATAAAGTAAAAGATCTCTTCCACCACTGCCTTGCCAAAGCCATTGAGCGTAATCTCCAGTTGAATTAACTGCATGCGCAGCTTGCCAATCCGAATTTTGCTCTCTGGCCGCAAGCAGCGGTTCTCAAGGAGGCTCAAAGAAGTGTCAATGTAACAGAGGTACTGTGAAGATGGCTTCTTGGGGCTGCCAGGTACGCTCTGTTTGAAGGGGGGCTGCGACTCAGGGCGGGGAGGGGGCACCGGAATAAGAGGCGATGCTGCAGCAACAGCGCCATTGAGAGGCGATGTATGCTCATCAAAGTCCCAATTACCACATGCGCGGAATGGCCTGGCAGGTAGCTCGACCTTGGTCCTACGCTGCGGCCTCGAGTTCATCAAAGTGGTCACCATATTGCGGAATTCACGGTCAGGGGCACTGTAGCGAGCAATAAATCGGCATTTAAGGAGCTGAGAGGCAGTTTCACGAGCACTGGGGTTGCGAATCAAGGTGTTGGTGACGATGGAGATGTAGTTTAGGGTCAACGGCTTGGGCTGGCCCTTGACCACGCGCTCCAGCTTGGGGGGGTCCTCATTGGCAATCTGGTACATGGCCTTGGGAGGCTGCATTCCAGTGTATGGTGTACGTCCAGATACAAGCTCAATTGCCATGATGCCAACAGCCCACATGTCGGCAGGCGCGCCGTAGTAGTCTTGTAGAATCACCTCGGGGGCCATCCAGAACGGAGTGCCAATCATGGTTCCACGCTCAGGGGAAGTGTTGGTCAAACGAGCGCTCACGCCAAAGTCACCAAGCTTGATATTTCCGTGCCCGTCGAGTAAAATATTGGCCGGCTTGAGGTCGCGATGGATGATTTTTTGAGCATGCATAAAGTCGAGAGCCTGCAGTGTTTGGTTGATGATGTAGAGTGCATGCTGCTCCTTGAACACGGTGTTGTGCCTGAGCAGTCTGTGCAATGACCCACCTCCACAGAACTCGGTGCACAGCCAGACTGACTCGTCGATGCAGTGGACGGCCACGAGGTCTAGAATGTTTTTGTGCCTCAAAGACCTCAAAAAGTCGATCTCGCTCAAGACATCTTGTAGGTTGTCCTTCTCAATGTCGATAATCTTGATGGCAAAGACCTCGCCGGCGGTGTTGATGCTGCGGTACACTTTGCCGAAACTGCCTTGCCCAATGACCTCCAAGAGGCGGTAGTTTGATAGCGAGTTTGTTTTGAGCATGCGGTGGTGATAGTAGCAATGAAGGTGGGTGGTTGGCGGAGGACTCCAGCATATATATATCGGCATGTTGTGCGTGACATTGAGCGGCAACAACAAACATGCAGGAGCGGCTGCATGTACGGAAAACACCCCTGCAATTAATTTCAAAATCTGTTTTAAACAGTGACTACGTAGGTAAATGGCGCTCTGTGAGCGCTGCACAGGGATATTCACTCGAGCTCCTCAAATCGCTATAAGCGGTATAATAAATAGTTGAGTATCCTACAAACACAATTAATTGGTCGCAGTTATATTGATAACGTGGTCGGCGCGCTGCATCATCTCGATCTGGTGCGTCACCACGAGCACAATGGTGCCCTGCTCGCAGCACTCGCGCAGAAGCTGGTGGACGAGAGCCGAGTTGTCGGCGTCAAGAGCAGACGTAGGCTCATCAAGGATCAAAATAGGCGCCTCTACAAGTAGCGCACGAGCAATGGCCAGCCGTTGCATTTGACCGCCCGAGAGCAGGCCATCCTTGATATGGGTCTCGTAGCCGTGCTCGAGACTAGAGATAAATTCGTGCATGTTGACGCGCATACAAACATCCCGTACCTCGCTATCTGAGGCATCTTTGCCGTAGATGAGGTTCTCGTGGATCGTGCCGGGGAAAAACTGCACCGGCATCTGGGAGACCATTGCCGCCTGGGCCCTGAGCACCTCGCGAGGAATTCTCTCGATATCAACACCATCAATGAAAATAGCGCCCTTTTGCGGCCTCTGTAGCTTGAGCAGGCAGCGTATCAGCGTGGACTTGCCAGCCCCAGTAGTGCCAACAATTGCAGTGATGCCGGGCTGGATGGTCAAGCTGAAGTCCGACAGCACAGTTTGTGGCACAGAGATGCCACTAAACTCAATCTTGGACCAGTCAATCTCGCTTGTAGGCGCCTCGTAGCCAACACAGTCAACCGGGCTACGCATGTTGTCCTCAAAAGCGCGCATGACGCGGGGCATAGCCTCAAAGGCATTACCGCATGACTGAATAGCCCGCGCGAGACCATCCAACGATACAAGAGAGAACGTCAAGAGAGAAAAGACCATCAAAGTGCGCTGGACAGTGTACTCGCCAGTCGAGATGAGGTGCATTCCGTAGTACAGGAGGATGCCCTCAGCAATCGGGGTAAAAGTGAGGAGGACACCGTCGCAGATGCTGGTATAGATTCCCGCGCGAATGGCAGTGTTGAAGAGAATACTCGCCTGGGCCTTGTACTCAGCGTGGAAATAGGTCTCCATGTGCTGGCTTTTCACTGAGCGCATGCCCGTCACCACTTGCTCGAGCGTGCGGCGGACTTTGACAGTGTTGGCCTCCACTTGACCAAACCAGACCCGGTTGACCCGGTTGCACATGTAGGCTGAAGCACCCACCAACGGAGCGAGGCAGAGTCCAAGAAGCGAGAGTTTCCAACCAACAGCAATGCTCCAGCTCAATCCCACTATGCTCAAGACGATGAGGTTGATGATGCCGCTCCAGACATGGGTGATGATGTTGCGAGAGATGAAAATGTCGCCAATCAAGAGCTTGCGGTAGTAGGTGCACTCAGATGGCGAGAAGGTGTCGGAATGAAGGAGCTTTTCGAGCAAAGTATCGCGCATCACGAGGCTCCACCTCGAGGCACAGTACTCCAGTAGCATAGAGCTGTAGCCAGCTACGGCGTCGAGGAATGCCACCAGCAGAATAATGAGGGCCCAAAAGGTGACGTTGACGTTTTGGTGAGGCAGAATGCCGGCGAGCAAGTGTGAGAAGGCGTAGCTGAACACCGGGGTGAGCACTGCTTGGCAAATCACACCAAAGCCGCCAAGCGCCAGCAGCCACTTGTTGGGGATGCTGCGCACAAACTCCAACACAAACGATCTTGTCTCACCCTCAGGCGGTACCGATTCAATGCTGGACACGGTCTCAAACTTGAGCTCCTCGTACAACGTCTCAGACGAGGTAACGCTGGCGAGAGGGGCGATCTTCTCCTCATCATGGCACTTCCAGTCCCACTGCTTCTTGGAAAAACCGTCCTCAATCAAATAAATAGGCTCATCGGCAGGCACATTGTCCAAGTTGTGGGTGATAATGATGGTGGTCTTGCCACGCCTAAAATCGCGGATGGCGTCCATGGCGTCGGCCTCGAGGTCCTTGTCAAGAGCGCTCGTGCTCTCGTCAAAAATCATTATGGGCGCGTTGTTGATCCAAGCCTTGGCAAGCTGCAGCCGTTGGCGCTGGCCGCCACTCATGGGGTATGAGCCGGGAGTGTGCACGCCCTGCGGCAGTTGGTAGACGAAATCGGCGTTGAACTCGTGCAGGGCTGACTGAATTAGAGCATCGCTGACAGAATCGGGGTTGCGGGCTCCCAGCTTGAGGTTGTCGCTGATGGACAAATCAAAGAGGCCCGCCGACTGCTCGACCAAGGTGATATTGTCGTAGATCCAACTAGGCGCCGCGGTCTCAAGCAAGTTGCCACCAATGTGAACTGAGCCAGCCTGCAGGTCGTACTGCTTGAGGAGAATAGCCGCCAGCGACGACTTGCCGCAGCCAGAGGGCCCCACCACGTAGTGGATTTTACCGGCCTCAAGATGGAGGTCAAGACCGCGCAGCACAAGAGCACCGCGCGTGGGATATGAGAACACAACGCCAGAGAACTGGATGTCCATAGGGACAGCACTGGGGGGAGGCAACAAGCCGATCTTTTTTTTGAGCACCTGCTCCTTGTCCTGCTCGGTCACTTTTGCAAGTCGCTCAGCCGAGACAGTTCCTTCAGAAAAGATCATAAGAATACCTGGGAGCTGCTGAAGGCTAGAAGTACCGCTGATGCAGGCCCAGAATGCTGCCATCACAGAGCCACTGGCCAAACCGCGCTTGGTGACCATGTAGTGGCCAAAGTAGAAACCCTGCACAAACACTGCGAGACTGAGGAAACGCACAACGGCCCCTTGAATTGAGTTGAGGTGCCATGACTGAAGTTCGGAGCTGAAGATGGCCTTGAAGTACTTGTGGCTGCGCAGCCGCTCGTGCTTCTCCTTCAAAAAAATCTTGACCGTGCTCAGTGCAGAAAAAATAAAGTGGAGGCGGTCGCTGCACTCGTCTTCCCTGCTTTTCCTTATGTCCATTTTGCGGGAAATTGCGGGCGATGTGCCGCCCATGACGGCGACAATGACAGGAAATCCGGCCATGCACACAAGCGTAACAGACCAGCTGTAGTATAGTGATGTGGCATAGCAAGATACAATAGTCACGATAGTCTCAATAGATGAGGCGAGACCCACTCCAAGGGCCTGCTCGATCCTCTTGATGTCCTCAAAGGCCTGGGCAGAAACACCAGCCGAGTTTTGATTGGAGTCCATCCAGGCCATGTCGCCGTCGCAATAAGACTTGAAGATGAGCAGGCGCAGCTGGTTGCCGCACGAGAACCCTTCGTACCTCCAAACGGAGCCGGCAATCGACTCGCTCACAAGGTTGATACCGGCGAGGCTGAAGATACCCGCGCAGTATTTGAGCGCCTTTTGATGGAAAACGTGCTGGCTAATTTCTCCCGAGACAAAGTCCTCGATGATGTCGAATATCCTGCCAATGAGCACCGTAGTGGCAGCAGGAATCAGCGCATTGATGGCGCAAAAGATGGTTCCCAACAGCCAAAGCCACTTGGAGCGCCTTGTTGTGACCTTGAGCAGTGAGTGCATTGTAAAAGTGGATGGTCTTGTTGTCTGCATATATATACAGTATCCACAATTTCGAGCGGTGCATTGGGCACATCCGTAAAGGGCACGTTCAGTAAAAATCAGAATTGATAGGAATACAACTATGATTTTCGATCTTTTCAGCTAATTCAACTCTACGATCCTTTCTTTTAGTGCACCGAGCCGTCCGTAATATAGTGATGGGCTCGGCTCCCCCAAAATTTCGGGTCCATTGGGCAGTCCAAATGTGGTAACTGGGCAAGGGTGTCGCTATCAGGGCCAGGAAATCCTGGGCAATTCACACGGCTCAGAGGACTAAAAAGGCTTTGGACCAGAGCATAGAGCTATTGCTGAAGCAAACGTGTGCTTAATTTAGCACCCAACATGCCTAGCCCCGCGGAGATAGGTGGGTCCAAAATGCTGCATGGTGCAGGTAGATGCTCATGCAGGCTCCCGAGGGGTGCATAAATGGCACTTTGCAGCAATTTCAAGGCAAACTACCAGTTTTGCTAGCGAGGATCTATATGAATTATGTTTGTGGTGTCTCTATTAAGGCAAAAAATAAATTAGCACGGCGTTGCAGACAGAGCACATTTTACAATCTGCTGCCAAGAAAGCGGGCACAAAAGATATACTGCTTGCCCTATATGCCTAAAATTGTGATGAACTGCTAAAAAATGCTAATATCGAGCTCGTACGCTCCACTACTGGTGCTTAAAATTGGCTGGCGAGGCCGTTCAGTCATCATGCTTCTTTTGGCTTGGAAATTGGAAAATCGCCCAGTGCTGCTTGTAGGTGCTGGTGAGGTCGCATGCACAAGAGTGGTTAAGCTACTCGATTCAAAATGCAATTTGCATGTCGTTGCCCCTTGGGTCCGCGATGAGATCCAAGACTTGGCCAAGGAGGACAAGCTTAAGCTTGATACTCGAAAGTTCGAATGGGCTGATTTGGAGCGTGAAAAATGGGCTATGGTCCTCACAGCAATTGATGATCGTCCCCTGAGCATTGACATTGCCAACAAATGTCGTGAGATGAATCTGCCCGTAAACGCAGCAGACATTCCCGACTCGTGCGACTTTTACTTTGGAGCCAATGTCAACAAGGGTCCAGTCAAGCTTTTGATCAGCACAGCCGGCGCCGCTCCGGCCCTCGCCAAGAAGGTGCGCCAGACTCTCGAGAGCGCTCTGGACGAGGATCAATTGACTGCTGCAGTCCACAATATTGGCTACATGAAGAAGGAAATTAGGAAGAGGTTTCCTGAGATGGATGCAGACTCGGTCAAGCTGCGTATGGGCTTTGTTACAGACTACTGCGAGAACCACACCTGGGAGCAGATGGCGAGCCTCACTGAGAGGGATGTGGACCAAATTGTCGAGACGCTGGAGATCACTTCACGAATCATGAAAGTGAGTGCGTAATCTAATTTATATTGACCCTGTTTGAGACCTTATCGACCCTGACTGACGCCTTGGTTGCGAGTCCTTGCCTAGCTCGAGCAGCCAGCTCCGCTAGTACCGCTAGATGATGAATGCAACTAATAAATACAAGTCTAGCTAGACTATGGGGACTATGCGTGCCCTAAAGCTCCTGCGATGTCACGCGGCCAACGTTCTTCTCCTGAATTTCCATGTCCTCGTCTGCCCCAGCCGGGATCTCGATGGTGAGGTTTTGCAGCGACTTGACAACATCTCCAGCCGATAAAAGAGCACTAATAGCTTGTACAAGCTCAATTCTGTGCAACTTTGCGTAAGATTCGACCTCAGACAGAATCAAAATCTCGGTTTCGTACTTGAGATGGCCGTAAGGGGCAAAGGCGACATCTCGCCTCGTCGTCAGAACCTCGGTGCTTAATTGCCTGCGATAGAACTGGGAGCTGCGGAGACAGTGTCTGGAGCAATAGTTGCGGCTCCATGCAAACACTGTGTGCTGGCTGGGGCAGCTCCTGGCCTTGCCAAAGTGGTCGGTGAGCTGGGCCGGGCAGACCGGATACCCGCATCTGGATTCCACTGTGCGCTCTTGAACAAGCTCATCATAATCGGTGGGGGTGAAAAACCGGGCCAGAAACCGCAGGGTGTCCACATCTATGGGCTCAATGGCCAAGAGTATGAGGCTCAGCACGAGGTTTGACGCTTGTTTTGCACTGAGAAATCCTTGAACGCCAGGATATAAAATACGTAGCACGTCTGGAATTGTCATTTGTGAGCTTTGAGGTTGAGACTTTTTCTAGGGGTGATGACTAGGGAGGTCCCACCCTGTGGCCCCCTGTAGAGGGCATTGCCGCATTGGGCCAAGTGTCGCTCAGCAGCTCGGTCAGACAGGGTGGACGCCCACGTGGCTTAGCCATAAGAAGCAACTGCGGTCCGCGGAACTAGTCAAATCCAAGGCTAAAGCTATTTTTGTAATTTCGCTAACTCAGGTTTATCCGAGAAAGTGGCTACTGCTGTTAATGAGAGTTGCTGCGGTCCAATCTACGACGGGATTTACTCACCAATATTTGCATTCTTCCACAAATCACCTCAAACAAAGCACTTCCCACACAGTATATAGCTACAGTGTCCGGATATCGGCACGGGATAGGGTTAGGAGCTGCAGCAACGTACATAACCAGACCGACCCCAGCTTATCCATTAACACATGCTTCCGTTTGGAATTGAGTACGGTCCCGAGCAAATTAGCGGGTACTGGGGCACTCCAAGCAGTACTATTGACTGGTGCGAGGAGAACTACGTGGTGAGCCCTTATATCGCTGAGGCGGTCAATACCGTCACAAATGCGTTTTTTATCATATTGGCGTGCTATGCGATGCGCAACATTCTCCGAAACAACCTCGAGTTTCGGTTCATCCTGGCCAGCTTTGGCTTTATCCTCGTCGGAGTTGGCTCGTGGCTATTTCACATGACACTGCGGTACGATTTCCAGCTGCTGGACGAGCTGCCGATGATTTATGCCACATGCATTCCGTGCTGGAGCGTCTTTCAGACCAACAAGACGAGGGCCCAGAGCACCACGATCGCCGTCACCATCTTCTCTGGAGCCCTAACCTTAACGGCCATTTACCTGCATCTCAAAAACCCCACAATTCACCAGGTTGCATATGGCGCTTTGAATGCTGCTATTGTCACTAAATCGGTGTTCCAGACCTCAGAATACGTCAAGGACCAAAAATCACGCAACGATTTAAGGCGCACTTTGTACATGGCGCTGGCCGAGTTTTTGCTCGCCTGGGGCCTTTGGAACGCCGATATCCACCTCTGCCACAACCTGTGGAGACCGCTCAGGCGCTACATTGGCATGCCCTACGGGTTTATCTTTGAGCTCCACGGCTGGTGGCACCTGCTCACCGGTTCCGCCGTGTACAAGTACCTGGTGTACCTCGAGTACCTCAGAAACTACACCCTTGGCATCGACAGCAGGTACCGCTACGTTTGGAAGCTGGGCTTCTTCCCTGTGTGCGAGCTGAACGACACTTATGAGCTCGCGCCTAAAACGCCGCCCAAGTCAGACGCCAAGCTCGACTAGACGCTAAACTTTGTATGCATTCAAGTAGACATAGCGTTCTATTGACACCTTATTGTAGTCTCTAATCTAGCCTAGTACTAATATTCCCCCACTCCCACCCCCATCCCTTGAGCAACCACCCCGCTCTAAAAACACAATACAATCTGATAAATACTGTAAATTCAAAATTATAGCGCTTGCCAGCTCAACATTGTTGCCTGTGCGCAGCACCGATAGGCATGGTGTGATCCTTTGGAGCGTATTGACCCACTGCGCGGGCTCGACGCGCGAGCGGGCCATGCACACGAGGCGGTCGGTAAGCTATTCGTGGTGCAGCGAAGCCTTGAGCATCTTGCGCTTCTCGCTCCTCAACAAAGAGCAGCAGTCGTCCTCGCGGCGGCTCGGGGAGATCCAATCATTGCTGTAGATGCGGGGCACGCGATTGTACAGTTGAGTAAGTCGAACACGCAAGATGTTTGCGCGCAATGGCCCCTGGTGTGGGCATAGGTGTACGGTAAATCATAGACCGAGTCATTTTCTGTGGCGCGCGAGCCAGAGATGACGAAAAGGGGCGGACAGGGTACGCAGCATGCACAGATCTACTTACAATTTTGACACAATTTTCCACACTCTAGCAGTATTGATTCGGAAAATAGAAACATAGCAGTACTTTCGATCTCTTTTCAGATTAAAGGTGCGATAGCGCGAATGGGCACTCCAATGCGAGGTCGCTGTCTGACTTCCAAAACGGTGGTATTCGAGTAATATGCACCATGCACCTCGATAGCGGGTGCAACACTGTTGTGACGGGTAATGTCGAGCATGCTCAGAACTGCAGGCCGTTGCCCCAGCCCATTAAGGTGCATGGTGCATTCTCCTCGAATTCCACCTTTCTGGAAGTGACGCAGCAATGTGACCTCGTTTTGGAGTGCAAAACCGAGCAGGGTCAAATCTTTACTCTCCGTTTCCGTGGTGCTTTGTTTCACCCGCGATTCCGAGACACGTTGCTGTCGACCGATGTTCTTCTCAAGCAGTATGGATGGAGGTACTCGGTTGGTCCGAGCCCAGAGAACCCTCAGCAGGTGCAGCACGCGCTGCTTTTAGAGCCGTACCTCAGCTCTGGATCTGACCGTATTATTTGTGTGACGCGCAACGGGACCCCTACGTTGCCCGCGCGCCCAGCGTCGGTAAAGCTCCTCAACAATCGCCGTCGCAGCAAGGCAGCTCCAGGCGTGCTTGAAGCTTTTACCGACCATTGGATCTCCTCTGAGGTTGTCGCGCATGCGTGTCGTGTACGTGACGCTCGAGACTGCGGGGCTGGAGCGGTTCCAGGCCAGCACCGTCCAGACACGTTCTGCCCTTGATTGGCATGGCACACTTGGCCATCCTGGGCCCCAACGTTTTAAGAAGACCATTGCCGCTCTCGATTTGCCCATTACCGAGAAGTCTTCCACTTGCACCCTGGAATACCTCAATGATTCGTTCCAGCGGTGTACTTCGTGTCTGACCCACGGGAACGACCGTTTGCCACACCGTGATCCGCCTGCAGCAAGCACTGCCAAGCCCCACCATTTGTTGGAGGTGGTGTCGATGGACGTGCTTTTATCGATAGTCTCGAGGTTGCCCACCACCATTAATGAAAAAAAAACGATACAAATCAAGGCGACGCTCAGCATCGCCGAGGCTCAAAACTAGCTTGCCTTCGATCGGCCAACAGGTTTCGTGAGTAAAGCCGACTTAAGGGCTGTTCTGGACCAGGGCGTTCAAAAGGTCTTTAAGTGGGATCCGGGACCCTACCAGTTGGCCTGATCAGCTGAAGCTGCTGCACGCCTCCAAAATAGACGACACGTTTATCGCCGACATGGTGCGACTACACGGCAACATCCTGCATGGCCCGGATATTCAGGACGAGTACCTCTTCTATCCCCAACCGAAAGCCAACATGCCTGGCTCGGTGAGGGGATTACAAATCACGTGCACCCCCACGAGTCCAGAGCGCCGAAAAAGTAACGTGCAAAGGCGCGTCGGAAATTCAATATAATATATAGCCAATTGCCCTAAAACTTCCATAAATAAGGTCTTGCGTCACCCCTCACCCCGTAGTTTCACGTGGGATTTGTTTTGTTTTGTCGTGATCTAGATGCCGCAGGACCCGCAGGCACCATGCAAAGTGTTTCGCCGCAGCGTATGCGGGTAAGAGGATTCTAAAAGCAAATTTTATATTTTTACTCTATTTCACGGCCCAGCGCGGGAAAACTTAGGCAGATTTAGATTGATGTTGTGGAGAAATTGCATTTGGACCAATGAGAGCCGTGTTTTAACCTGCAGGCTTGGCCAATGAAACTCAACCTAAATGCCCCGGCATATGCGGATCAAACTAATTACACTTATGCAGATTATACTGGTTATGCATAACGCTTATAACATATATAGTCGCCATAGAAGCCCCTCTATACAACATGGTTCTTGTCGCTCTCAAAAAGCTTGTGTTTGGCGCTCAGGCCCAAGCTAAGCCTTTACTCCCCACATACGGCGCAGGCCAAAACTACTCTGCAGTTGACGATTCCAGCAGCTCCACCACCACCTTGACCTTTGATGGCATGTCCAACCCCCGCGTCATCTCTGACATTATTATCGGTTTGTCTGATGGTTTGACTGTGCCCTTTGCCCTCACAGCCGGTTTGTCGAGCCTTGGCAGCACCAACCTAGTTATCACTGGTGGCCTTGCTGAGCTTGTTTCTGGCGCTATCTCGATGGGTCTCGGTGGCTTTTTGGCTGCCAAGTCTGAGAGCGAGCACTACTACTCTCTACTCGAGCGTACCAAGACTGCCCACCGTGAGGACCCCACCCCCTTTGCCGATAACGTTAATGAGGCTCTTTGCGAGTTCAATCTCGGCGCCGAGACCATCAAGATGATTGTTGCCGATTTGGAGCAAAACGAGGAGACTGCGGCCAACTTTACCGTCAAGATGGTCCACGGTGTCGAGGCCCCCGACGCCAACCGCGAGGTGACCTCTGCTCTGACCATTGGCATCAGCTACTTTTTGGGTGGCTTTGTGCCCCTCGTCCCCTATTTTTTCACTCATACCGTGCACACTGGCCTGCTGTGGAGCGTTGCCCTCATGGCTCTCACTTTGTTCTTGTTTGGTTGGGTCAAGACTGTTGTCTCCATCGGCTCAGATTGCAGCTATTCCCAGCGCTTCTGGAACGGCCTCAGCATGTTTTTGACCGGCGGTATCGCAGCCTCTGCTGCGTGGGGTCTTGTCCGCGTCATTGACCACCAATAATTTATTTATTCCTCGGACGACTTTAGTTGGCCCGCCGGCCAATAGTACCCATCTGGTATACCGTCCTTTATCTATCATATCATCATATATCGTTCTAGAGCTGATTTTAATTCGGAGTTAAGCAGATTTGGCTCGAATTTGGCTTGAGTTTTGGCAGGGATGCACCAAGCCAACCCCAAACTCAAGCACTTCTTCCCGCCTTGCGTCGCTAATCACAGCTGCTACTCACACAGCTGGAATTTGAATTTCCTAGCTAATTGTACCTGACTTCTGTTTCTATGGCTTGGATCGTGGCCTCTGGAACATACCCTTGGTGGGCCTGGACCTTGAGCTCAGCCTAGAGCTGGTGACCTGGGTGGGCCGCTGTGGCGGGCCGTGGCGAACAACGAGGTTCCTGAGGGATGCTAGTCATGTAAATTGTTGATAGCGCTGTACCAGAAAACCTATTTCTCGCCTCGACAATTGGTGTGGAATGCGCCTCGTTTCTATTTTTGGCATACCACGTGACCAAGCTCCGCCCTTTTCGAGGCGAGACCTTGCAAGGCTCGACGATTTGGTAGAGAACCCTAGCCCTCGAGCAACGTACGTCAGACTTGGTTGAGCCGTAGTGGATAGCCTGGCGGGTCAGGCGCCAGTACAGGACCAAAGCGCCAGTACAAATGCGGCGCTGGCGTTACTTTTAACTAGACTGAGTATTTTTTCTGGTATATTTTGGGTCGAACTTTCCCCTAACCCAGGCGGAATGGAGGTGCATCTATATATAAATAATCGACCCTGCATTGTCAACTTGTAATGTTTGCACTCGCTACCGCCGCACTGTTTGCGTACGCCAGCGCCACTGCTGATTTCGGATTCAACCTCGGTGTTGAGAACGACAGCGGCTCGTGCAAGACCACCGCCGAGTACGAGCAGGACTTTGAGTACCTCAGCGCCTACACCGATACCGTCAAGACCTACGCTGTTTCTGACTGCAACACCCTGCAGAACATCGCGCCTGCGCTCGTGAGCAAGAACTTCAAGATCTTCCTCGGCATCTGGCCCACCGATGACGCCCACTTTGAGGCCGAGAAGACCGCCCTCAACACCTACCTCAGCCAGGTCAGCGTCGACAACATCAAGGGCTTTTTGGTTGGTTCTGAGGCTCTGTACCGCGGTGACCTCACCCCCCAGCAGTTGGCCGACGATATCAACACCATCAAGACTTTGGTGGCTGGTCTCAAGGACAAGGACGGCAACTCGTTCTCGAGCGTTCCTGTGGGCACTGTTGACTCGTGGGAGGAGTACGTTGACGGCGCTGCCCAGCCTGTCATCGAGGCCGCTGATTTGATCATGGCCAACGCCTTCTCGTACTGGCAGGGTCAGGCGCTTTCCAACGCCTCGTACTCGTTCTTTGACGACATCATGCAGGCTCTGCAGACCATCCAGACCGTCAAGGGCACCACCGACGTCAACTTTTGGGTCGGCGAGACCGGCTGGCCTACCGACGGTGAGACCTACAAGAGCGCCGAGCCCACTACCGCCAACGCCGCCACCTTCTGGCAGCAGGGCATCTGCGCCATCCGCGGCTGGGGTGTCAACACCATGATCTTTGAGGCCTTTGACGAGACCTGGAAGCCCGATGCCACTGCTGACGACGGCACCAACATCGGCGGTACCGAGCGCAGCTGGGGCGTCCTCAGTGAGAGCGACGGCTCCCCCAAGTACAGCCTCAGCTGCGACTTCTCCGGCAGCGACTAAGCAGGTACGTCAAGACCACCTATAATACCCTAGATAGCATGAAATTATGAATAGAAATCTGTCGTCTCTGGGCCGCTGTCGTGGGGGCCTTGGGCGGGCCTAGGTAGGTGCCCTGGGTAGGGGCCTTCCCAGAGGCCAAGCTCAGCCTTGAGCATAGCCCAATCTCAGCTTAACATATCCACATAGCCAAGGCGTGGTCTGAGCCCAAGCCAAGCCCAACCAGAGCCCGCCAAGCGAGCCCGCCAAGCCAAGCACAGCCACAGCAGCCCAAGGAAAAAGACAAACAAACATGATATATTAGAATCAAATAACTTAAAAGAAGGAATAGCTAGTATATAGATAGCGCTCGCGATTAAAGCTTGAGGACACTGACAATGTTGCAGCAAGCGCTATTGCCCTGGGCACACTTGCACAAGGCGAGTTTTTTCACACAGGCCCAGTTATTCCAACCGCTAGAGGCGCAGCACTCAGTGTACTCCTCAGCACAGCCCGCAATACAGCTGCCGTCCACCGCAGTGGGAGCAGCGTAGGTGCCATAGGCGGCACAGGCGGAACCACTAGAGACTGCGGCGCTGGCGACAGTGCCGTTGGTGGCAGTCACAATGCTAACCACAGAGGATGCAGTCAAGGCTGTCTCAGCACCGGTGGGTGTCGACGCGGCTGCGCTTGTGATGGTGGACTCAGGTACCGTGGTATTAGTTGCAGTTGATGCAGAGGAAGGATACTCGGTCGAGAAACCGCTCGAAATCAAAGTAGCGGTCGACTCTTTGGATGTAGAGTAGGTTGAGTATGTTCCGGTAGCCTCAGTCTCAGAAGTAGTCTTGTTCACAGTGCTGCTCGTAACAGGCGTTGAGGTTGAAGTGTAGCCGATAGTGTAGTTACCACCAGACGGATAAGTAGTGGGGGCCTGGACAGAGGTACTGGTAGTGCCGGTGACAGTCTCAGTGGTGAGCGCACAGACGGTGTAGGTAGCGGCCGGAATAGTAGTAGTGCCGGTCACATGAGGAGTACCAGTCTGGGTCAAGGTAGTCAAGTAGGTCACAGTCTGGGTGATGAGGCTCGGAGAAGGCGTAACGGTCTCCTCGTAACCAGAGCCAGCAGCAGTCACAGTCAAAGTCTCAGTCACGTCAGAGGTGATGGTGCTGAGCGAGGCAGGAAGAGTCACGGTGCCCGAAACAGTAGGAGGGCAGTACGTCGTGGTAGTAGTGACGTATGTGCGGGTGGTGACAGTGAGAGTTTCGCCGGTACCTGTAGCAGCGGTGCTAGGTAGTGTAGTGTTGGTGAACGCAGTGGAGCCCGAGCTTGTCAGAGTCTGATTGTAACCCGAAGAAGAGGCAGCGACCGAGGAGGTAGCAGCCGAAGAAGTTGCGACCGCAGTGCTCTCGGTAGCGGCGGGGCTACTGCCAGTGATAGTGATGGTCTTGATGATCGTAATGACAGTAGGACCGTGGGTAGTTCCAGGAGCGACAGATGTGATAACAGAGCCGGCAGAAGTAGATGTAACTGTAGACGGCGCGACAGTAGAGCCAGGAATGCTACTGGTGACAACAGAGGTAGTGCTGTAGACAGAAGCAGTGTTGGCGGCCGAAGACTCGCCAGGAGACTCAGTAGCCGAGGCGCTTGAGGAGCCAGCAGTGTAGAACGAGGTAGAGGTATGATCGACGCCGTTAGACCTGGTGACGATAATAGTTTTGACAATAGTAACAACGTGAGGCGACTTAGTAGTACCAGGAGCAATAGAAGTTGAGAGCAAAGTACCTGAAGTGAAAACGACAGTAGAGCCTTCAGCTGTAGAAGCCGGGATCTCACTGGTGATAGCTGACTCGGTCTCAGAGACGCCCTCGCCGCTAGAAGCAGGGGCGCCAGAGCTGGCAGTGGATGTGATGACGGCAGTAGACAGCGATGTGCGAGTGGCCATAGAAGTAGCGGTAGACATGGATGCGGGCAGAGTGACAGTACCGTAAGTAGACGGCGAGCAGTAGGTAGTGATTGTGGTCCAGAAGGTCTCAGTAACGACGACGGTGGTGGTGTAGGTGTGCACAATAGGTGCGGCGGTAGTGCTAGCCGGGGCGCTGGTAATGGTAGAAGCAGCAGAGCTCTCAGTGGTGCTGGGTGCAGTCTCAGAGGCAGTAGATGCAGACTCTGCAGAAGTAGGAGCCGTGACAGTAACAGTCTCACAACCGGCCGCAGAGCAGATAACAGTCCTCACAACAGTGATAACATGAGGGCCTACAGTAGAGGCAGGGATTACACTAGTCTGCTGCTCACCGTTAGATGTGATGGTAGCTGTAGACTCGGGGACAGTAGAGCCGGGCACAGACGTAGTGGTGGCAGAGGCCACTGTGGAGGGAGCGCTGCTACCACTGCTGCCGATGCAAACAGAGACCTCAGGGGCCGTGTAACCGCAGCTAGTGGGGACCTGGCCAAGAAGAGAAGAAGCGCTTTGCATAGCAGCAGTGTTAGTGTAGTTTGTGGCTTGGGAGCTCACCTGGGAGTTGAGCCAGAAAGAGGCGCAAGAGCCACACTCAGAGGCCGTACCATTAGAAACAAGAACGCAGATGCAGCTCTCGGAGCCAGCACAGGCTTGATAGGCAGAGACAAACTCGGAGCAAGTCGAGCTACAGTCGCTAGAGGAGCCGTAATGGGACTCGCCCTCAGAAACACTAGAGATGCAGCCGGCGGAGGCAGAAGAAGTAGAGGTAGCGGACTGAGCAGGGCCAGAGCTGAAGCTGCTACTGGTGAGACCACTGGGGGTGCCACTCGACGTAGAAGTCAGCTCAGTGGACGATAAAAAAGGCATACTAGAAGTGACTGTGGACGCAGCAGTAGTGGGAATACACGTGTACGTTCCTCCTTCATCTTGCGCCGACTGATTTTTCGAACAGACTGTAGCAGTAGCGACCATAGACGTAGCATGAGTGACGGTTACAGTTTGCAGAGCGGTAGGGATGCAGGTACACTCGCCGGCCGAATTAGTGTAGGACTCACCGCTAGAGCAGGTAGGAAGAGACTGGGTTGAGGTAGCGGTGACAGTGTTGTTAGAAACGGTAGCGGGGCAAGTGGCCGCGCCAGTGACAGTAACGGTGGCAGCAGAGCCAGACACAGTAGAGGCGGCAGGGATGCAAACGTACTTGCCAGCAGAGTTAGTACAAGACTCGCCGCTAGAGCAAGCACTGAGCTCGGCAGTGACAGTGGAACCCGCACCAGTCACAGTCTCAGTAACTGTGGAGCCAGTGTTGTTGTGAGCGGTAATAGTAACAGTCTCGGCGGAGCCAGTGACGGTCGCAGTGACAGTCGCGCCAGCCCCGGACACAGTCTCGGTAA